>CM062294.1:344020618-344330406 GCA_031216915.1 Pictodentalium vernedei
TCGAACCTTCAAAAAGACACTCTTTATACTCGTCAAAAGTGATGTTTTTATTCATAACACATGCTTGAACATCTTTATATCTCTTGATCTCTTCACCGTCGAGGAGATAAGCGTACAATTGTGGTCTCAAACCCACCAATTCAGTGATTTGTCTTCCACCACCCTCGTCTTTGAATTTACCCAACACCTTTTTATTGACACCCATTCGAATCTTAGATGGGTGATCGTCGGGATAATTACTCATGTCAAGCCATTCATTCATATCTGTGCTATGTCCTCATAGACATCTCTAGGTCTCTATCTCATAAGCCAGACTGTCCATGTCAGTGAACAATAGTTTGGCTTTCGAACTGAATTTGGATTTGATGTAATCATAGTAAAACTCGTATATCAAATGCTTGCTAACATCTAAGATGATCGCTCCGAGATAACTGGGTTTGTCAAACTTCAGATGCATCTTTTGCATGTGTACAGCCACTAGATTTTCGTTGAATATGATTCTATGTTTATAATTGGGTTTCACGATTAATTTTCTAGACCTCTCTTCAGACGTGATGAGTTGAACGGCGGCTCTATTCCTAATGTTTTCCATAGATTTCCCATACACACAATTGTTCATGAGTTTGAAGAAATCTTTTTCGAAGTCGCTCTCAGCCTGCATTCTTAAATTCGTGTTGAGATCGGTGTATCATATGTTGATGTATGATTTTTTTATCCAAGGCTCCTTGTCAAATCGAATGATTCGATGCACGTCGATTAATCTCATCCCACGATCGATGTAACATTTCAGCTTTTTGCAATAGACCACATACTTGAGTTTGTGATTTAAATTGGGAATGAGTTTTTCGACACCATTCACTTTCATTCATTTGGGAGCCAGCAGATAATCATTGTGTAGATCGTGTAACGTTTCCGGATAGTCCAAATCGACCTCTAGAATACAAGGATTGTGTTCCCATTTTTTTTTCTACTAACTTTTCGATCCATTTGAAATTTCCAATCGGTAAAGGAGGACTCATAGCCCAACCATACAAATTATTAGCATCCCAATACTGTATGTTTTTAGTCAGTTTTTCCGAATCGAAATCTTTTCCCATATGAGAATTATTAGCTTTAGCATATCTGGTGGAAATCATAGAGACACCACCCCTTACAGCCTTTTCGACCATGAGCAACATGTCGATGTACATCAATAATTTCAACTGGACTTCGGTCATCTTCAAAAGAGCATCCCAAGCAAACTCGGGTGCTGTTAAATACCAAGTCGAATCTAGTCTGTAATATTGACGACACACTCATCGAAAATTTTCGAACACGTCGGCCAAGAGAAGCACGTCAATTTTCAGATAGAAGTCACGATAATCTCTCATGGATTTCATGTCGAATAATCTCCACACTTTTTGTGCGTGTTCGTAATCGTCGTCGGAAATGTGAGTCTGGTAAAATTTTCGAATAAAAATCTCCTTTAGGAGATAGAGCAGTGTCGTCGAATTTCTCGAGGTCACTCATGCAATCATAAGGGTAAACACCTTTCCTCAACATGATGTCCACCAATTGTCGTCGATCATCAAAATATTTACATGTGATTTTAAATTTCTCCCTATTCAAACTGTCGACTAATTTTTCCAGACTGGCCGACATTTTTATCAACAACCTTCCATTTAGTGAAGGTAATGTATTTTTCGTCGCTTTGCATGATGCAGATCAAATCCCCCTCGCTGATACCCATATTTTTCATGAACAGGTGACTGTCGTAGCCCAAGAGATAGTGAAATATCACCGGATAGAATTGAGCAAATCTTAAATTACATTTGTTGTGAGCAGCGCCACGAAACAGACCCATGTAGCGATCGTGATCTCTAACTTTTTTTTTAATTATTTTCACAATTATTATCGAATGGTTGTCTACTGATGTGACATTCAGTGGTTTCTTTGTATTCTTCCCATTGCTCTGGCGTGACGTTCATGTCTTTAGATTTTTTAAATTTGTTGTATAATTCTTGAGTTTTCGATTCTAACTCTTCCACGAATTTTTTAGCCACGTCGTCGTCATCTGAACGTTTAGTGTAGATGAATGGACCTGACGATTCTCGATCGTCGAAAGAACATTTCATGTAATAACAGTAGCCTGAAGGTACATGCTTCGGATATTTTTTGACATAACTCCTATGCTCATCAGGCTGGCAAGAATTCATTTTCGTGGTGAAACATTCGAAATCGACATAGATGATGAATGGAGGTTCTAAATCTTCTATTGTGGTTGCGAAAGTCCACATAAGTATTAGGTTTAGGCATTTCGACAGCAACGCTTCACTTTTTGTTGCAATATTCCTGATGAAACAGCAACGATTCTTGACGATCTAATGAATTCATGCAGTTGAGACAGAAAAATCTCTTGCCCTTATGTTTAGTAGTCTGCTTCAACAGCAATCGACTCATATTTTTAATCCAGCAATAATGTTGATTGTCACCCTCAGAAATTAATAACAAAGTAACAATCTTTTCTCTCTCTTTGTGCAAAGTCAGTCTAAGAGGATAGACTATTCGGTTTTCATTGTCACATCCCAAAACATTCATGGCCACGGTGGGATTTAGCTTTTCAAAATGCTTGATGTCTTCCAATCGCGTCGGGAAAGACACTCCCGTCCAATCGAGATTTTTACAAGTCTCCACATACTTGGAAACTCTGTCAGTATGCTGTTCTACGGGATATAAGGCCGATGTGATCGCCCATTTGAAACACTCACTATCCTCTTTATTTTTCACTTTAATCACGGTATGTTTATTATATACGAAATAAGGCAATTCTATATAGGAAGACGTTCTCAAAAGATCGTGTCTGTCCACGTGAATCTCAAGATTCAACACCTTCTCGAACGTCCAACCACTTCCCTTGAGATGATAATGAGCCATAGATTCCAACATCTTGTCTTTTATCACTTCATAAACATCGGATAATTCGTCATCTCTAAACACAGTCTCGTTTTTAGATTGGAAATAGGTATCTTCCACCATGCTCTCACCCGTGTTTGCATTGACCGATTTCATCAGACAATGCAAAATCATTTTTATTTTTAGACCCCTTTCTAGATGTTTTTAAAGACATCCAACACTCCACCCTTCGCCCGTTCCATGAACGATTCGGGATCGAGATTTACAAGACTGGAAATCACATCGAAAGTTTTAAAATAACCTTTAATTGCGACGTCTTGCTCTATCGGAATCAGCGATTTCTCTAATGCTTTGAATACGGTTCCCTCTATCACATCGCATCCTTTTTTTTCCTCCAGCACTCTCACGATTGCATCCATTGCTTTTTGTAATGAATTGTCATCTCGAACTGCATCGTTTTTCATTTTTTTATCATTCTCTTTCAAAACCTGCCGGTCCACTTTTCGTTTAACAGTCTTCTGCATCGCTTTTCATTTTTTTATCATTCTCTTTCAAAACCTGCCGGTCCACTTTTCGTTTAACAGTCTTCTTCTTAGTTTCCACAGTCATTTGTCGGCTTTGTTTCGTCGTCACTGCTGAATTCTCATTTTTTTCACAATTCGAGTTTTTGTCGCTGTCGTACATCTTTCGTCCACTCTCTTTCCATCGAGTAAATGACTGACACATTCCCCTTTTTAGATGTGTTTAACACCATTCAAATTCAATAACTGATGTACTTTGACTTGTAATTTCACCAGTTTTTGATCATAGGTCTCCTCACGCATGACGCCAATCAATTCTCCTTTGGTTCTGTAACAGCTGTAATTTTTAATTCTTAGATTTCTACAGTACTTTTTCAACTCGGATTTGGTAGACGAATATAACTTTTCTACGTAAGACGTCGTTGTTTTTGGCATTTTTTTATGTTGAAACTTTTTATTTAATATATATATTATTTTAGGTTCTTTTTAAACAAAAGTTTTTTGCAGATTTTTAAACTTCTTATTTTAATATATATATATTTTTTTTTTAATGAAAAACACCAATTTTTTTTTAAGTGAAATTATTTTTTTTTTAACACAAAAAACATTTAACATAAAAAAAATAAATTAACACGATTAGGTAGAGTCTCATCAGTAAAAAGCAAAAAAAAAATATATAATTGTATACCATAGAAAACCAGTACTACCTCGCTTTCTCAATTCATTCCAATCAAAGGTGAATAGAGTTACACACATCAAGAAACACACACTCGCCCTAGATTTGTATATATTAAAATAAGATCCATCAACTTAGCATTTCACTTCATTCAGTAATGAATACAGGCGTTTTGAAAGCCAGTTATATTTTCTGAATGTTCACACAGGGATACACGCGTGGTTATATTTTGCAAGTGCACTCTTCGAAAGCAATTATCATTTTTGATTCACACCTGTAGAATCACACTCGACTGAAATGTTAATTAAGTGTGTCAACATACACACATTCCCCGAGATAAAAGAAATGAAATGCACTTTTAATGGGTTTTTCTTGAGTCGTGATTTAAAAATCTATCTATAATGGACTTCATAATTTCAAATCCGTGACGAAAATATTAGTTGTAAAAGTATTCTGTCCACATTGATAGACCCAACAGAATATCAAATTCACTTTCTCAAAAGTTCATCTTTCTCCAGGGATTAAATTCAATTTGTGAATTAATTGTTCGGAAATATTCTGAACAGTGATAAATCATTCGGGTTAAAATTTTCTATCTTATCTGATAGGATTGTCAACAAATCATCTTGATATTCGTACATTAAATCCAGAGCAATTTCATTCAGTTTTAGAGGTAATACACATTTTTTTCATATTCCTGTGTCAAACCACTAGTCTCCCTGTCTGTCAATTCAATAGCATCATGAGATTCCAATTTATAAATTTTAGTATCGTACTTTGAATATCTCTCAATTCTTTTCAATTTTAATGTGAATTTTTTAGGTGTGGAGGATTTCATGACCGATTATTTTTTATAAAATATTAAATTTTGTGTTTTTTTTTTTTAAAATGATAATAATTATTAATTGTAAAAAAATATTTTGTTTTTGTTTTTTCTTCTTATATATATGTAAAAAATAAAATAACTTTTTTTTACAGTTCTTTTTCTTTAATGACAAAAACAATTTTATCATCATACATCTCACAACTCATAATGCAGACATCTTCAATCACGATCCTCCTCCCCTAGTTCCCCCAGATCGTTGTCCAGCTAACCTAATGATTCTCGGACTCGCGCGCTCGATCTCAAATGGTCGAGTTTACTGGACCAATCTACGAATTCACCTCGATCGAACCATCTTTTATCTTGGGAAATCCACGTCATGGATCAAGTTTTACTGGACCAATTTTTGAATTCACCTTGATAGAACGATTGTCTTTTACTGTGGGAATCGACGTTCGATCGTGTATTTTTCCAGCTCGAAATTTAAAAAAAACACAGTTTTTTCAGAATTTTTCCCAATAGAAATCTCAGTGCCAATCTGTCGCCAGTCACAATCGTGCAACTCTATTCATAAGAAAATTTGAAAAAGATTCACCCAATGGGGAATATTCTTCAAAATCCAGCCGTCAGAATCTTTTGATATTGGTACACAACATCCTTAGGGAGGTGAGATTCAAGTTTGTTCAAGCCAAGTCCCTTGGTTCATATTTGGGCTCCCTGTGGGAGCCCGAATTATAACTTAGTTCAATATGAGGAACATTCTTTAAAAATCTTTTTTTTCAGATCCACCAGTCAGAATCTTTCGATATTTGGTATAAGCTTTTCTTAGGAGGGGCAAATGCAACTTGTTCAAATAATGGATGTTGCTGGGTTGATATTTAGGCAACCATGTCAGGTGAGCTCCCTCAGACCCCCTGGGCCTCTTGTTTTCTGTTTGACAACATTGTCCTGGCTCTTCTCTATATTTTTCATTGTATGTTAGTCACTACTTTTATTTAGGCTTCCAAAATGTGTTACTGCATGTCTGTCTGTCTGTTTGTCTGTCCTTCAGATGAAATGTTTCTTTACTTTTCATCTGCCTGGCTCTACATTTTATATAATTTGCAGCTATCTTTCACCCTCCAACCTCCCCTACACACATACACAAATATATTAAACATCAAAGAGTATTATATACTTGAAACAAATACAGTACAGCTGGTGTGTACTGCTCACTTTCCACGGATGGGCACCATTTCCACGGATACAATAATATTTTATGTCAAACACTAACTATAGGAATAATCATCAAAAGTTTAAATAATGAAGCACCAGGTACAAATTTTGCTGATGATGATTTTTATTGCCTGGTAAATGCATGAGTGGATATCACTGCCCATGCGGGTATTACAACCAGTCCATGGCGACTACACTGTAACTGATTCATCCTCTTTGGGAACATATTTTCTACAATTTCAATCCTTTTGACAGAATGTGTGCCTGTGGGGATTAAAACCAAAGCAGTGAAAGTGCACTTATGGATACTTGCAGTACAATCACAGCACCACAGAATAAATATTTGATGATTTTAGTAATTTTAACAGTGTCATGAGACACCACAGTAGCAGGTACTGGTCATTCTGTTGGAAAAAATCACTGTTTTATGACTCGAGGTGCCTTAACTGAGAAAACTGAGGCTTTTCCTTACAAAAGGAAAAGGGCATACTGAGGGGGTCTGGGGCACATCCAGGGCTATATTTTACCCCATCACGAGGTAAAAGAAAATTTTACTTCATTTGTTAAGATAAAATGACACTTTCTATTGATATTGGTGAATTATATAGCCACAGCCAGGGCTTATATTTCGATGAGAATCTGAGAACTGATTCACGTAGAGATCCGTGCAACAAAACCAGTGAGAAACCATGTAGATTCTCGTAGCACCACTGCTAGGATTCGCGTGAAAAGAACAATGTCAGTTTAACCCTTTACCTTGCACAAAGGCAACAAATTAACCAATACAACACTAACATGACCTGAAATGGCGTGATACTGGCAATAAAATTTGTACAAATATGGCTGTCATTGGAACCGGCATATCAGCCGGTTCCAGTAACATCCATAAGTAGTAAGCTTGATGAATATTGTTTATTTTCAGCTCACTTGACTGTAAGTCAGGGGGTGCTTAAGTGATCACTTTCTGTCTGTTGACCATCTGTCCGGCGTGAACTTTACATTATCAACCTCTCCTCATAAACAAATGGGCCGAACTGAACCAAATTTGATATTCATGTTCCTAATCATAAATGAATTCCAGTTCGTTCACATAAAGTTGCCACGCCCACAGGTGCCCTCAAAAGGGGCATTTCTCTGATAGTACTCATAAATTGTTTTCCAAAATTAAAAAAAAAATCTCCTCCAGAACCATCTATAAGAATCTTTTGATACTTGGTATACAGCATCTCTAGGGGAGAAGAAGGAGGGAGGAGGTGGGGGGGGGGGGGGGGCAATATTGGGTTAATATTTGGGCTCTCTATTGGAACTGAAATATAACTTAATAGAATAGGAGGAGATTTCTTTAAAAACCTTCTTCTTCAGATCTGCAAGTCAGAATCCTTTCATATTTGGTATCGTGGGGTGGGGGTGGGGGGGGGGTGGGGGTGGGGGATCAGATTTGAGTTTGTTCATTTCGAATCCCTGGATTAATATTTGGGCAGGGCTGGTTGGGTTCAAGGTTGTTCATTAATGTTCAAATCCATTCCTTAAAGTTTTTCTATAAAATTTGCCTATCAAGCTGCCGTGACACAACCCTTGGATGTTTGGCAGTACTTGTCTACAGCTGACAGAATTGGAAGCAATCAGAAAGACCTATGCTAATAATCATCTGACTTGGACACTAGAGTTATGAATAATTTCATAACATCATTCCTATGTAGTGTTGATGAACCATGACTAACTGAATGTGACCTAAAATACTTCTCTGAACCACTTTGTCAGGTGAGCGATTATGGACCTTGGAGGGGGAGGGGGGGGGCTCTTGATTGTTTTTTTTAAAAAAGGGTTAACATGTGTTATCAGTATACAACAGGGGTCCATCCATACTGGCCTCATGGGATCCTGAGACACTCATAGCGGGTCTGGATTCTCGCAACACTTTTTGCAAGAATCCAACTGAATTCTCTCAACTTTAGAGGAATTACAAGTGCTGCACAACCCCAATTTTGAAACAAAATTGACATATTTTTCATGGGGGTTGGACACTATTTATCTTGCTGTATGATTAATTAAGACAGGGGGGGGGGCAAGGTGGCTCAGTGATAAACTGTTGGACTTCTACAGAGTTGTTTCCCTTGTCATCATGGCTGGGCAACTTTTTCGGAGCTCTGATGTTTGAAATGGAAAATCCAAATCATCCTGCATCAGCTTTCTGGGTTTTTTTCTCCAATATCTCATTCATGTTATATTCTAGTGTTTGTTTGGAATACATTGGTAACTTTATTTTGCTGAGATTTTGTGTGGAATACTGATTTGGGTGAATTAACTGTCAAGTGTCGAAATGGCCAGTTCAAAATCTCAGTCGTTAAGCAGTCATCAATCCAATGTCGGCGATAAACGAAATAGATCACATCTGAGCGGGAAGGAGGTTTACAAGAAAGAACTTACATTTCGTGTCAATGTCATTGATAACTGTAAAATTAAAGTGGCTGATGTGATTAAGGCAGCTGAAGATTTGTGTGGGGTGAATATTATATTAGCATGCATTCCTGTTTCCGGTGATTTGTATGAGCTTACATTGTTTGATGCAGATTCAACTGAATTATTGAAAGATGGTTTCATGATAGGTAAAACAAAATACAAGTGCTCCAAAGTATACCATGATTCTGTTGTCATGTCAATTTTACATCTACCTGCTTACATAACGGATGAAGAAATTACAGTGAAGTTGGAAAATGAATTTAAATTACAACAGTTAAGTCGTATTGAAATAAGATGTTATTCAGGCACAAAAGTGGTTGATGGAACACGTTATGTTCGAGTCAAATTTCCACCAGGATTAGCTTCTTTACCATATTCTGTGAAATTTACGACGGCCAGTGGTGCTAGTTATTTTAGAGTTTTGCATAACAATCAGGAGAAAATCTGTTCTAAATGTTTATCAGATCAACATTTAATTAAAGAGTGTCCACTTTTTACGTGTTTTTGTTGCAAGAATCTGGGTCATATAGCCAGACATTGTTCACACGTGTATTGTTCAGTTTGTGAATCTTTTGTTTGTGTTTGTCTGTCAAACAAACAACAAGAGGCAGTAAATTCCAGCAGTGTATCTGTGGATAACAGTCAATCATTGGATTCTGTTATTGGTGTCAGTGCTTCTAATCATAATGTGATGAATGAATCCTCCATCGAGAAAGTGAAGTCAGTGCATATTGAGTCAGAAATACAGTCATGTTCAAAAGTATACACATGTGAAGTAGATGCTTTTGGTTTTCAAGAGGGTTTTTGGGAGAATGAGTCATCTAAAGTCGAGAAAAGTAGTATTTCAAATGGTGTTGAAGCATCTGTGTGTGTGTCAGATATTGACTCATCTGGTGCAACAGAATCAACTGTTGTTGGTGAAGGTGACCCTGCAGATAATAACGTCTCTCCATGTGATGTAGGTGAAATGCCTCATCACGATTACCATGAAAGTGTTGCCTCAAACTTAGAAGAACTTGAATCTGATGTAAAGGAAGGGGATTCTGTTTGTGAAGTCACTGATACTGCTGGTTCTGTTCCTGGTGACACGGTGACTGCCAGTGATGCTCCACGTGTCATCATCAGGAGGAGGAGGAGGAGCAAATTAATGTTTAAACCTAATTTAGCTGTTGGTAGATTCAAAAAGTCTGTTGGTGTTAGAGATGCACAATGATAATTTCTATGATCTGCATATATTTTTCCTTTTTCTTGCTGATGGTTTTATTTTGCAGATTGAATGTCAATGGGTTGAGGGATACTAGAAAGATGAAAAATGTTTTCTCTATATTTTAAGAAAAATATTTTGATGTTATTGCTCTACAGGAGACCTTTTGGGACATTAATTTTCTAAATGATTTAAAACATACATGGAAGGGGTAATTTACCAGTCATGTCATGGTGGGAAAAGTAGGGGTGTTGCTATCTTAGTCACTGATAGGTTTAAAAATAATGTGAAAGAAGTAAACAAAGATAATATGGGCCGCTTTCTACATATCAAGTTTGAAGTTGAGGAGAAAACATTCAATATTTGTTGTGTGTATTTTCCCAACTGTTACAAAGAAAAAGTTAATTTTATACAATTTTTAGGTGAGAAAATTAAGAATCTTGACAATTGCATCATGTTAGGTGATTTTAACTGCTGTTTACAACCAGTTGATAGATCTAGTGGCATTATTGATAGCTCGACCACATACTTTCGAAATTTTGTGGAAAGTAATCACCTGGTTGATATTTGGAGACAGAGGAATTTTGCTAAAAGGCAATTTTCTTGGCAACAAATTGTTCAGGGTTCATTACAACAAAGTGGTATCGACTATATTTTATGCTCTGGCACTCTTATCTCCTTGAATACTACTGTTACATGAATTATACAATGTTTTCCGATCATGCAATGGTCTGTGTGTAATTTAATTTAGAAAATATTGAAAGAGGTCCAGGAGTTTGGGCCCTGAATAATTCAGTTCTAAGTGATATTGACTACCCACATGGTATACATGAGTAGTAGGTATAAAGTGCCGATTCAAGGACAGAATTTACAAAAACTGTACACGTACACGTACATGTACGTGTACCGCCATAGGGATTCAGTGTTAAATCGTGTACAGAGTGTAAAAGATGTCGTTTTTACATGGTGTCCCAGAACTGGCAAACGCTTTTCACTCTCTCGGATCACACTTTTGACCGTTCAAACATCCGTTGGCGAACGAGTACATTCGACACATCGCTCCGAAGTGAAAAAATGTATGAAATTTGAAGAAAATGTAAATTTAAAAAATTTTCTCGCCGTTTGCTGGTTCTGAGACACTGATGTTCGTTAACGGCTGTTTGAACAGTCGAGGGTGTGATCTGATCGGTGAAAACCGACTGCCGATTCTAGGACAAGGAAAATCGATCTCAAAACGTTTTCTCGATGTTCACCAATGGCAAAAAGTGAGTGTAAAGCGCAGTTACTCTTCGAGGATTTTTGAATATTTTTTTTTTAAAACAGATTTTGGCTTCCGGTACATCGAAAAAATGTGGTTTGCCAGTTCTGGGACACTGACGTTCGCGATTGCATTCCGGGCGGTCGAGGGTGCGATCCGATCATCGAGAACGATTTGTCGATTCTAGATCAGGAAAATATCAAAACGTTTTCTCCACGTTCGCCAACAGCGCGATGTGGGTGTAAAGTGTAGTCACTCATCGAGGATTTTTTTCCAAACCAAAATGGAAAAACTCGAGTTTGGAAAATTAGAATCCATGGAAATCGTGCATCCATGTTTTGTCATAGCGAGTTTTAAGGTAAATCGTAATAGATCAGTTTTGTGGAGTTTTCAATATTGCACTCAGTATAAATAAATAGTTTTTCATTCAAATAAAAATCGACTATAAAATTGCGTTTCACTCAGATTGTTAAGTGGCAAAATTTGTGTTTAATTGACACTATGAAATCTTCGCAAATTGTTTCATTTTTTGTTCTGGTGTTAATGAAAGGTTTTCGTTCAATGAATGAAACAGAAAAACTCGAGTTTGGAAAATTAGAACCGATGAAAATCGTCTGTCCACGTTTTGTTATAGCGAGTTTTAAGGTAAATCGTAATAGATCAGTTTTTTGGAGTTTTCAATATTGCACTCAGTGTAAATAAATATTTTTTTCATTCAAATAAAATCAAACGGTAAAATTGCGTTCCACTTAGATGAGTTTTAAAAGGTAAATTGAAATTTTAATCGACTTCAAGAGACATCAATAAAAACACCTTTTGACAAGACACACTTCTAAATTATTCCTATTCACAAAAGTGCATCTGTTTACTTCAAACAGTATTTTGTTCTTTGATGATATGGAGGTGAGAATAATCGCCGAGGGCGATGCATTTTATCAATGGTTTTATTTTGTGAATGACTCTAAGTGTGTTATGTTTTAATCAGAAATTGTGTTGTTAACTTTTGTTTTTTGACTGAAATGATTTCCATGTAAAAATATAGAAGAAATACCGTTGCTCTATGTGCGAGTACTAATGCCGTTTTAACCAAAATATTATGAGATATTCTAGGAGTATTATTTTTTCCATATTTTTTTTTTGTGAAAACATTCTCGCCAGAGAATTTTTTTAAAAAGATTTTTCAACTCTTCTTTCTTGACTGAAACGATTTCCATGTAAAAATATAGAAGAAATACCGTTGCTCAACGTGCGAGTACTAACGCGGTTTTAACTAAAATATTATGAGATATTCTAAGAGTATTATTTTAAGAATGACTTCAAGTGTGAGGAAAATAACTACCTGCATGATTTAACACTTTTAAAATGTTGTATTTATAGATGTTTATTTGAGAATAACTCTAAGTTTCTCATTGTCGGAAATAACTGTTGATGTGATTTAACACATTCGAGGGCAAAACGCATTTATCGAGGTTTCATTTTGTAAAATGTTTTTCCCTCAACTGGTTTCAGTTATTATATATTAAAGACAGAAGATTTTTATTTACTTAAAACATAAAACATAAAAATAATTATACATTTAATTTTTGAGAATAACAAAATAACTCACGTTACCATACTCCAAAG
Organism: Pictodentalium vernedei; assembly: GCA_031216915.1. Lineage (NCBI taxonomy): Eukaryota > Metazoa > Mollusca > Scaphopoda > Dentaliida > Dentaliidae > Pictodentalium > Pictodentalium vernedei. The sequence continues at coordinate 344,033,291 of CM062294.1, forward strand.
GAAATATTAATAATTTTAGAAAACGAAAAAATGATTTACACATCACAGATTCCAAGTGGAGAGATGAACTTCTCAGGGAATATGAACGACTCAAGAAAAGCATTCGATCTGCTGACAGAAACAGACGACTGGGAGAAATGGAATTAAGACACAAAACCACAAAATTATTTAAACCCATGACGGAGGTTCAGGAATGATGTAAGAAGGAGACCGTTGACGAATTGAAGCCCATAAAAGAAAGTTATTTGAGAACAGGTTCGTTGCCTGGCAGTTTTACGAGGGGATTTTCCTTTCAAAGATCATCACCGGATTACGTTCCCATGTGATTCGAAACCGACGTGAGCAAAAGCGATGATGCCGCTTCGACTATCACCACTGATAGCGTTGCATCGTCCGAGGATGGTGGTAAGAGAGATCTGTTGTATGGAATTTATAAGGATTCTGATGGAAGAACTTTCATAGGCTAGAGGATGATGATAATTTAATCGTCGGTTCGAATAGGTATGAATTAACTCCTGGACTGCGCAAATTGCTCCTTTTCGACAAGCCTGGAGATTACACGGATCGGGATTTCGACAATTACGGCCACATTCTGGCTCAGACTCACGCTATGGAGAGAAATAACGATGTCAGAAAAACGAGACCCAAAGCCAAGAGAGGTTACAAGTGGACGAAGGTGGTGAAACCCATATGGGATATGAATAAAAAATTCGTCGAATCGGTGACTGGGAAAGGGGTGAGAACTACTTTTCTTCCGAGCGATTCTGACGCTCTGTCGCAGAGATTGAGATTGTTGATGGCAAGTCGACACGCTGGTAATACTGGATTAGATAATGAGATAGTGAGCATATGTGATGAATTGTTGAGGCAAAAGGTTTTGAATAAACGCGATTATAAAAGACTGATGAACGAATTGAAGGATTGATATATATATAATAAGTAGAGAGAACAAACAAACAAAAAATAGATAAAATAAAAACAGTAAATTTTACACTAGAAAATAATAAAAAGTATTTAAACAGCAAACGATTTACCAGTGAAAAAAACAAAATATATATTATAAAATAAAAATATGTTGGTGATAAAGAACAGGTGATACGTCAGAACTTATGTTCAAGGCGGTTCTGGCATCGTCGATTCTATAATACGAGCATTCACGAGCGATGCAGGTAGAAAACTCGCTTTGACCGAGTTTGAGGTCGGTAAGAATACGGCTTTGGATGCTGGTAAGAAAGCCACTTCTGAAACTAGTGGTAGGATCGCTTCTGTGGCTGGCAAGAGGGCAGCTGATGCATTGATCGACAAGTTGATCAGTCCGCTGGCGAAGCGAGCTACGTTAGAGCGATCGCTGAAAAGTTGGAAAGATTTTAAGGATGCTGTGGTACCCATACAAGATTTAGCTAAAATGACGAATGGATCTGGATTGAAGAGAACTCGCGACAGTGTAATATAAATAAATAATAATATTTATAAAAACTGAGTTTGAAAAAACATAAAAATTTGTGTTTGAAAATCTAAAAATAACAAAAAAATAAAAAAGATGAACATTAAAGATATGTCTTGGAACGACGCCGCGACCAATAGGTCGAATAACGAGTTCTTTCCCAAAAGCATAAGAGGCTTGATAGTGGGAAAATCGAATTGTGGAAAGACCAATCTGTTGATGAATCTGTTGTCGCAACCCGACTGGTTGGATTGCGACAGATTATTCGTGTTTGGCAAGTTTGTTTCAACTCGAATACAGATTGCTTCGAGAGTGCATGGATTGTAGATTGACCAAGGATGTCATAGCCATAATCTTTGACTGTAGGGAGGAATTCGACAAAAGTGAAGCTTCTCTTTCAACCATTTTGGATGGTGCAGCCATGGAATTGATGAAGAGAAATGCGTCTTTGAACGTTGAGTGTCGATTTTATGAGAACGCTAGCGACGTTCCGGATCCTAGAGAATTGAAATCGGAAGATAAGAATCTCTTGATTTTTGACGATCTGCTTTTGGAGATACAGAACCGATGCGAATCGTTTTACGTTAGGGGTCGACACAGCAACGTGGACTGTTGCTACCTGTCACTGAATTATTTTCGATTGCCCAGACAGACGATAAGGGAGAACGCTAATTTACTGTGTCTCTTTTGCCAGGATCTCAAGAATCTCAATCACATCTATGGTGATCACGTTGCAAACGACATGAGCAGGGCGGAATTCAGGAGATTCTGTAAGAGGGTTTGGGATGGAGGACTTTACAATTTCGTTGTGATCGATTTGACTAGCGAATTTAATCGCGGAAAATATCAGAGTGGATTCGACAAGTTTTATGTTTCTGATGATAACAAGATAGAGAGCGAAAACAAAAATTAGAAAATAATAAATCATCAATAATGTAGTTTTGAAAAAATAAAATAAAAATTAAAAATATAATGTGCGAACAAGGAGAATTGTTAGAACGGATAGCCGAGAATACGGCTGCAAAATAATCCATTCAAATCGTGGTGAGTGGCGATTCGACTCGATTTGCGTCGAAATTCGAACCTTCCATCGAAATGAATAGAGAGAAAAGAAACGAGACTTATTATTCCTTTCCCAACGTCACCGAAAAGAATAACTCGTTCAAGTATACCCATGGAGTGGATTGGTTGGAGATTTGTATTCCCAAAGGAAGTTATGACATAGACGATTTGAACAATTACATTCAGACGCGAATGAAGATGGATGGAAAGGGAAGCAACAAGATCAGACTCGCTCCCATCCCTAATACCTTACAGACGATGTTGGATTTGGAAGATAATTTTCGAGTGGATTTCAACACGAACGATTCTATAGGCAAGATGCTGGGATTCGATCAAAAGATGTATCGAGGCCACGTGGCATCTGAAAATACGGTTGATATTCTCACAGTCAATAGCATTCTGGTGAACGTGGATGCGATTGCTGGAAGCTACGTGAATGGTAGCACTCAACCGACGATCTATTCCTTCTTTCCAAACGTGTCGCCGGGTTATAAAATCGTGGAACGACCTCGAAATTTAGTTTATCTACCAGTGATTTTAGACACGTTGTATAGTCTCAAAACTATGTTGACGGATCAAAATGGTGAACTGTTAGATATTCGCGGAGAGAGGGTGACGACACAATTTCACATAAGAGAAATATAAAAAAGCAAAAAAAAAAAAAATATTGTGTATATATATAAATAACAAAAATAAAATAAACGCAATATTAATTTACAAAAAATTATTTAATCTATATAATTATCATTAAAACAAAAAAACAATTGAACAAAATATATTTAAAAAAAAAAATGACTGAATACGTGGTTAAAAACGTGAACATATCCAAAGGACAGAGGGAGAAACTTGAGAGAGCGTTAACTCAAGACGAGCCGGTGAGATTCAAATTCACTTACAAAGATCTGACGAGTGACGGTGATGATCGAATCACCTGGACCAGAACTCAAATCAAAAGGATGGAGAAAGTAATTGGTGATAGAAGAGGGTTGAGGGTGAGATTGAGTCCCGCTCAATTGAAATACAATTTGAAAATGAAATGCGGTTTCCTACCGCTATTGGCAGGAATCACCGCAAAAGCATTGCCCTTTGCCGCAAAAGCATTGCCCTTTCTTGGACAGACACTCGGCGTGGGAGTTCTCCCGGGACTCGTGAGTTTGGCAGTTGAGAAATTAATGGGTGGCAGTGGACTGTTTTTGAAGAAGAGAGGAGCCGTGTGTCGCATCCACATAGATGACAATGGTGAAGGATTGTATCAAGAACCCGTTAGAGGTGGCAACTCTTTCAGTGGAAATGGTCTCTATCTGAAGAGTGGACGGAACGTTGAGCGACTCAGTGAGGGTTTGCTGTTTGGTGAGAATTCGCCATTTAAGAATATACTGATTTTGTGTATGTTATTATAATGTAAAAAAAATTATATAATTATATAAAATATAAAAATATAAATCATAGAATGTATAAAAGAAATAATATAAAATGGATAAAAAGGTGGAAAAAAAATTAGACGATAATGATGAATATCATGGGATAGAGTGCAAAAAAGATTTGGAAAAATGATTAGATGCTAATGATGAATATTGCGGGATAGTGTGGGAAAAAGATGTGGAAAAACAATTAGACACTAATGATGGATATCTTAGGAAAGAACTGAAAAAAGAGTTTAAAAAAGATTGGGATAGGTGGTTGAAATTTAAAAGAATGAGACGTTTTCCACCGCCAGCACTACCTTCTGAAGAGAATGGTAATGATGTGAGTGTTATCAAGAGATGCATCACATTCGTGCACAATTATGATGCAGATAAACAAATGTGTTCTTATAAAAAACGTAATATATCACAAAAAAAAGAAAAGAAGAATCGACATCGAAATTTGAGAAAAAAGGAAACGTTATTATAATATACATGGGTGATAGTGAAGAGGAAGAAGAAGGATAACAAAAAAACAAAAAAAAAAGTAATGTGATCTAGAGATTTCAACCTCTCTAGATCTCATTACTTTTTTTCCTTCTTCTCTAAAAATCAGTCTCTCTATTGTTTTATATTTTCAAGTCTGTTATTAGCATGTTGACGGTCGTGTCTTCTCCTTTTTCGAAAATGTGTTGAATGTTTATCTTTACTTTTGCGATTTTTTTTTACATCGGTGAATGCGCTCTCACCACCCGATTTGTTCAAGAGAGATTTTTGGATATATGTAACTTCCATAGGGTAACGACAAATTGTCCTTTTCGAATTCTCTGTCTTTGGCGATGACGATGTTCTGTAGATTGCTTTGGTACTTGTAAAACAAATCGAGCGTGGCTTCGTCCAATTTCAAAGCCATGCTATATTTGTCATATTTGTGCTCTATACCTTTTGTCTCGGCCTCGTTCAATTCGATAGCATCGTGTCGTTGTAATCTATAGATTTTACAACCAAATTTCTTACACGTTTCAACTCATTTCAATTCACAACTTTTAGGAGTTGTTGTCATGATCGATTATTTGTTTTTTTTGTTTTATGAATTATTGCAAATAATATATATTTTTGAATTTTGTAATTAAATAATAATTTGTTAAAAAAGTTTTTTTTTTTCTACTCACTATATATATATAAAAAAGTTTTTAATTTTTAAGTTTCTTTAATGTGATTTCTCTTTATATAAATAAAAAGTTTAAATTTAACGTCCTTTTTTTTCTCGTATTAAGTCAATTTTTTTTCACGTTAATGAACATAAAAAAATTGATTAATTTCATCAAAAAATTTTTTTTGAGGGAATTAAATCATAAAAATAAAAACTATTTTAAAACTTTTTAACAAATTATTATTTAAATACAAAATTAAAAAAAAAATATATTCTTACAAATGAAGCAAACAAATAAAAAAATGGAAAATTTAAATGAGAAAACCATACCTCAGTTAAATGAGATGTGTAGAGAATTAAACATTCCACATTTCAGAAATCATAGAACCAAATCAAAAAAAATTGAAGTCATACAGGAATATTGATTGCGGTATGATGGAAGGAAAAAAATCGAAAGATCGGAAGTGGACAAACTTAAACAGACTCGAATTGTGAAAAAAAATAAGCCGATGACAGTAATGCCTGATGATAGAAAATGAAACGTGGAAGGTAGTAAAGGGAATTGAAATGCCTACGTCGAAAAAAAACCCAAAAAACGTTTCTGTTGTGAAAAATAAGAGGACGACTAAACGAAAAGCCGTCGAAGAACTTCAAGTTTCAAAAGAAAAAAAAAACTAAAACGAAAACGAGTGATGCAGTTCAGAATCTAGACAAACAAGATATCTTGAACGAAATTTGACGAGCAATCGACGAAGGAAAAGGAGAAGAATATGTAGCATGAGTCATCATGGAAGCATTCCAATCGAATCCCGTTGAATGGGAGAGTGCAATCAAAGGCATTTTTAAAACTTTCGACATGGTTCCCTCGTTCAAGAAAGTCGATCCAAAATTGTTCATGGTACGGGTGAAGAAAAAAGTATTGGATTTGTTTTGCGAACACATGAACATGGGACAAAAAATTAAGATGATACTCCATTGCATGATGAATAAAATCGATGTGAATTCCAGCGAGAGCAGTATGAAAAATGCATATTTCAGATCTAATGTCGATCCCGTATTTCGAGGTTCAGATTTATCAGACGTTTTCGAAACGATGAAAGATGTCTCTCGCAAATTATCAACATGAAGGTAGTAATTGGACGTTCGATGAGGTGTTGAAACTCGAAATTCATAGAACTAAAAACGATTCGTTGAAAGCATCTTCCTACGTGGAATTACCATATTTCTTAGTTAAAAAACACTCTGCGGTCAACGTGAGAAATAAAGATGATCAGTGTTTTAAATGGGCAGTCACCTCCACTTTATACCCTGTCAAAATCCATTCCAAGAGAGTTTCTCATTACACAGAGACTTCTAAAAATCTTGATTGGACCGGAGTGACTTTTCCAATGCAGTTAAAACACATCGAACGTTTTGAGGTTCAAAATCCCCACCGTAGCAGTGAACGTCTTGGGATACGATGATGAAAAACGAACGATCTATCCACTCAGAAAGACTTTGCATCTCGAAAGAGAAAAGACGGTTATTTTATTATTGATTTCGAATGGTGACAATCGTCATTATTGTTGGGTTAAACTCCGAGCCAATTACTGTCGAGACAAAATAATAAACATGAACATAAGACATGTTTATGTTGCAACTGCATGAACACGTTTCACAACGACAAATCGTTAGCGAAACATCAGGAATATTGCAACGAAAATCAAGGTGTCACCATTGAAATGCCCAAAACCAATACCATCGTAAACTTTTGCCATCACAATAGAAGATTAAAAGTACCATTTGTCGTGTACGCTGATTTCGAATGCTTCACCGGGAAAATGAGTTCCTGCCAACATGACGCTCTTCAAAGTTACGTTGAAAGATATCAAAAACACACGCCTTTGGGCTATTGCATTTACGTGAAATGTGCTTTTGACTCGCAACATGACATGGGTCCCTTCACCTACACGAAACGGTGCAAAGACGATGACTTGGCTCAAAGGTTCATGGAAGAGTTAGAATCGAAAATTCAAATGTTATACAACAAATTCAAAACTCTGGCGAAAATGATCATCACGCGAGAGAAGCAGGACGAAAATAACAGAGCCATCGAATGTCACATATGCAGACAATCATTCAATGAGAATTCGGAGGAAAATAAGAAGGTCAGAGACCACTGTCATTACACAGGTCTGTATCGCGGTCCGGCTCACAGCAAGTGTAATTTAAAATATCGAGATGCCGTTTTTTATCTGCTGATATTTCACAATCTCTCGGGTTATGACAGTCATCTGTTCGTGAAAAATCTTTGCACCTCCCACGGAAAAATTAAACTGCATCGCGGACAATGAAGAAAGATACATTTCCTTCATGAAATGGAAGCTTGTGGAGAAGAAAAGAGTAATCGACAGAGAGACAGAAACGTTGGAAGAAAAAACGAAATCCATTCATAGAGACATACGTTTCATTGACAGTTTTAAATTCATGTCGACCGCTCTGGAAAAATTAGTCGATAACATGAGCAAGGATAAATTTAAAATCATGAGCGAACACTTCGGAGAATGAGTAGATGTCATGTTGAGGAAAGGAGTCTATCCTTACGATTACATAGACAATCTAAAGAGATTCGATGACACCGTGCTACCTTCGAAAGAAGATTTTTATTCGAAATTATACGAATCCGACATTTCCGACGAGAATTACGAACATGCCAAAAACGTGTGGAAATCATTCGATATGAAAACCATAAGAGATTATCATGATCTCTATCTGAAGACGAGACGTCTGTCGTTGAAATTACGATCTGGATCTGGCTTGGTATTTCACCGGTCTGACGTGGGACGCTCTGTTTAAAGACCCCCAAAATCCACTTGGAATTATTATCGGATGTGGCCATGTTGCTCATGTTCGAAAAGGCTGCGAGAGGTGGCGTCTCGATGATCTCTCACAGATATTCTGAAGCCAACAATCCCTACATGAAAGAAGGTTTCGATTTGGAACGATCGAATAAATACATACACTATTGGGACGTTAATAATCTGTACGGTTGGGCTATGAGTCATCCTTTACCGATTGGAAATTTCAAATGGGTGACGGAACCGGAAGAGATGCAAAAATGGAGAGACTATCCTTGCATTTTAGAAGTCGATTTGAACTATCTGGAAGAATTACACGATCTACACAACGATTATCCACTGGCTCCCGAACGAATGGAACCGATCGAAGGAGATGAGGAAAAACTCATTCCCAATTTATTTAACAAATGTAAGTACATCGTCTACAGCGAGAATTTGAAACAATACGTCGATTACGGAATGAAATTAGTCAACATACATCACATCATTCGATTCGACAAAGAGCCTTGGATGAAAAAATACATCGATCTCAACACGAATCTCAGAATTTGAGCCGAGAACGATTTCGAAAAAGATTTCTTCAAACTCATGAACAACTGTGTGTACAGTAAATCGATGGAAAACATCAGGAAGAGAACCGACATTCGACTTGTCACGTCTGAGAAAAAAGCTAAAAAATTAGGGGCGAAACCCAGTTACAGACACTGAACCATATTCGACGAAAATCTAGTGGCCATTCACATGCAAAAAACGCACCTGAAGTTCAACAAACCCTATTATCTCAGACCGATCATCTTAGATATCAGCAAGCGATTGATGTACAAGTTTCACTATGATTACGTCAAACGGAAAATTGGTGAGAAAGCGAAACTACTGTTCACCGACACGGACAGTTTAGTTTACGAGATAGAGATGAAAGACGTCTACCGAGATATATCATATATGGTTCAACAGGAGCAATTATCCCGTTGATCACCCATCCAACATTCAATCGAACGACAACAAGAAGGTGTTGGGTAAATTTAAGGACGAGAGAGGCAGTAAACAAATCGTTGAATTCGTGGGTTTGAGATCCAAACTGTATGCTTATCGTCTACAAGGTGAAGAGATCAAGAAGTGTAAAGGGGTTAAAGCATGAAGAAAAAATCTCTTTCCGAGAGTATAAAGATTGTCTGTTCGGAAGTGGTTCAGTGTATAAGACTATGAAATCGATTCGAAGCGACAATCATGACTTGTATACCAAAATAGTCAACAAGATTTCGCTGATGGCTGACGATGATAAGAGATTTGTGTGAGATGATAAAATAAGCACTTTGGCACTCGGACATTGGACTTTGGATATGATTATGGATGATAGGATTCCAGATAGGATTCCAGATATGATTTAGGATGATAGGATTCTAGAAAATCAAGAGGAATTAGACGGATTCAAGATTATGAAAGTCGATAGAGATATTGAGAGAGTTAGTTTAAAAAAGAAAAAGAAAAAAAATATAAAAAAATAATGTCATTTTAGTGAATTATAATAAAATAAATAAATAAAAAAAAAAATATACACATTTATGAATAAGAAAATAGAGATATCGGTAGAAGGTGTTGTCTTACCTAACGAACCCCTATCCAACATCGATCTGTTGAATGCAGCGAAGGATTTGAAAATAAAAGATTTTCTAGGCGTGTTTTCCAGAGATGCCTTGCCGAAGAGAAGACCTCGACAATCGGAATGCGGAATTTTAAATTTGGACGACTTATCGGGTGAAGGCACTCACTGGGTGGCGTGGTACAAGAACGGGAAGAAGAAGAATTATTATTTCGACAGCTACGGAATCTCACCGCTGAAAGAAATAAAGAACTATTTTGATGAATCGATGGTCCATTACAACACGGAACGAGTGCAATCGCCAGATCAAGTGTTTTGCGGTCACCTGTGTCTCTACATTCTCAAGAGATGGTCAGAAGGAGATCGGTTTCAAGACATTCTCAATGATTTACATTGGAGAGAGTTTTTTTTTATAGTATATATAAAGGTAAAAAATTATTTTAAAAAAATTTAATCGAATAAAAAGAAAAAATAAGTGAAATAATTCATTTTTAATAAACTGCGTTTGAAATATATTTTTTAAAACAAAAAAAACCTCAAAACAACATGCCAGTCGATAAGTTTGGTAGAAGTGATGATGAAAGTCGACCCAAAAAGAAGAGGAAGATGCTCGAAGTTGTCGATGGTAATGATGTTGCCAACTTGGACGAAGATACAAACCTCGAGAGGAACCTTTGAACATGAACGATACGAAGCTCTACAATTTTCCCGAGCCGATAGATCTCGCAGATGTGGTGACTAAAAAATACGTTGACAGGGGGAACGCAGATTTCGAACGAATCATGCTAGATAATTACGTGGATAAAGCCATGACCGACGATCTCAATCTAAAATCCAAACGTTTGGTGAACGTCGCAAATCCCATAGATTCCACCGATGCCACGACCAAGAAATATGCAGATGACTCTCACGCACGATTCAGTAAACATCTGAGAAGTAGATACGTTCAGAAAACGATGCAATCGGAACTGAATGCCAATTCTAACAAGATAACGAACATGGCCACTCCCACGAATCCCAAGGACGTGGCGACCAAACACTACATAGATTTGGAACAGAGAAAGTCTGACAGACGAGAAATGAAATCGGATCTGAATGCGGGATTCAACAAGATATTGAATCTGTCGAAGATCGATGACGCGGATGCTGACTCCACCACGGTCAACAAGGGCTATGTGGATTCCACTGTGATACGATTTCAAGAATACGTAGAATCGCAAGTGGATGATCTCTACCTGAACAACCAATCTGGCGGAACCATGGAGGGTGGCATCAACATGAATGGTCAGAATTTATTCGGTTTTGATCACGATCCTGAATTCGATTCCAGCACGGTCAGCAGGAAGTACGTGGACGACAACTTGGTCTGGAGAAAGGGCGACATGATAGAAAGTAAACTAGACATGGGTGGACACGCGCTCACGAATCTACCGGATCCCGTGCACATGTCGGACGCCTGCATCCTGATTTCAGTGTTGGAGAAAGTCAAATATGCCAGGCAATTGAGCACCGTGTGGGCCGAGGAGGCCGGCATGTTAGAGGAGTGAAAAGCCAGGTGGTCTTTCGGAAACAGAGGTAGCGGATCGAAACATAGTCAGATTGGATATCCCATGCCATTGGGAGGCGAAATCATTCGAATGAGTCTGGCTTCCATGGATTTGAGCGGTCATCAATCTCACGGTGAATGGAGTAGAGAGCGATAAGAGATATAGTGTCGAAAAGACCGAGAATCAACACTTGAATGTTAGCACGTTCGGCACGCCTCTCAAAGTGAATGCCGGAGACATGATTAATTTCGTTACAAAAACCAATAATCCCGAAGCCGCCACTTCCGTGGTGAGCATACTGATCAAACTAGATCCTCTGAACAAACAGTGAACGCGTGGAAATAATTAATTAAAAATAATGAGTGATTATTAAAAACAAAAAAAACAAAAAAAAAAGGAATGAGATTTAGAAAGATGTTCAATCTCTCTAGATCTCATTACTTGTTATTTTTTTTTTTGGTTCGTTTTAATACGTTATTTCTCATAATGTTTCATCTCGTGAAATTGAATCACCTATCTCGAAACACGTGTCGACATCTATTTTAGCATTTCGAAGAGCTTTTATAAATTCTTGAAAAGCAGTCGGTCCTCTATACGTCAACCTGTCTAAAAGTTTTCTGGTCCTATCTTCTATCAAGATTTTACTTTCGATTTCGCGTCTCATATAATTGGTCAATATCAAAGGTTCTGTTTTGACTAAAGTGTCTAAGATTATTGCTAGAGAATCTTGTGAAATATTTTTAATCAAAACACATCTGTTCCTTCTCAAGTATTCTCTTTCTTTATCATTCATTTTTATAATTATTTTTTAAATTTTTATTTATATATATATATATTTTTTTTCACACACACGTCTCTCATCGAATGATCGACATCTTATTTCCATCTGATTCGAATTGTAATTCTCTATCCGACAGGACCAGGGCGAGAGCGAGAGCTTTGTTTTTTCTCGGCATGTTCCTATCGAATTGTATCTTGATCTGAATGTCTAAGACGCTACTCTTGAGTCGTTCGCTCTGTTTACTGACATCAAATATGAACATGGGATACATCGACTTGTATTCGCCGGGAGATATATTAGGGTTGCTCATCAATTCGTCTAGACTGTGATACTTTTCCAAAATCTGCGGCATCGTCCTACAGTCTGCAGAAATCGTTCTTGTCGAACGACACGTTGTAATCGATTGCTGGATATCTCATGGCGTTCAGAAACACTTGCATGTTTCTCAAATTGCAGTGATCGAAAAGCAATGCATTCTTTTCCTGAGACCCGTCCCTATCGGTCTGAAATGCGACCACGATGAAATGCGGTCTCTTGGAAGCAGATTTCATGGTCAATCTCCAATTGAAGTGATTCGTGGAGAGTGGAATGCTAGCCATGTCACACTGTCTCATTCTAAATCCCACGGGTAATTTACTCTTGAATTCTATGATCTTGTAGAGACGCATTTTTCCACGATCGAAGGCTGCACATGCGGAACGAACCACGATATCTTGTGTAGAGTTAACTTACCCGCATCAGTCGCGGGGAGTCTCACTATTGCATCGTAGTTTCCATTTCGAATCAACGTCAGATTGTGTTTGAATCCGTACCTGATCTTGTTATAATCGTCCGCGAATCCGAAGATGTGTTTCAAAGGTATCCTAAACGAAAACGTTCCTTTGGGCCTGGACGTCTTGACGACGTAGTCGAATATCGCGCCGGCGCCGGCGCTGGCGCTAGCAGGGCCGACAGTGTCTTTCACCCACAACTGATTAAGTGCTCTGGATTTCGAAAAATCATCCGGATACGTCAGGAGTCCAAACATCGTGGTGGCCTGACCGGGATTCTATCTCTTGTCTGGATAGCAAGTATTTTATATTACTGAATACATTCATGATGCCATTATTGGCTAGAGTAACCGTGTCGTCATCGGCGTAGTCAGTCCCATCTTCCTTGGTGAGACGTCCCTGCACCACTATGTAACTCTCGCTAGGATGAACGAATAGATCTTCTGTTTCAACGTTGATTCTTATCTCTCCCGCATTGTTCAAACTTGTTCCGGTTATCGGTTCGTATTCGTGAACCTCGTATTCTTGAATACTTTCATCTTACACTATGCTTTGTGCGATATCTAGTATATTTGCCATTTTTGATGGTTTTTTTTTGTTTTTTGTTTATTAATTAGCTTGCTTTTTTATCTAAAAATAGTTTTAATTATTTTTAATTATTATTTTTTTTTCTCTCCTTTATATATATATATATGTGTGTAAACAAGAAAATGTTAAAGAGAGTAAATAAAAACAATTTGTTTTCTTTATTAAAATTTCGTCTTCTGCAATTGTTGTTCGTAAAACTTTCTGATGATCTCTTCGCCATCCAAAGCTTCGATTTTGTAAGTCACCGGATCAGTGTGAAATATTCTGATCATCACGAGGATTTCCGAGGTCCATCGAGGAGTGTAGCCCTTTTCGAAGTTTCTTATAAGCTTAGATTCTCACTCGATCGCCGACCACAAATTTCGGCGGTCTAGACTTCTTCCTGATCTTAGATCTCTCGGGATACAGATTCTCGTAGACCCGTTTTTCGTTTCGAGGATCGCTAGCTTCCACGGGAGTCATCTTGCTCGATCTGTGTCGCGTGTTGTTGTAATCTTCAACCAGACCGTTCAGAACGTATATGTATTTCTTGGTCGAATTCACCGTGAAGTATCTGTGCATCTTTTCCTTCATTGTTCGATTCCAATGTTCCACAACGCTGGCTTTCTCTTGTTTTCGATCGAGTAGAGGTCGACCAATCGATGAATGTCCTTGCTGTAGAATTCCTTCCCCTTATCCACCCACAATTTATTCGGTGAGAAGACGAGTCGAACACGCTCTCCAGAGCCTCGGTGATGCAAGGTCCCAATTTATTCTTCAAAGCTCTGATCCAACCGTATTTGGAAAACACATTGATGACCGTCAATAGATATTTGACGCCCTCGTTCCACCTCGAAAACGACCTCATGTTGATCAAGTCGGCAGACCAAATGTCATCCAGACCCTTCACAAACACCCTTCTCTTTCGAAATTTACGCACGATGGGTTTGTGTAACTCCTCAGCCAATTCGCTCATCAATAATTGTTTCTTCTTTTCCGAAGCGCTTTTTTTTAACGCCACATCCGAATCGACGTTTCGCACCAATCAGATTCTCTCTCCTGGCCGGATTCGATATGCCTCTCAATTTTGCCAACATGTTTTTATCGCAGATGTCGTTGCGAGTCTTGGTGTCAGGATGTCCGGCATAGCACAGATCGTGATCATACACGGCCGCGTCCACCCTATTCATGGATTTGCTCCAAGATTTAGGAGTTAGATCGGCATTGAGTCTCTTGTTCAATTTCATTCCGGGTCCCGTGAAACTGTGACCCGGCAGATGCATTTCGAAAGGTAGACTATTGATCGTTTTATTCACGATGCCTTTGCCTTTGCTCGTTTTTATTTGTTTTTTGGACGAATCGAGTCTTGATCAACCACACACTTTGCAAATTCCGCAAGGCATCTGTCTGTCATTTTTAGTTCGTACTTCTCGAGAATTACCCGTCTCGGTAACTCTCTTACACTTTACGCAATACATTTTTTTGAGAGTTATTTAAGTTAATTTTGTGTTTATTTTTAATTTTATATATGAATTTAATATTTTCTTTTTTAAACATTCTGTTCCTATTATAAATATTTTGTTTTTTCAATCGCTGCTCTTGAGTTCTATCAACTTACCGAATTCCTCCCTGGCCTCTTTCCTCCCCCTTTCCACGAGAGAATCCTTCATCTCTTCCTTGTTGATCTGACGAGTCTTGATTCTCACGGTTTCTTTCATAGCATGCTATTTCGTTTTTCTCGCCCAATACTGTGAAGTATTCTCCGTCCGATATCCTACCGTCTTTCAACGCCATCAAGATCATTTCGGATATTGTGTCGATCTTGGAGTCGGCCAAGACGTGAATCTTTTCGTGTTTCCTAGCCTTCAGATATAATTTCCTACTCAAAAAGTTTCCGAGCGTGCTAAGCAATCTGGTGGCGAGAGCCACTCCTTCTATGGGCAACACGATTGGAATGCCGACCGTGGTCGACAACAATCCAATGCCGGCCACATGTAAACCCATAGAAATCATGATGAGTGTCGTGTCGACCGCGTTTACGAATTTCACGAGACGCGAATACTTCTTCTTGAGAGAATGACGAGAATTTCTCTCTCGAGTCAGATACAATTGGATTCTACTGATTTGATCGATGCGATACCTCTCTCCTCTTTCTTTTTCTTGTGGCGATGACTCTGTTGGCAAAACGCCATTCGGCTTCTCATCCTCATTGTCATCTAACGTCGGATACAATTTATTTCTGGTTCTCATTTTTTATGTTTTTTTCTTTCTAATATGAGATAAAAATTTATGTGTGTATTTATTTTTAATTTTCTACTCTCCTTATGTATATCAACGAGAAAACTTAGATATATGCTTCCTCCAGCAATAATTTCAAGACGCATCCCTTGTCTTCTAAAGTCAGACTTCTACACGCCAATTTGATTTATTCCGAATTGGTGGGCTTGTCTCACCCCTTACAGAAGACTAATCTCCTCCAAAACTTGATCACGTCGTCGATTTGAACGAATTCGAACGACGGTTCGAAATACTTGAGGACCATATCTTCCCTTTCCATCGTCAGACATGAATGATCCTCGTGATCGAAGTCTAGATGATCACGACACCCGACACATCGTTCTAATAAGAGGCGACCTAGTTGATCATTCACGCAGAATGCGTAGGCTCTCATCAGCATTTTTAAAAGAAACCTTGCTCTCATAATTTGGGAATCGTTCATGATTTACGTATATTTTATTATCTATTTCGATTCGATATTTATTTTTTTTAAATAGCTATTTATTTATATATTTTTTTTCTCTCCTATATATATATATCAATCACTTTTTTATTTCCTCTTGACAAAACCGATTCTATTACGATTCACCTCACAAAACTCGGGAGGTGAATCAGCAAATCGTTTTCGTCGATCGGATCGCACCCTCGACCGTCCGGAACGCGATCGCGAACGTCGGTGTCCCAGAACCGGCAAACCGCATTTTCTCGATGTACCGGAAGCCGAAATCGGTTTTTAAAATTTTTTTTAAAAATCCTCGATGAGTAACTGCGCTTTACACTCACTTTTCACCGTTGGTGAACGTCGAGAAAACGTTTTGAGATCGATTTTCCCTGTCCTAGAATCGGCAATCGGTTTCACCGATCGGATCGCACCCTCGACCGTTCAAACAGCCGTTGACGAACGTCGGTGTCCCAGAACCGGCAAACGGTATTTTTGATGCTGTCCTAGAACCGGCAAAGCGTCTTTTGCTTGCGTTCACCAACGATAGATTGAAGGTCTGATCCGCGATGGGAACGTCGAAAAATTTTAAATTTACATTTTCTTCAAATTTCATACATTTTTTCACTTCTGCGCGATGTGTCGAATGTACTCGTTCGCCAACGGATGTTTGAATGGTCAAAAGTGCGATCCGAGAGGGTGAAAAGCGTTTGCCGGTTCTGGGACACCATGTAAAAACGACATTTTTTAAACTCTGTACACGATTTAACAATGAATCCCTATGGCGGTACACGTCCATGTACGTGTACATGTAAAGTTTTTGTAAATTCTGTCCTTGAATCGGCACTTTATACCTACTATGAGTTGATTGACAAAGAGATTTGTTGTCCTCTGTTCAACAGTGAGCCCCTAATTTGGTGGGATAATTTGAAGTTCAAAATTAAAAGATTTTCTCACTCTTTTAGTACACAAAAGAAGAGAATAAACAGGGAAAAGGAGTATCAAATTCAAAAACAGTTAGCATTGAAATGTAGTTGGGATAAATATCATTTAAATATTCCAAAAATACAATCTTTGAAAGAAGATCTTGCTTTATTTGAACATCAAAGGTGTCAAGGTGCAATAATTCGATCTAAATCGAAATTTCATATTGAATCTGATAAATGTACTAAATATTTTCTACAGTTAGAAAAATTCAGACAGAACAGAAATGTCTGTACAGAAATTTTTGATGAAAATGGTATTGTGATTAAGGAAACCTTTGGCATCTTAGATAGGGTAAAACAGTTTTATGCGGAGCTGTATGAGGGTCACAATTTACTTGATTCAGATATTCAACTTAATTACTGATTCAGTTGATGCAGTGTTGTGAGAAGATGACAGGCTTATGTGTGATCATCCTTTCTCAATGGATGAAGTTAAATGTGCCTTAGATAATATGGCCCCATCAAAATCTCCGGGTTTGGATGGACTTAGCAAAGAGTTCTATGTAACGTTTTGGGATAAATTAGGCCCACTTTTACTAATGGTGATGAATACAGTAAAGGATGGTGGTTCGTTATGTCGTTCACTGACTAGTGGTATTATTGTTCTTGTTTATAAGAAGAAAGGAGATAGGAGAGATATTTCTAATTGGCCTCCCATCTCTCTTCTTAATGTAGACCGGAAATTAATAGCAAAAGTCTTAGCCAACAGGTTAAAAACAGTAGTTCATAAATTGGTTTCTTACTTTCAAACGTGTTGTATACCAGGTAAGGACCTTGGTGAGACAATCATTTCATTTTTTTTAATTTTATTAATTACACTGAAGAAAACAATTTGCCAGGATTAGTTATGAAAATTGACCTTAATAAGGCATTTGATAGGATTAATCACAAATACATGTTTTCTGTTCTCAGGTTTTGGATCCTACTTTGTAGAGTGGATTGAAATTTTATACAAAAATGCAAAGAGTTGTGTTAAGATTAATGGTCACGTTTCACCTTTCTTTGGTGTGCATTCATTTGTCAGACAGGGTTATCCTTTGTCACCCTTGTTATTTGTTCTGTGCTCTGAACCACTGGCAAGAATGGTTTGATTAATGGCAACCCAGGTATTCACGGATTGCGAATCCCAGACAGCCCAACGGAATATAAACTTTTTCAGCATGTTGATGACAACAAGCTAACCCTTATAGATCTGGAATAGGCAGAAAGAGTCTTAAAAATATTCGAATTGTTCTCACTAGGCTCAGGTGCAAGAATGAACTATTCGAAATCTCAAATATTACTTTTAGGCAGTTTGAAAGGAAAGGACCCTTCGCATTTCCCTATCGCAGT
The DNA here is from genome assembly GCA_031216915.1 of Pictodentalium vernedei. Taxonomy (NCBI): domain Eukaryota; kingdom Metazoa; phylum Mollusca; class Scaphopoda; order Dentaliida; family Dentaliidae; genus Pictodentalium; species Pictodentalium vernedei. The sequence goes on from CM062294.1 coordinate 344,051,489, forward strand.
TGCTGATGGCTCTTGGGTGTATATCTTGGTTACAATTGTCAACAATGTGAGTTTCTTAACTGGGGTAGAAAGGTTCAGGAATTGTCGAATATTTTGTATTTTTGGAGGGAAAGGTATTTAACACTGAAAGGGAAGGCAGTGGTTATTAATTTATTACTATTATCAACCTTGTGGTACTTGCTCAGTGTCATTTCTATACCGGGTGTATACAAAATTAAAGCAAATGTTTTGAATTTTCTGTGGAACAATTCATACCATATTATTAAGTATAAATCTATTATTGGTAAATCCTGCAATGGTGGACTGAATATATACCCGATATAGAAATGAAAATGTTCGCACTTCGATCTTCGATGTGAATGGATTCGTAAAAAGAATATTAGCAAATTCCCTTGGGTTCATTTTATGCAGTTTTATTTTAAGAAATATAAGTGTCTTCAGTTGGAGGATGGTATATTCTCCATCAAAATTTATAATAAAGCCCTGAATTGTATGCCAGAATTTCATGGAGACATTTTAAAAGCGTGGAAGTTGTTATTGAAAGAAAATATGGTTACAGTATTTCAGGGTTTTGATTTTAGGGAGCAGTCACTTTTTGACAATCCAAAAATTACATTTGATGGCAAAAATTCTATTATTTGAAAATATCATTAGGGTCGGAATTTGCAAGATGAAAGGTATATTATTGCTATTCATGAACTTGTGTGTGAAAATCCGTTGTGCATTTGTACGAAAGTTGAATCCCAAATACGATTATTATTAAGTGCCATCAGTGACATTTGGAAATCTAAAGTTAATGAGTTTTGCCCCAATATTAATAATTCAGCTTCTCTAAATGACTTGTCTGTAGTGGATAAATTGTATTTCATTAATATTAATGGTGAAGTTACAAGTACTAGGCATTTGTCAACGAAAGTTGCTTATGAAATACTTAGAAATCGTGAATTTCAAATTCCCTCTAGTGAATTGTTTTGAGTTAATCTTTTCAATCAGAGTTCTTTCAACTTGGTTTGGCCTCTTGTGGATTTAGGCTTAAAATCTTTTGATATGATTGAGTTAGATTTTAGAATTTACCATAATATAATTTACACAATGGAAAAGCAACACTTATCGAAACAGCAAGATTCTGCTGCTTGTCCAATGTGTAAATTGGACAAGGAAGATATCGAACATATTTTTCTTAAATGCCCCCATTTGGCAAAGAGTAGACAGCTATGTAGAGACATGTTAGATAATTTATTCCATAATTCATCTGTGCCTGTAAGTGCTGAACAGTTTGATCATTTTTTTCTCTTTGGTTGTCATAGTAAATTCAAAAAAGTTAATTTTGTCTTTGTAAACTTGTTGTTGAGTTCTTACAGATTGGCGATATATCGAAGAAGAAATTATTTTATGAAAGAAAATAGGATAGTTCAAGTTAATTCATTATGGAAGATACTACTAACATCCCATTTAAAATGCTACTATGAATTATGTGTCAGTAACATGAAACTAGGTATTTTTAAAAAAAATATAGTAAAATTCAACAGTTATGTTAAATTGGAGGAAGACACGTTTAGCATGGATTTCGATATCAAATAGCAAAGGTTCCTTAATGGATTTTTAATATAGTGTGGTTGTTACATGGCTATCTACTCTAAGTAAACATTATATTAAGCCGTGAAAGATCGTCGGCTGAGTGCTGGAATGTTCTGTGTCCCTTAGAGGACATAGAGCGTTCTAGCACTCAGGTGGCGAGATTATGATGTGGAACAGAATTCAGGAACTTCAGTATAAACAAAAATCTTATATTCGAGTCAATATTAGTCCTTTTTGTAACTGAGATTTTGCAAGTGTGTGTTCATTTGGGTGTGTGTTTGAGGTTAAAAAATCGCACTGGCACAGACATTTCCTACTGAAACGTTTTTTCCTTTTAGTGTGTGAACGGGTGGTATGTGAGATGATCATTTGTTAGCGTGGATCATATATTTATATTTTGTAAAATATTTTATTGTTAAATTACCTGTTTTTCATAAATAAAAGATACCCCCCCCCCCCCACCAAAAAAACAAAACAAAACAAAACTGTTGGACTTCTCTGCTAGAGGTGTTGAGTTCGATCCCCGTCCGGGACGACCCGCGTGGTGTCCTTGGGCAAGGCACTTTATTCCGGTTGCCTACATGGGGGCACGATGACGCCGTGTACTAAGGCGTACTGTACGTCGATGGTGCACATGTCTTCAACCGCTGTTACCCTACTTCAGCGGAGCTTGAACAGAGTTAGAATGTTGTGGAACTGACAACTGCTCGTCGATGCTCGGTGGTTCTCTCCGAGTACTCCGGCTTCTTCCACTGGTAAAACTGTCACGGTCACGATTAGCCATTGTGCATACGTAAGTGACCTTAAACACCAATAAATAAATAAATAAATAAACAATTGATGTTGACACATATTGAATTTCCCATTTTTATTTAATCACATTCTGGCTTCTGAAGACATTTGACATTGTGTTTGATGAATATTTTGGAATCTTTGTAAGATTTAGCCCCAGTTTTCTCAGTTAAGGCACCTCGAGTCATAAAACAAGGATTTTTTCCAACAGAATGACCAGTACCTGCTACTGTGGTGTCTCATGACACTGTTAAAATTCCTAAAATCATCAAATATTGATTCTGTAGTGCTGTGCTTGTACTGCAAGTATCCATAAGTGCACTTTCGCTGCTTTGGTTTTAATCCTCACAGGCACACATTCTGTCAAAAGGATTGAAATTGTAGAAAATATGTTCCCAAAGAGGACGAATCAGTTACAGTGCAGTCGCCATGGACTGGTTGTAATACCCGCGTGGGCAATGATGTCCACTCATGCGTTTACCAAGCAATAAAAATCATCATCACAAAATTTTAATTAATGAAGCACCGGGTTGTGCCACATTATTTCAATTTTTGATGATTATTCCTATAGTTAGTGTTTGGCATCAAATATTATTGTATCCGTGGAAATGGTGCCCATCCGTGGAATGTGAGCAGTACACACCAGCTGTACTGTATTTGTTTCAAGTATATAATAATCCTTGATGTTTAATATATTTGTGTATGCGTGTGGGGGAGGTTGGAGGGTGAAAGATAGCGGCAAATTATTTAAAATCTTGAGACAGGTAAATGAAAAGCAAAGAAACATGTCATCGAAGGACAGACAAACAGACAGACAGACATGCAGTAACATATTTTGGAAGACTTCATAAAAGTAGTGACTGACATGCAATGAAAAATATAGAGAAGAGCCAGGGCAATGTTGTCAAACAGAAAACAAGAGGCCCCTGGGGGCCTGTGGGCGCTCATCTAACATGGGAGCCAAAATATCAACCCAGATAATTTATTTGACCAAGTTGCATCTGCCCCTCCTAAGAAAAGCTTGTACCAAATATCCAAAGATTCAGACCAGTGGATCTGAAAAAAAAGATTTTTAAAGAATATTCCTCATATTGAACTAAGATATAATTCAGGCTCCCACAGGGAGCCCACATATGAACCAAAGGACTTGGCTTGAACAAACTTGAATCTCGCCTCCCTAAGGAAGCTGTGTACCAATATCAAAAGATTCTGACTACTGGATTGTAAAGAATATTCCTCATTTTGAACTAAGTTATAATTCGGTCTCCCATAGGGAGCCCAAATATGAACCCAGAGACTTGGCTTGAACAAACTTGAATCTCACCCTTCTCAGGATGCTGCATACGAAATATCAAAAGATTCTGATGGGTGGATCAGAAGAAGAAGGTTTGTAAAGAATATTCCTCATATTGCACTAATCTGAACATTTGGGCTACCATAGAGAGCCCAAATATGGAGCCAGGGATTTGATTTCAACAAACATGTGAATGAATCTTCCAAAGATATTATATGCGAAATATAAAATCCTTTGGAGCAGAGGTAGATTCTTTAATGTTTTTCTTATTACTCACAGTGTTAAAAAATGATGACTCAGCATTTGTTCAAAGTCCTATAAAAGTACCCTATGATAAAACCGATGGCAGTTTGTTTGGACCATTCCTTTCTGCTGTTCCTAAAGAAGCTTCACACAAAATAAAAATTCTCAGTGCCATGTAGTTTTGGAGATATGGGCGTTTTAAATGTTTTCTATATTTAGCTCCTACGGTTCCCATGGGGCGACGGGAAAACTTTTTTGGCATAAATTAGGTACTTTTGACCCAATACGCCCGCCATATCAAATTTGCTTCAAATCGGCCTCTCAGTTCGGAAAATAGAAATTTTGGTACAATTCGGGCTCCCACGGGAAGCCCAAATGTGAACCCAGGAACTTGGCTTTAATAAACTTATATCGCACCTCCCTAAGGACACTGTAAATCAAATATCAAAAGATTCTGACTGGTGGATGTGAAGAAGAATATTTTTGAAGAATTTTCCTCATATTGAACTAAGTAATAATTCTGGCGCCCACAGGGAGCCAGAATATGAACCCAGGGACTTGGCTTGAACAAACTTGAATCCGCCCCCCCCCCCCCCTCCCAAGAATGCTGCATACCAAATATCAAAACGTTCCGACTGTTGAATCTGAAGAAGAAAATTTTTAAAGAAAATTCCTCATTTTGAACTAAGTTATAATTCAGGCTCCCACAGTGAGCCCAAATATGAACCCAGGGACTTGGCGTGAACAAACTTGAATCTCACCCCCTAAGGATGCTGCATACCAAATATCAAAACATTCTGAATGCTGGATCTGAAGAAGATTTTTAAAGAAAATTCCTCACTTTGAACTGAGTTAAAATTCGGGCTCTCACAGTGAGAGGGGTTTCGCAAATATCTTTTTTGTGGGACCCATTTATTTTTTTTGCGGAAACCATTTCCAAAATGTGTCTTAATCGCATGAATTATTCTTATTTATCTCCAAATACATAGATCGTTAGATTGTTCAATCACCACATAAAAGGCTATTGCAGTAATCATGTTTATAGAAATTAATTGGAGCTGATACGGTTAACCGATTAATCGACTAAGCGATGATCAACGTCGTGATCGATAAAAAAGTAATTGATCGGTTAACCGTTACTTTTGATCTGCGGTATTATATGGGTTAACAAAGGAACAAACTTGCTCCAAAACAGGCAAACATTGTCACACTGGCTCACATCAATTATATGAGACAGAGTAACGCATACCAGTTACGTGCTGACATACTTGTTCACTTGCATGATCATTATACTGTATCAGTACCTGGAAATGGTCATCCTCAACCCACCAAATGCGGGTAGCAGACGATACTTGCACAATAAATTCTTGAATTACTAAAGATTTTCAATGTTTGTCTCAAAAACATAGCCTATGACCCCTCATTGGAACGATCTCAACGAGCTCGTTCCAATGAGGGGTCATAAGCTATGTTTTGAGACAAAAATTGAAAACATAATAAAATTTGAATGGTCATTTTTGTATGTGGCGCTGGCCGGTTTTGTCCATTACATTGAGTAAAGTTTTAATTATATAAATCATCAACAGTACGACAATTATTCAGCTACCTATTAGGGCAAGTGATCAATCGGTTAACCAAGGTTAATCCATGCGATTAATCGATCAAGAAAACCCTTTAATCGTTTCAGCTCTGAAATTACTCTAATTTTATTAAATTTTATCTGATGAAAAAAGCTTATATTTTGGCGGGGACAGTAAATGGGTCTCCTTAACAAGCATTTGTGAGAACGTCACAGGACGTTCTCGCAATTTGCGAAACCCTGGTGAGCCCAAATATGAACCCAGGGACTTGGCTTGAGTAAACTTAAATCTCACCCCCTAAGGATGCTGCATACCAAATATCAAAAGATTCTGATTGGTGGATCTGAAGAAGAAGATTTTTAAAGAATATTCCCCATACTGCACTAATTTCAACATTTGGGCTCCCATAGAGAGCCCAAATATGGACCCAGGGATTTGATTTCAATAAACGTGTGAAACAAACTTCCAAAGATGTTATATGTGAAATTTGAAGGCTTTTGGAGCAGTGGTTAGTAGGTAATAAATGCCGATTCAAAATCACATGTACAAGATTTCGAACATGTACACGTACATCGATGTACACCTCCATAGGATTTAGTGTTAAAATCGTGTACAGGTACACGATTTGTCGTTTTTTATGGTGATACAGAATCGGCTTGGCCGATTCTACATCACTGGATTCTATATACACATCACTCTAGAGTGAAAAAATGTATGAAATTTTAAGGAAAAAGAGGTGTATCGTCTGATACAGAATCGGCAAATGGGTTTCCCCCATAGGATTCAGTGTTAAAATCGCGAGCAAAAAACGTGTTGCCGTTTCTGTATCATCATCAAAAAGTGGTTTGCCGATTCTGGATCATCCGTGTTTGTATACGATTTTAACACTGAATCCCTATGGAGGCGTACACGGAAATCCATTTGTGGATTCTACATCAGAAATCGACTTATGTACGGTACATGGAAAGAGGTGATACCGAACCGGCAAACCCACTGCCACGATGAGAGTAAAAACTGACACTCATGTTTTTGTTCTGGCGTGAATGAAGGTTTTCGTTCAAAAGAGTCGACTATAAATATGAGTGTCAGTTTTTTGTTTCTGGCATGAATGAAAGGTTTTCGTTCAAAAGAGTCGACTATAAACATGAGTGTCAGTCTTTGTTTTTGGTGTGAATGAAAGGTTTTCGTTCAAAAGAGTCGACTATAAAGATGAGTGTCAGTTTTTGTTTCTGGCGTGAATGAAAGGTTTTCGTTCAAAAGATTCGACTATAAAATATGATCTGTAAAAATAGATATTCATGTTTTGTTTCAATGTAACGAAAAAAAAAAAATTGAGTTTAGAAAAATTAGAAAAAGTCAGAGGTAAAAAATCGTTTGTTCACGTTTTGTCACTGTTAATTTTGTGAAGTAAATTTTAATAAAACACTTTATGGAATGTTTCATCAAATAACAAAATAGTTCGTAATTGACACTCATGTTTTTGTTGTGGTGTGAATGAAGGTTTTCGTTTTTAATGGATCGTTTTAATAATAGATAATAAAACGCATTTTTTCCACTCAATTAGGTTTGAGTGGTAAATTTTTAAAATATTCATGATAATGTTCGGAGATGTGAATGAAATCCTTTTAACGTTAAATTAGAAACCGGTTTCTTTATGTGCTAAAATTTTAAAACTTTTTTCAAAGTTCTCTCTCAATTCGGCATTGAGTGAAATGATTTTGAGACATGAATGAAAATCCTTTTAACAGACGGTAATTATTCTCAAATGCGTTAAATCAGAAACCGGTTTGTCATGTGCTTAAACTTTCAAACTTTTCAAGTTTTCCCAGTTCAACACTGAGTTGAGATATGAATTTTTTTAGTTATTATATTAAAGACAGAAGATTTTTATTTACTTAAAAAACATAAAAAAATAATTATACATTTAATTTTGAAAATAATAAATAACTCACATTAGCATACTCAAAGGAACATTAACAATTAAAAACGAAAAATGTTTTTACAGATGGATTCTAAACGTCGAGATCAAATTTTAGGCGAATATGAACGTGCCAAGAAGAGCATTCAATCGGCTGACAGAAGCAGACGTCTCGGAGAGATGGAACTCAGATGCGAGACCACAAAAATATTTAAATCCGTGACGGATGTTCAAGAGCGAAGCAAGGAGATAGTTGAAGAATTGAGACCCATAAAAGAGAGTTCTTTGAGAATGGGTTCGTTGCCCGGTAGTTTAGGAAATCGGTATTCCTTTCAATCTACACCGGATTACGTTCCCACAGGGATTCAAACTGACGTGAGCGACGATACAGCTTCGACTATCACCACTGATAGCGTCGCGTCGTCCGAGGATGGCGGTAAGAGAGATCTGTGGTATGGAATTTATAAGGATTCTGAGGGTAGAACTTTTGTAGGCGACACAGAAGTGGAAATGGATGATGAAGATTTAATTGTCGGTTCGAATAAGTATAAAGTAACTGATGGACTGCGCAAATTGCTCCTTTACGACAAGCCTAGTGATTACACGGAACAGGATTTCGACAATTACGGCGACATTCTGGTTCAGACCCACGCCATGTTGAGAAATAACGATGTCAGAGAGACGAGACCCAAAGCCAACAGAGGTTACAAGTGGACGAAAGTGGTGAAACCCATATGGGATATGAATAAGAAGTTCGTCGAATCGGTGACTGGTAAAGGGGTGAAAACCACTTTTCTTCCGAGCGATTCTGACGCTCTGTCTCAGAGATTGAGATTGTTGATGGCGAATAGACGGGCTGGTAACACAGGATTACATAATGAGATAGTTAGCATATGTGACGAATTGTTAAGACAGAAGGTTTTGAATAAAAACCATTATAAAAGGCTGATGAACGAATTGAAGGATTGATGTATATATAATAAGTAGAGAGAAACAAACAAACAAACAAAAATATATAAAATAATAAAAACAGTAAATTTTTACACTAGAATAATAAAAGTATTTAAACAACAAACGATTTACCAGTGAAAAAACAAAATATATTATAAAATAAAAATATGTTGGTGATAAAGAACAGGAGATACGTCAGAACTTACGTTCAAGTCGGTTCTGGCATCGTGGATTCTATAATGCGAGCGTTCACGAGCGATGCGGGTAGAAAACTCGCATCGACCGCGTTTGAGGTCGGTAAGAAGATGGCTTTGGATGCTGGTAAGAAAGCCGCTTCCGAAGCCAGTGGTAGGATAGCTTCTGTGGCTGGCAGGCGAGCAGCCGACGCGTTGATCGACAAATTGATCAGTCCACCGGCGAAGCGAGCTGCATTAGAGCGAACACCGAAAAGTTGGAAGATTTTAAGGATGCTGTGGTACCCATACAAGATTTAGCCAAAATGACAAGTGGATCCGGATTGAAGAGAACTCGCGACGGTGTAATATAAATAAATAATAATATTAAAACAACTGAGTTTGAAAAAAAGCATAAAAATTGTGTTTGAAAAAAATCTAAAATAACAAACAAAAAAATAAACAAAGATGAACATTAAAGATATGTCTTGGAACGACGCTGCGACCAAGAGGTCGAATAACGAGTTTTTTCCCAAAAGCATAAGAGGCTTGATAGTGGGAAAATCAAATTGTGGAAAGACCAATCTGTTGATGAATCTGTTGTCCCGACCTGACTGGTTGGATTACGACAGATTGTTCGTGTTTGGCAAGAGTTTGTTTCAACCCACATACAGATTGCTTCGAGAGTGCATGGATCGTAGATTGCCCAAGGACGTCATAACCAGAATCTTTGACAGTAGGGAGGAATTCGACAAAAGTGAAGCTCCTCTTTCGACCATTTTGGACGGTGCGGCGATGGAATTGATGAAGAGAAATGCATCTTCGAACATCGAGTGTCGATTTTATGAGAACGCTAGCGACGTTCTGGATCCTAGAGAATTGAAATCAGAAGATAAGAATCTCATGATTTTCGACGATCTGCTTTTGGAGAGACAGAACCGATGTGAATCGTATTACGTTAGGGGTCGACACAGCAACGTGGACTGTTTCTACCTGTCGCAGAATTATTTTCGATTGCCCAGGCAGACGATAAGGGAGAACGCTAATTTTCTATGTCTCTTTCGCCAAGATCTCAAGAATCTCAATCACATCTACGGCGATCACGTCGCAAACGACATGAGCGTGGCGGAATTCAGGAGATTCTGCAAGAGGGTTTGGGATGGAGGACTTTTCGTCATGATCGATTTGACTAGCGAATTTAATCGTGGAAAATATCGGTGTGGATTCGACAAGTTTTATGTTTCTGATGATAATAAGATAGAGTGTGAAAATAAAAAAAAATTAGAAAATAATAAATCTTCAAATAATTAGTTTTGAAAAAATAAAAATAAAATTAAAATATAATGTTCGAACAAGGAGAATTGTTAGAATGGATAGCTGAGAATACGGCTGTAAAACAATCCATTCAAATCGTGGTGAGTGGCGATTCGACTCGATTCGCGACGAAATTCGAACCTTCCATCGAATTGAATAGAGAGAAAAGATACGAGATGTCGTTGGTGAATCTGGAGACTTATTATTCCTTTCCCAACATCACCGAAAAGAATAACTCGTTCAAGTATTCCGACGGAGTGGATTGGTTGGAGATTCGAATTCCCAAAGGCAGTTACGCCATAAACGATTTGAACAATTACATTCAGACGCGAATGAAGATGGATGGAAAGGGAAGCAACAAGATCAGACTCGCTCCCAATCCTAGTACCTTACAGACGATGTTGGATTTGGAAGATAATTTTCGAGTGGATTTCAACATGGATGATTCTATAGGCAAGATGTTGGGATTCGATCGAAAGATGTATCGAGACCACGCGGCATCTGAAAATACAGTCGACATTCTCGCAGTCAATAGCATTCTGGTGAATGTGGATCTGAATGTTGTAAGCTACGTGAATAGTAGTGCTCAACCCGACGATCTATTCCTTCTTTCCAAACGTGTCTCCGGGTTATAAGATCGTGGAGCAACCTCGAAATTTAGTTTATCTACCAGTGATTTTAGACACGTTGTATAGTCTCAAAACCATGTTGACAGATCAAAATGGTGAACTGTTAGATCTTCGCAGAGAGAGGGTGACAATACGATTTCACATAAGAGAAATATAAAAGCAAAAAAAAAAAAAATATTGTGTATATATATAAATAACAAAAATAAAATAAACGCAATATTAATTTTACAAAAATTATTTAGTATATATAATTATCATTAAAACAAGAAAACAATTGAAGAAAATATATTTTAAAAAAAGGAATTATGACAGAATACGTGATTAAAAACTTGAACATATCCGCAGGACAGAGGAAGAAACTTAAGAGAGCGTTAACAACTCGAGGCGAGGCGGTGAAATTCAAATTCACTCACGAAGATCTGACGAGAGGCGGTCAGGATTCGATCGCCTGGACCAGAAGTCAAATCAAAAAAGGATGGAGAAAGCGATTCGTGATGGAAGAGGGTTGACGGTGAGATTGAGTCCCGCTCAATTGAGATACAATTTGAGAATGAAAGGCGGTTTCCTACCGCTATTGGCAGGAATCACTGCAAAAGCATTACCCTTCGCCGCAAAGGCACTACCCTTTCTCGGAAAGACTCTCGGCGTGGGAGCTCTCACGAGACTCGCGAGTTCGGCAGTTGAGAAATTAAAGGGTGGCAGCAGACTGTTTTTGAAGAAGGGAGGAGCCGTGTGTCGCGTCCACGTAGACGATAGTGGTAAAGTATTGTATCTAGAACCCGTTAGAGGTGACAACTCTTTGAGTGGAAACGGTCTCTATCTGAAGAGTGGACAGAACGTTGAGCGACTCGGCAAGGGTTTGTTGTTTGGTGAGAATTCGCCGTTTAAGAATATACTGATTTTGAATATGTTATTATAATGTAAAAAAATTATATAATTATATAAAATAGAAATCATAGAAAGTATAAAATAATATATAAAATGGATAAAAAGGTGGAAAAACGATTAGACGCTAAGGATGAATATCGCAAGATAGTGTGGGAAAAAGATGTGGAAAAACAATTAGATGCTAATGATGGATATCTTAGGAAAGAACTGATAAAAGAACGGGATAGATGGTTGAAATGGGAAGAAGATGCGGAAAAACAATTAGACGCTAATGATGGATATCTTAGGAAAGAACTGATAAAAGAGTTAAATAAAGATCGGGATAGGCGACTACCTTCTGAAGAGAATGGTAATGATGTGAGTGTTACTAAGAGATGCACACCATTCGTTCATAATTATGATTCGGATAAACAAATGTGTTGTTATAAAAAAAACGTAGCATATCACAAAAAAAAAGAAAAAAAAGAAAAGAAGAATCGACGCTGAAATTTAAGAAAAAAGGAAATGTTATTATAATATATGGGTAATAGTGAAGAAGGAAAAACAAAAAAAAAGTAATGAGATCTAAAGATGATCTCAATACTTTTTTTTTTCCTTCTTCTTCGCTAAAAATCAATCTCTCTATTGTTTATATTTCCAAGTCTGTTATTAGCATGTTGACACTCGTTTCTTCTCCTTTTTCGAAAATGTGTTGAATGTTTATCTTTACTTTTTTGAGTTTTGTTACTTCGGTCAACGTGCTCTCACCACCCGATTTGTTCACGAGTTCAAGTGAGATGTTTGGAAATATGTAACTTCCATAGGGCAACGTCAAATCGTCCTTGTTGAATTCTCGATCTTTGGCGATGACGATTTTCTGTAGATAGCTTTGGTACTCGTAAAACAAATCGAGCATGGCTTCGTCCAATTTCAAAGGCATGCGATATTTGTGCTCTAAGCCCTTCGTCTCGACCTCGTTCAGTTCGATGGAATCGTGTTGTTGAAATCTATAGATTTTAAAACTGAATTTCTTACACGTTTCGACTCGTTTCAATTTCAATTCACAGTTTTTAGGTGTTGCTGTCATGATCAATTATTTGTTTTTTTGTTTTATGAATTCTTGCAAATAATGTATATTTTAAATTTTGTATTTTAATAATTTGTTTAAAAAGTTTTTTTTTTTTTTTTACTCTTTATATATATATATATAAAAAAAGTTTTTAATTATAATTTTCTTTAATGTAAAAATTTTTTTTGTAAAAAGTTTTTTTTCTCTTTATATATAAATAAAAAGTTGAATTTTAACATCCTTTTTTTCTCGTATCAATTCAATTTTTTTCACGTTAAGGAACATGAAAAATTGATTAATTTCATCAAAAAAATATTTTTCACATTAAATAAAAAATTTAATTAAAAAAAATCTTTTTTATATATATAAAGAGTAAAAAACAAAACTTTTTAACAAATTATTTTAAGACAAAATTCGAAAAAAAAAATATTCTTACAAATGGAGCAAACAGACAAAAAAAAATGGAAAATTTAAATGAGAAAACCGTACCTCAGTTAAACGAGATTTGTAAACTATTAAAAATTCCACATTTCAGAAATCATAGAACTAAATAAAAAAAAATTGAAGTCATACAGAAATATTTACGAAACGATGAAAAGGCAAACGAAATGTCGATAGCAACAATGTAAAAAAATGCTTCGGTTGTGAGAAATGAGAAGAAGAAGAAAAAGATAGTAAAAGGAATCCAAATGCCGACGTCAAAAAAAACCAAAAATGTTTCGATTGTGAAAAATAAGAAGACGACTAAACGAAAAGCCGTTGAAGAACTTCAAGTTTCAAAAGAAAAGAAAAGAAAAACTAAAATGAAAACGAGAGATGCACTTCAGATTCTAGACAAACGCGATATATTGAGCAAAATTCGCCGAGCAATCGACAAAGGGAAAGGAGAAGAATATGTAGCATGACTCATCATGGAACTATTCCAATTGAAACCCATAGAACGGGAGAGTGTGCTCAAAGGCATTTTTAAAACTTTCGACGTGGTTCCCTCGTTTAAGAAAATCGATCCGAAATTGTTCATGGAACGGGTGAAGAAAAAAGTATTGGATTTGTTTCGCAAATACATGAACGTGGGACTAAAAATTAAGATGATACTCCATTGCGTGATGAATAAAATCGACGTGAAGTCTGGCGAGAGCATTGTGAAAAATGCATATTTCAGATCTAACGTCGAACCCGTATTTCGAGGTTCAGATTTATTGGACGTTTTCGAAAAGATGAAAGACAAGATGTTGACGTCTCTCGCAAATTATCAACATGAAGGTAGTAATTGGACGTTCGATGAGGTGTTGAAACTCGAAATTCACATAACTGAAAACGATTCATTGAAAGGGTCTTCCTACGTGAAATTACCATATTTCTTAGCTAAAAAACGCTCCATGGTCAACGTGAGAAATGAAGATGATCAGTGTTTTAAATGGGCAGTCACCTCCGCTTTATACCCTGTCAAAATGAACACCGATAGAGTTTCTTGTTACGAGGAGACTTCCAAAAATCTCGATTGGACCGGAGTGACTTTTCCAACAGAGTTAAAACACATCGAACGTTTCGAGACTCAAAATCCCACCGTAGCGGTGAACGTCTTGGGATACGACGATGAAAAATGAATGATCTATCCTCTCAGACAGACTTCGTATCTCGAAAGAGAAAAGATGATTATTTTATTATTGATTTCGAATGGTGACAATCGTCATTATTGTTGGGTTAAACATCCGAGCTGATTACTGTCGAGACAAAATAATAAACATGAACATAAGATATGTTTATGTTGCAACTGCATGAACGCGTTTCACAGTGAAAAATCGTTAGCGAAACATCAGAAATATTGCAACGAAAATCAAGGTGTCGCCGTCAAAATGCCCAAACCCAACACCATCGTGAAGTTTGAAAATCACAATAGAAGGTTAAAAGTACCATTCATTGTGTATGCCGATTTCGAATGTTTCACCCCGAAAATGAGTTCCTGTCAACACAACGCTCTTCAAAGTTATGTCGAAAGAAGGTAGCGGATCGAAACATGGTCAGGTGGGATATCCCATGCCGTTGGGAGGTGAAATCATTCGAATGAGTGTAGATTCCTCGGATTTGAATAACAGAACGGTCGTCAATCTCATGGTGAATGGAGTAGAGAGCGATAAGAGATATAGCATCGAAAAGACTGAGAATCAACACGCAAATGTTAGCACGTTCGGCACGCCTCTCAAAGTGAACGCCAGAGACAGGATTAATTTCATTACAAAAACCAATAATATCGAAGCCGCCACTTCCGTGGTGAGCATACTGATCAAACTAGATCCTTTGAACAAACAGTGAACGCATGGAATATAATGAATTGAAAAAAAAAAATAATGTGTGATTATTAAAAACAAAAAAAAAAAGTAATGAGATTTAAAAAGATGTTCAATCTCTCTAGACCTCATTACTTTATTTATTTTTTTTTTGTTTTTTTTGTTTTTTAATAATTACTCATTACTTTTTTTTATTTTTGTTTTTATTTTCTTTTCACACTCGTCTCTCATCGAATGATCGACATCTTATTTCCATTCGATTCGAATTGTAATTCTCTGTCCGACAGGACCAGGGTGAAGGCTACGGTTTTTCTCCGCACGTTCCTATCGAATTGCATCTTGATCTGAATGTCTAAGACACTACTCTTTACTCATTCACTCTGTTTACTGACGTCGAATACGAACATGGGATACATCGACTTGTATTCGCCGGGAGATATGTTAGGGTTGCTCATCAATTCGTCTAGACCGTGATACTTCTTTCTAAAATCAGCGGCGTCGCCGTACAGTCTGCAGAAATCGTTCTTGTCAAACGATGCATTGTAATCGATTGCTGGATATCTCATGGCGTTCAGAAACACTTGCATGTTTCTCAAATGGCAGTGATCGAACAGCGATGCATTCTTTTCCTGAGACCCGTCCCTATCGGTCTGAAACGCAACCACGATGAAACGCGTCTCTCAGAAGCGGATTTCACCGTCAATCTCCAATCGAAGTAATTCGTGGAGAGAGGAATGCTAGCCATGTCGCACTGTCTCATTCTAAATCCCACGGGTAATTTACTCTTGGATTCTATGATCTTGTAGAGACGCGCTTTTTCCACGATCGAAGGCTCCACGTGCGGAACGAACCACGATATCTTGTGTCGAGTTATCTTACCTGCATCGGTCGCAGTGAGTCTCACTATTGCGTCGTCGTTTCCTTTTCGAATCAACGTCAGATTGTGTTTGAATCCATACATGATCTTGTTGTAATCGTCCGCAAATCCGAAGATGTGTTTCAAAGGCATCCTGAATGAAACCGTTCCGTTAGGTCTGGACGTCTTGACGACGTAGTCGAATATCGCGGCAGCGCCGGCGCTAGCAGGGCCTACGGTGTCTTTCACCCACAACTGATTAAATCCTCTGGATTTCGAAAAATCACCAGGATACGTCAAGAGTCCGAACATCGTGGTGGCCTGACTGGGATGAAACACAGATTCTATCTCTTGTCCGGATAGCATGTATTTTATATTACTGAATAGATGCATGATGCCATTATTGGCTAGAGTAACCGTGTCGTCGTCGGCGTAGTCGCTCCCATCTTCCTTGGTGAGACGTCCCTGCACCACTATGTAACTCTTGCTAGGATGGACAAATAGATCTTGAGTTTCGACGTTGATTCTTATCTCTCCCGCATTGTTCAAACTCGTTCCGGTTACCGGTTCGTATTCGTGAACCTCATATTCTTGAATACTTTCATCTTTCACTATGCTTTGTGCTATATCTAGTATATTTGTCATTTTAAAAGAATTTTGGGGTTTTTTTGTTTATTAATTAGCTTGCTTTTTTTTATCTAAAAATAGTTTTAATTATTTTTATTATTATTTTTCTCTCCTATATATATATGTGTGTAAACAAGAAAATGTTAAAGAGAGTAAATAAAAGAAATTTATTTTCTTTATCAAAACTTTGTCTTCTGTAATTGTTGTTCGTAAAACTTTCCGATGATCTCTTCTCCATCCAAAGCTTCGATTTCGTAAGTCACCAGATCGGTGTGAAATATTTTGATTATCACGAAGATTTCCGAGGTCCATCGAGGAGTATAACCCTTTTCGAAGTGCTTCTTATAAGCGTAGATTCTCACGCGATCACTGACTGCAAATTTCGGCGTTCTAGACTTCTTCCTAATCTTAGATCTTTCAGGATATAGATTCGCGTAGACCCGTTTTTCATTTCGAGGATCGCTAGCTTCCACGGGAGTCATCTTGATCGATCTGTGTCACGTGTTGTTGTAATCTTTGACCAGACCGTTCAGAGCATATATGTATTTCTTGGTCGAATTCGCCGTGAAGTATCTGTGCATCTTTTCCTTCATCGTTCTCTTCGTTTTCGATCGAGTAGAGGTCGACCAATCGATGAACGTGCTTGTTGTAGAATTCCTTTCCCTTATCCACCCACAATTTACTCGGTTTTCGAGAAGACGAGTCGAACACGCTCTGCAGAGCCTCGGCGACGCAAGGTCCCGATTTATTCTTCAAAGCTCTGATCCAACCGTATCTGAAAAACACGTCGATGACCGTCAATAGATATTTGACACCCTTGTTCCACCTCGAAAACGACCTCATGTCGACCAAGTCGGCAGACCAAATATCATCCAAACCCTTCATGAACACCCTTCTCTTTCGAAATTTACGCACGATGGGTTTGTGTAACTCCTCAGACAATTCGCTCGTCAATAATCGTTTCTTCTTCTTTTCAGATGCGCTTTTTTTTTGAACGTCCCATCCAAATCGACGTTTTGCACCGATCAGATCGCCGACCAGCGAACGTTCTATCTTCTCTCTCCTGGTCGGATTCGATATGCCTCTCAATTTCCCCAACATGTTTTTATCGCAGACGTCGTTGCGGGTCTTGGTGTCGGGATGTCCGGCGTAGAACAGATCGTGATCATACGCGGCCGCGTCCACCCTATTCACAGGATTGCTCTAAGATTTAGGAGTCAGATCGGCGTTGAGTCTCTTGTTCAATTTCGTTCCGGGTCCCGTGAAACTGTGACCTGGCAGATGCATTTCGAAAGGTAGATTATTGATCATTTTATTCACGATGCCTTTACCTTTGCTCGCGTTCTTTTTTTTGACGAATCGAGTCTTGATAGAACCAGACACGTCGCAAATTCCGCGAAGCATCTGTCTATCGTTTTTAGTTCGTACTTCTCGAGAATTACTCGTCTCGGTAACTGTCTTACACTTTACGCAATACATTTTTAAGAGTTATTTAAATTAATTTCGTTTTTATTTAATATATAAATTTAATATTTTTTTTTTAAAATTCTGTTCTTATTATATATATATATTTTTTTTTTCAATCGCTGCTCTTGAGTTCTATCATCTTACTAAATTCCTCCCTAGCCTCTTTCCTCCCTTTTCCATGAGAGAATCCTTCATCTCTTCTTTGATGATCTGACGAGTCTGATTCTCACGGCTTCTTTCATGGCTTCATATTTCGTTTTCTCACCCAATATCGTGACGTATTCTCCGTCCGATATCCTACCGTCTTTCAACGCCATCGAGATCATTTCGGATATCGTGTCGATCTTGGAGTCGGCCAAGACGCGAATCTTGTCGTGTTTCCTCGCCTTCAGATATAATTTCCTACTCAAAAAGTTTCCGAGCGTGCTAAACAATCCGGCGGCGAGTGCCACTCCTTCTACGGTCAACACGATCGGAATGCCGATCGCAGTTGACAACAATCCGATGCCGGCCGCGTGTAAATCCATGGAAATCGTGATGAGTGTCGTGTCGATCGCGTTGACGAATTTCATGAAACGCAAATACTTCTTCTTGAGAGAACGGCGAGAATCTCTCTCTCAAGTTAAATACGCTTGGATTCTATTGATTTGATCGATGCGATACCTCTCTCCTCTTTCTTTTTCTTCTAGCGACGATGCCGTCGGCAAAACGCCGTTCGGCTTCTCATCCTCGTCGTCATCTAACGTCGGATACAATTTACTTCTGGTTCTCATTTTTGTATTTTTTTTTCCTTCTAATATTTAGATAAAAAATTTATGTGTGTATTTATTTTTATTTTCTATTCTCCCTTATTTTATATCAACGAGAAAACTTAGACGTATGCTTCATTGAACAATAATTTCATGATGCATCCCGTGTCTTCTAAAGTCAGACTTCTACGCGCCAATTTCAGTTCTTCCGAAACTGTAGGCTTGTCTTGATTCTTACAGAAGACTAATCTCTTCCAAAGCGTGATCACATCGTCGAATCTAACGCGTTCGAACGCCGGTTCGAAATACTTAACCACCATATCTTCCCTTTCCATCGTCAGACACGAATGATTCTCGTGATCGAAGTCTAGATGATCCCGACATCCGACGCATCGTTCTAACAAGATGGGACGTAGTTCTTCGTTCACGCAGATTGCGTATGCTCTCATCAGCATGTTTAAAAGAAACCTCGCTCTAATAGTCTGGGAAGCGTACATGATTTACGTATTTTTTTTATTATCTATTCGATTTGATATATTTATTTTTTTTAAATAACTATTTTATTTATATTTTTTTTCTCTCCTATATATCAATCACTTTTTTTATTTCCTCGGGAAACGTGGCAGTGGGTTTGCCGGTTCGGTATCACCTCTTTCCATGTACCGCACATAAGTCGATTTCAGATGTAGAATCCACAAATGGATTTCCGTGTAAGCCTCCATAGGGATTCAGTGTTAAAATCGTGTACAGACACGGATGATCCAGAATCGGCAAACCACTTTTTGATGATGATACAGAAACGGCAACACGTTTTTTGCTCGCGATTTTAACACTAAATCCTATGGGGGAAACCCATTTGCCGATTCTGTATCAGACGATACACCTCTTTTTCCTTAAAATTTCATACATTTTTTCACTCTTGAGCGATTTGTATATAGAATCCAGTGATGTAGAATCGGCAAAGCCGATTCTGTATCACCATAAAAAACGACAAATCGTGTACCTGTACACGATTTTAACACTAAATGCTATGGAGGTGTACATCGATGTACGTGTACATGTACGAAATCTTGTACATGTGATTTTGAATCGGCATTTATTACCTACTGTGGTTTGGGAAAAGATGAGTCTTAAACGCTTTCCCCATTACCCACAGTGTTAAAAAATGCTGACTCAGCATTTTTTCAAAGTCCTGAAAAAGTACCCCATGATAAAACCGATAGCAATTTTGGATCATTCCATTCTGCTGGTCACAAGAGAGCTTCACACCAAACAAGAATTCTCAGTGCCGTGTAGTTTTTTTGCATAAATTAAGTAATTATGACTCAATAAGCCATCATATTAAATTTGGTTCAAATCAGCCTCTTGGTTTGGAAAATAGAAATTTTGGGCGAGGTGAAAATTCTTGCCCCTCCCATAACCAAGGCAAATATAGCCCCACGAACTTCTCTTGAACGAATCTGATTCTACACCTCAAAAGGAAACTGCACACCAAATATCAAGTCTCTGCTACTGCTGGTTCATGAGAAGATTTTTTAAGACTTAGGCATACTTTTTGGGCGTGGCCCTACTGAGGGGCAGGGCAACTTGATTTGAACAGAATCAAAATGCGATGTCATGACAAACAATTATCTCAAATTTCACTTAAATCGGTTCAGCGGTTTTGGAGGAGCAGACGCAAACAACATGTTCACGGACAACGGACGGACGGACGGCGAGTGATCACTATAGCTCACCCTGACTGAAAGTCAGGCGAGCTAAAAACTCAGTTGACTATGAGTGCTGCAGTTGGGCGAGAGACTTGGTTCGAGGAGAGAAAAAACTTGTAACTGTTGGCTGTCGAAAGTGTTTTTAAAACCCAATAAACAAATAAACAAGAGGCCCCACGGGGCCTGAAGCGCTCACCTTTAACAGAACACGACATAAACAGAGTCCAAGAATGAATCTACATTAAGCAATCCATCTCCATAGGATGCATTGTCAATCTTTGAGCCCCTCAGGAGTGACAAAAAGAGTCCAAGCATCTTGCCTTTTCTTCAGTTGATCATAATGTAAAATGTGGAGCTCCCCTCTGAAGCCGCTTGATACAACCTATGTAGATTAATCTTAGCTACACACCTCTAGATGGTACTGAATAAAAAATTTCTAATTCTTCAGCTACATGGCCAATTCCGGCTCCCATAGGGGGCCCAAACCCAGGCACTCGATTTGCACAAAGTTGAATCTGACCTCCTCAGAGATGTTGTATACCAAATATGAATGCATTCTGACTGGTGGATCTGAAGAAGAAATTTTTTAAAGAAATTTCCTCATTGCACTAAGTTAAAATTTGGGCTACCATAGCGAGCCCAAATTTTAACCTACAGACCCGATTTGAACAAATTTGAATCTCATCCCCCCAGAGATGTTGTAGACCAAATATGAAAGCATTCTGACTGGTGGATCTGAAGAAGATTTTTAGAGAAATTTCTTCATATTGCGCTAAGTTAAATTTCAGGTTCCCATATGGAACCCAAATATTAACCCAAGCCCTCAAACTGAACTTGAATCTGCCCCCCCCCCCCACCCCCCTAAAGATGTTGTATACCAAATATGAAATCATTCCGACCAGTGGATCTGAAGAAGAAGATTTTGAAAGAAACTTCCTCATATTGCCTAAGCCAAAATTTGGGCTACCAAAGGAAGCCCACATATTAACCTAGGGACTTGGTTTGAACAATCTTGAATCTGATACTCATAACAATGATGTATACCAAACATTAAAAGATTCTGACTGGTGGTTCTGAAGAAGATTTTTAACTCTTTACCAAACGTAACGGCCAAAAACCGTCCAGTTCTGTTCTCAAAAATCGTCATTTTTTGTCTCAAAAACATAAGTTATGACTCCTCTTTGGAACGAGCTCGCCGAGCTGGTTCCAATGAGGGGTCATAACCTATGTTTGTGAGACAAAAAGGAAAAAAATTAGTTATTCAAGAGTTTTGTTTGCAAGTGCCGTCTGTTTTTCATGTTAGGTAAAGGGTTAAAGAATATTCCCCATATTGCCCTAAGTTAAAACATTTAGGCTCCTGCATTGAGTCCAAATATGAACCAATGGGCTTCATTTTAACAAACTTGTATCTGACCCCCTTTATGGATGCAGTATACCAAATATCAAAAGATTCTGACCATTGGTGCTGGAGAAAAGATTTTCTAAAATGTTAGCAAATATGCTGACTCAGCATTTTTTCGATGCCCTCTTCAAAACTCCCTAACATAGCAGATGGCAATTTTTTTACCATTCAATTCTACTGGTCCTAAGGATGCTTCGTACCATATAACAGTTCCCTGTTCCATTTTGTTTGGGAAATATGGGCGTTTGAAAATATTTCTATTTTTAGCTCCTGGGGTTCCCATGGGGATGCGGGATTTTTTGTTTGTTTTTTGCACAAGTCAAGTACTTATGACCCAATAATACCTCATACTGAATTTCGTTCAAATCGGACCATCGGTTCAGAAAATAGAAATTTTGGCCGGTGCCAAAAATCTAACCCCTCCCACTACAAAGCCAAATATTGCTTCACGAACTACGTTTGAACAAACTTGCTTCTACACCTCAAAAGGAAGCTCCATAACAAATATCAAGTCACTGTAACCACTGGTTCATGAGAAGATTTAAAAAATATTTTGGGGCATTTTCGCCCACCCCCTCCCTATGGGGCTGGGCATGTTGAGTTTTAGAAAAATGCAATACCCCTTTGGGACCATCATTCACACAAACGTTCACTTGAATTGGCCCAGTGGTTTTGGGGGAGAAGACCAAAACATGGTGTTGATGGACGACAGACGGGTGCACAACGGACTGACAATGGACGGAGAGCGATTAGATAAGCCCAGCTCGACTTTGTCAAGGTGAGCTAAAAAATAAAAATTAAATGGTTTATGTCCGATATTTTACCCGTGTCATTAAAATTGATAAATGTTATCAATGCTATAGCATTGCAAAGCCTTCTTGCACTCAAGGGGTGGAATACACTACCACCCATGCTATTCTGTAGATTATGAGTCCTAAAACAAATCAAGAACATGAACTTTTAATGGCAAAGAAATAATTACAAAAATAAAATAAAAAACGGCCCGCCTGCATACAATTTTACAAAAATGGCCTGAGAAACAGATCTACTTTGTGGGGCGTTATGTATCAAGATTGTTACAATGAATATATTGTCCAACACAAAGGAATACCACACAATCCAGTGTAGGCTGATTTCAAGAACTCCTCCCCAGTAGAAGGGTAATTTTAACAAACATTCAGGCCCAAATAAGC
The DNA here is from genome assembly GCA_031216915.1 of Pictodentalium vernedei. Taxonomy (NCBI): domain Eukaryota; kingdom Metazoa; phylum Mollusca; class Scaphopoda; order Dentaliida; family Dentaliidae; genus Pictodentalium; species Pictodentalium vernedei. The sequence continues at coordinate 344,074,188 of CM062294.1, forward strand.
TTAATACACAATGTAAAAATTCAACAAAATTAATAAACATTCAGCATGTTTATTAGGAAATCAAGTGTATTGTAATTAATAGTAAATTGTGTGGTTGTTCATAACTTTATATTACTTTGTTATCAGGTGTTAAAAAATATTAATATTTGTAAACACCCCCACCCATTTAGAATTAGTCCCTGCTCCTAGCAGTGGCGCAGACATAGGCATGGGGGCTGGGTGGGGGGGGGGGGGGGGGGGCACAGGCCCTGCCCCCTCTCCCTTGTTAACCCACATAATGAACATCTGTCAATACATTTTAATATCTAGATATTTATGCATGTTCGCAACTTATAAATTGTGGACACAAATTGACACAGAGTTAAGAAAATTGCGTTTTTCTGTCTTGAATTTCCAATTTGTTTTTTTTGGGGGGGGGGGGAGAGGCCCACCCGACCCCTCGACTGATGAGAGGGGCACATTCCCTCTTGTCCTCGCCCCCATCTCACTGCTATGTAGCTCAAGTGATGCTGCGCATCATATTCTTTACGCCCCGGCCCCACCCCCACTAGATATTACTTTTGCCCCTAACTTTGATATCCTGGCTAAGCACCTGTATCATGGTAAACTAACATCAAATTGTGTGCTTATGTCCAGCAGCTAACACTGGGATAGTATAATGTGCTTTGTTAGAAACTTGATCAAGTATTGATCACAAATGACAATTTTCTTTACCAGTACCTGGTACCAGTAATAAAATAAGATTTGCAAATGTCACCCTGCATTTTTTCAGCTATTAACTAACATAAAATTCTGAGCTTCATGAAAATTATTTTGTTACTACCTGTTAAAAATTACTGTTTCTTGTTTTGCTATTTTAGAAAAAAAAAATCACTCCTTTTCTGGCGCGTATACTAAACACCGAGGGATACCAAGGTGAATGAGAGCAGGAGTGAAACGGGTATAGGGTGGTGTGTTCTATTTGTTATTTATTTATTGGTGTTTAAGGCCACATATTTCTGCACAACAGCTAATCATGACCATGACAGTTTTATGGGTGGAGGAAGCCAGGAGTATCCGGAGAGAACCACAGAGCAATGGCGAGCAACTGTCTCCCCATACATACTAACTCGACACAAGCAGGGTTAGCGTTGTGGGCAATGGGGGTGAAGTGTCTTGCCCAAGTACACAAAGCTGTTGCCGCAGGTGGGATTCAAACCTACCGAGCCACTGCCCCCCTGGTGGTGTATTCTGATTATGTAAATAGATTTAAGCAGTATGTGCATGGTTTTAATGCCACATTTGAGAATTATGGGTGCAAAAGTAATAGAGTGCGCTGAAAAATCTTCCCTTTGGTATTTAGTAGGTAGCTTGGTAGTGGTATTTAAAGCGACTGCACCTCAGTAAGCAACCGTGTCAATTGTTAATCACATAGTGACTTCTTAATATTAGTTCTCTTTGTCGGAAATTGTCTTCTTTGTAATGACAGAAAAATTGTTATGGACCAATATCATGACATGGGAAACAGTATTTTTCGGAAGTGGTAATTTTTCAGTCGCCAACGATGAAAAAAAAAAAAAAAATTGCCGTAAGACAAGAGACGTGGTCAGCACTCACGGCTGACCAACGGGACCGACGATTGAAAAGATACGGACTTCATTTTTCTACAATTCTATAAAACGGCGGCAATTGTGAAAAAAAATGTTCACGTACAGAAGGTGAAAACCTTGAAAACAAAAAAAAGTGTCAACAAATCACCAAGGCTAAATTAGTGCCGTTATCACGGGCGAAAGGGCTAAAAAGTATACTGTATATATACAGTAGGTGCAGAGTGTATTATCACTAAATCACCCACAGAGTGGTGTTTTCACTAAAACAATAATTCCAAATTTGTTGCAAAGCATAACAAGCACAAGTTAAGCTCTGGACAGCCAATGGACATCTGGGTTAAACCTGGAGTTCCATTGACTCCACTGGCTAAAACATTGCTTTGTTTTTTGTCCATATGTACAGAATTGGAAAGTGATACTTTGGGTGATAACTCCACTCCACAAGTGATTTTGTTGCAATCCTCTCCCCATGTACTGTACATATACCAAATGCAAGCTGTAGCTTTGGGTGTACAGCCAAGCGATACTTATCACAGTACGCCACAAAATCCTAATAACATAAAGCCAACAATAGCAAAATAATAAACCAAAAAAATAAATAAATAAATGAAAATTAAAAAAACAAAAAACTTTAGAGCTGCTGGAACTGAAAAGTTTGGCCGGCCCAAGGCCCAGATAAAATCTGATGGGAGTTTTATTTTTTATCAAATATCACAGTGATCTGTTGTATGATACCCAGTTACCACTTAAGCGCTTCATCCATGCACAGACGTAGCCCATTAATAACCAAGCTACCTACTATATACCAAGGTGTAGTTTTCGATAAGAACTCAGTCCATGTATCTTGCATTTACTCGAATAAATCAAGTAATATCACGTATGTTGCTTCGAAGGAATCAATTAAATGTCTGCAATTATATTTAAACCTTTTTAAACAACCCTGACGTACTTTTGTTTCTTTTCACCTCGGTATCTCTCAGTATACCTCGGTGTTTAGTTGCCCTTTTCTGGAGGGTGGTTTGGATTGGGTCAAATTGCCATAGGATGATTTAGGTTAAATTAGCAGCCGGTTTGGGTCAAATTGCTGGAGGACAGTTTGGATGCAATTCTCACTGATGACAGTATATTATAGAACACATCGAACGTGGAATTATTTATTTATTTATTGGGGTTTAATGGCACTTTTGACAGTCAGAGTCATCTCGTGTCGGACAGTTTTATGGGTGGAGGAAGTTGGAGTATACGGAGAAAACCACCGAGCAACTGTTAGGCACCCAACATACTAACTCCACACGAGCAGGGTTAGCATTGGTTGAAGACAAGTGCGCCATCAACGTACTGTACGCCTTAGCACACAATGCCACTGTGCCCGCACATGGGCAATGGGGATGAAGTGTCTTGCCCAAGGACACAATGCGGTTGCCACAGGTGAGATTCGAACAGAGGACTTCACAGCTTGCACCTCTACCTACTGAGCTGCCGTGCCCCCTTGGAACGTGGATTACTGCAGAGATAATTACACAATATATATTATTTTTTAGGAGTGAAAAAAAATATATTGTAGCGTATCTAAAATATCTCACAGATGTATAACTGTATTGCTTTTCTTTGGGATGAATCTACCCAGGTCGAGTTTTCCTCAGACCGAATCTTCATGTTCCCGAAAAAACGATGACATGTTATTTTCGATGGGGATAAAAATCTAAAAAGCTTATAAGTTTTCCGTTTTATTGGTTTATAAAACTACAAACCACTGTTCATAAATAAAGATGGACATCACAAAGTACTTTGTTTTGATTTCTGACTGGACCGAAAAAGTAACCAATCGATATCGGGTCGTTTTGCCCCAACTGCCCTTCACCCCGGCTGACGTGTTGTTTCGCCACGGGTCGTCTTGTCCCCTATATTGGGGCGAAATGACTCAAGTATGAGGGGGCGGAATGGCAATGATTTTATTATTAAATTGCTTTAATGGTTTTAAAGTACTTTTCCACCATCAAGTAACATTATTGTGCATATAACTAATAAGGGCACAACACACCATCTTGGAAACAATTTTTAACAACGGCAGAAAATTAAAATCCACTACCTGTTGCATTGGATGAATGTATTGGTATTATTACAAAAGTGCGAAAGAAATTTCTTATTGGTAGCATTGAGATGAATGACTCAAACTTTGTGGAAACATATATGGAGAGGTGTCTGGGGAAAAGAGTAAAAAGTCCCACAGAAGAGAAACGGCACATGCCGATTGATAATTGAAATGCATTGTTACGGATATTATATAAATGTACAAATTGTACTCAAATGTCAAAAGCTGTGCTTCTGAATACTAAACTGTAAACATATAAACAAATGCACAAGTAAAACAGGAATAAAACATAATATAACTGCAAGTTCTGTTTTTATTTAATCCATACCTCATTGACATACCACCAAAACCCTCTCTATTTGTCTGATTTCACGTATCGGTCAATGCAGACACGGTAAAATTTTTCAATTGAGTAACAATTATGAAAAATTTAATGGAAATTGTTTACTTCGGTAAATCCTTTGGGGAAAAAATACTAAAGTACTAAAGGAAATAATTACATTGCATTACCAAAATAAAATTTAAATTTAGGGACGAAACCACCCACCTCCGCCTGTGGGGCGAAATGACCCGGGGCGAAACGAGTCGAGGGGCCAATGGGAATTGGGGCGAAACGACCCGGGAGCAAATTATCAGCACGGTATCTCCTGTTTTCAAGCAAACTTTTCCATTACTATTTATTACACCTTAAAATTAGGATAATTCAAAAACGCCATTTCGTTTTGATTCTTGAATTTCACTAGCTACATGCCCATGCATGTCTTTATGAAATCGCACCGATATAATCAACAAGATCGCCGGTTATATCGCGGTTTTTCGATGAAGGTACATGTAATCGTCGAATGGGACAAGTTACAACGAAATCAGGAGAGTTCGATCTGAAATAACAAGATTATTAGCTGAGCGTGTTGAAAAACCTCTAAAGGGACAGAATCCGAGTGATGTGTAGACATGTAAATATCACTCAAAGCTGAGATACGAGTTGGGTTGCAACAGTAAACGAACGCATTTGACATTTTGTTTGATTGTTGATATCGGCCCAAAGATTCCTGGAGGGGGATAAGCCGACTGCAATAGTATCGGCAATTGTGAACCGGATGTCACGTGATTTTTTCCATGAAATTTACTGTCCAATTCAAAATATCGCTTGACGGTATAGAGAATTCTGTTCTGGAACACATTTATCTGACTGAGTATGTGCAAGCCCTTGCGGGCCTACGGCCCGCTGGGGTTCCTATAAAATCCTGGATATGTACCTATATTATCTATTTGCACACACGCCACTGCGTGGGTGTGCACTAATATATTTTTTGGGCGTGGTACGTCTCACAGGACGCGCCACACCAAAACATTATATTACCGACTTTGTTTGGTCCGCAGTCTTATCAGGGTGATAACGCTTCTGATGACTTTGAATACCCAGGCCTAACAGTCAGAAATTTTCACAATCTATCGGATAATAATTGCTGAATTTGTATGAATCGGAAGCAAACAGCTTCAGAGTCTGAAATGTCAAACAATATATTGTTAAAGTTATTGACTAAAATCAGCTACTGGACAAGTCACACCAGAAGCACCCGAGGCTCTAGAATTGTTCCCAGAGCCTCAGACTTAAAACAATTTCTCTAGGGAGACCCCCAATCCCCACCAGCGGGAGGGAGACACCCCTACCATACACTCTCGCACTTCGGTGTTGGACACCTCGAGTATGCCTTCGGCACACACAAAAGTCCTTCCGTCCACCCCTCCCCTATGTCGGATTTTTGAATACGGCTGGCTTCAAACTTGCGGGAGAGGACCGCCAGCCCTCACTCACCCACCTCGGTTCCACGTGCCTCAGTGATGCCTGCGGCATCACTTTTCGGTCAAAATCTTCAACCCTTCTGAAAAAGGCCCGTACGTCTATGATAAAATGACGTTCTCCCATAAAGTTCGGGAAAAAAAATTCAAAACGGTTGTTTAAAAGGCGTCATTTTCCTGAGTCTGATTGTTCACAATAATTTTTCTATCTCAGATAATGGAAGTGAACAATTATTCATGCTGATTCATGGGGTAAATCGGCCTAACACAGCATTTCCTGACATGTTTGCATCCTCCATCGCCCCACGTACCAACTTATTTATTTCGTTTTAACGAAATAATAATTTCGTTTAAACGAAACATTCGAAATAAATTTCTGTAGCCGTTTGTGATGTTTTGCAGGTTCAGTAAAGAGCGCCATGATACTTTTTGATTTCAAATGATGCTTGTTTAGCTTAGTAACAAAGTTACGTATGCCAACAAAATATGAATTTTAGACATTAAAATTAATGACTTCACTTTATTGTGCAATAAATTATGCCATATTCTCTTGAAACACTCGCAAATCAATTGACGTTACAATCTTTCCAGTTTTCGCGATATGTGTATGGAAGAATATTCTCGTGCGCTTCCGTTATCGGCCCCGTTTTGTGATTTCTAGCAGGTCGTTTTTATAACACTCTATGACAATCATAGTCAAATGTCGGTAGAGTTTTTTTTACCAGAAGCATCTCGATGATGCCTCACCAGTTGTCGGGCGGGTGAAGTTAAAACTTTATTTGCCTGCATTCGAAAGTATTGGCGACAGACAGATTGGTAGAAAGTAGTAGTTGAAGAGACTCATATTTTGAAAGGCGCGTCAACATTTCTCGGCTGACTCAGGACATAGTGTATTTATTTGCTTATTTATTTATTGGGGTTTTAACGACACTTTCGACAGCCATGGTCACCTCATGTTGGACGAGAGAACCACTTAGCAACGGCGAGCAAATGCCAGACTCCCGTACTCCACACAAGCAGGATTAGCATTGGCCGAAGACAAGTGCGCCCTCGACGTACATGGCGCCAACGTGCCCCAAAATAGGCAATCGGAATGAAGTGCCTTGCCCAAGAACACAACGCAGTAACCCCTCGCGGGGATTGAACCGTGGACCTTTCGGTTTAATGTCCAAGCCGTTACCACTGACCCATCACGCTATTAAATATCATCGAATCAAAATACCTTCTAATCGTCGTGAAGTTGTAAATCTTTTCAGTTTAGTGTTGCACTGAGCCCGCAGTATTTGTAGGGACGGGGGGGGGGGGGGGGGAGGGTACGGAAGGTTACGGGGCGTCGGGGGCGCTAAAACCAATTTTATAGTGTACAGAAAATACTCTTGGTGACCTGCAGTTGTAAGTTAAAACGATATAATCATTCCATAAAAAGGAAATAAATAAGTAGTACATAGGGTGATGGCGGATGCAAACATGTCACAAAATGCTATGTTCCGTCGATTTTTCCACATGAATAATTGTTCATTTCCATTACCCATTACTTACAATCAGACTCTGGAATATTAGGCCTTTTAAACAAACGTTTTGATTTGTTTTCCAAACTTTAAGGGGAAACGTCATTTCGTGCGGGCAATTTTTTCTGAAGGAGCTGGACGATTTTTTCCGACATCATTGAGACATGTGGAACCGAGGTGGGAGAGCGGGAGCTGGAGGCTTTCTACCTCAGGCCCGAAGCCAGCCGTATTTAAAAATCAAACATAGAGGAGTGGGTGGGGGCGGGTGGACGTTTGTGTGCCGAAGGCATACCCAAGGTCTCCAACCCAGAGGTGGGGGGGGGGAGTGTATGGTAGGGGGTGTCACTCTCCCGTTGGTGGGGATCGGGAGCCTCCCCAGGGAAATTGTTTTAAATCTGAGGCTCTGAGAACAATTCTAGACCCCCCCGGGTGCCTCAGTTGTGACTTGTCCAGCTGCTGGTTTTCGTCAATAACGTTAACAATATAATGTTTGACATCTCAATATCTGAAGATGTTTGCTTGCGATTCATACAAATTCAGCAATTAATTTCCGACAGAATGTGAAAATTTCCGACAGAAATATTTATAGGCGGTGGCGATTCGCCCCCCCCCCCCGTACCCCAAACAGCATGGGGGCATGTTCACGAAATTACTCGGTATCCCCAGAATTAGACAGAAGTGCCGAATTCTGTATTCTGTACCAAGCAGGAAATTTGGAAAAGAGATTGATTCTCACTGATTTCATCTGCATTATATGGTATAATTCATTGTAAAAAACTAATTCTGGGGGATACCGAGTAATTTCGTGTGGACTGTGCCAGTTCCATGGACGCTCGATCTGCTAGCATGCCTTTTTTGGGGCTTGTCGGTAGTCGAGTGGTCTATGGCGCTGGTCCAGTTTCGCTAGGCGATTGGTGCCGCAGAAGTGTACTCTCATCAAGGCAGTGGTTCGATCCCCATCGGCGTCAGAGTCTTTCATCCTAAAAAATGCATAACAGAAGTGCCGAATTCTGTATTCTGTACCGTAAGCAGGAAATTTGGAAAAGAGATTGATTCTCACTGATTTCATCTGCATTACATGGTATAATTCATTGTAAAAAACTAATTCTGGGGGATACCGAGTAATTTCGTGTGGACTGTGCCAGTTCCATGGACGCTCGATCTGCTAGCATGCCTTTTTTGGGGCTTGTCGGTAGTCGAGTGGTCTATGGCGCTGGTCCAGTTTCGCTAGGCGATTGGTGCCGCAGAAGTGTACTCTCATCAAGGCAGTGGTTCGATCCCCATCGGCGTCAGAATCTGTATATATATATATATAATGAATTATACCATGTAATGCAGATGAAATCAGTGAGAATCAATCTCTTTTCCGAATTCCCTGCTTACGGTACAGAATACAGAATTCGGCACTTCTGTTATGCATTTTTTAGGATGAAAGACTCTGACGCCGATGGGGATCGAACCACTGCCTTGATGAGAGTACACTTCTGCGGCACCAATCGCCTAGCGAAACTGGACCAGCGCCATAGACCACTCGACTACCGACAAGCCCCCAAAAAGGCATGCTAGCAGATCGAGCGTCCATGGAACTGGCACAGTCCACACGAAATTACTCGGTATCCCCCAGAATTAGTTTTTTTTACAATGAATTATACCATGTAATGCAGATGAAATCAGTGAGAATCAATCTCTTTTCCAAATTTCCTGCTTACGGTACAGAATACAGAATTCGCACTTCTGTTATGCATTTTTTAGGATGAAAGACTCTGACGCCGATGGGGATCGAACCACTGCCTTGATGAGAGTACACTTCTGCGGCACCGATCGCCTAGCGATACTGGACCAGCACCATAGACCACTCGACTACCGACAAGCCCCCAAAAAGGCATGCTAGCAGATCGAGCGTCCATGGAACTGGCACAATCCACACGAAATTACTCGGTATCCCCCAGAATTAGTTTTTTACAATGAATTATACCATGTAATGCAGATGAAATCAGTGAGAATCAATCTCTTTTCCGAATTTCCTGCTTACGGTACAGAATACAGAATTCGGCACTTCTGTTATGCATTTTTTAGGATGAAAGACTCTGACGCCGATGGGGATCGAACCACTGCCTTGATGAGAGTACACTTCTGCGGCACCAATCGCCTAGCGAAATATCAAGGTATATATATATATATATATACAGAGAGAGAGAGAGGGGGGGGGAGCCCCGAACTACCCCCACATACCAAGTTTCACGCAAATCGGCCCAACATTAGCCGAGATATAGGTTCAAGGTCAACGGTGTGAATATCAATCAAGGTCACACATGCCGGGCATCGGGTGTGGCAAAATTGTTGGGCGCCCGAACCACACACCAAGTTTCATAAAAATCGGCCCATACACAAGTTCAAGGTCACCGGATTGATGGTCAAGGTCACACCTCACGGTCAAACGGATATGCCCATGTTACACCTGGTGTTTAGCTGCGTATGTTGTTTGAGTGTAGCCTAGGAGAAGATGGCACAATAGCGGGGATGAACACGCGAATAGTCGATGTGATAGAGTATGCGGTTGGCAGGAAGTTCCTGCCAACCGCCAGGAACTGTCAGGGAATGTAAGTGGTTTAAGTGGTAGTCCCCACAGCTCAGAAAATGCTGTGGAATGCTTTTCCAATCAACATAATCTCAAGAACCACCAAAACTACTCTCTATTATAGATCTGCATTCGTCCTGTGCATACTATGATTGATGCCACACCACTGGTGAAATTTATTTGAGAATGCAATCCCCTGAGCTCAATACAAAGAGGGTGCTTTGTACAACCAAGTGATGTGCATATTAACTCTACTCAGTTGCTGGTCACAGCCACAGGTGAACATGACATACTCTTAACCAATCTTCTCGCAAAGGTGGCCTGCGTGGATGATAGCAGTCTACAAGGCGTTTAACTTGCTTCGGTTCATATCAATTGAGGGTGTTCAATCTATGGTGTGTTGAGGTTTTAGAAAAATAACACTGAGAGGAGTTGAAACCATTTCACTCAGGGCTGTCACTATTGAAACTGATACAATTTTTATTGAAAATGTAAGGTCTTTCTTGCATGTGCGAAGTGCAAACTATTTGGCTGGAAAGCATTTGATAATATTACTTGACACATGTGATCACAGGACCGGGAATATGATGTGGTCGTTATTAAGTGTGGTCCTGGGCTCGGGCTCATTGATTTCAAGGTGCGGAGGGTGCGACATGAACTTATAGTAGTACAGTACAGGGAAATTACTAATTTGTTTAGGTAGTGAAAATCGGAGAGACAGAGGATAGATTGTACGCTTAATTTGGAGCAAAGTAGCCTAATCCAAATCCCATCGAGCTATAGGATATCCCCCATTCCAATACCAGTACACTCACCATATCGCCTCCCGATATTCCTCTGCGCCGGTTGACTCAACGTCTTGCTTCTGTTCTATCTTTTCCTTGTATCCCACACTATACGCCCCCCCCCCCCCCCCCACTATCCGGTTATTGTGCACCCAAACCCCACTGCACCCCACTACACCCTCTGCCTCAGCAACTTTGGCCAGAATTGCTTGCACTTATTAACAGTATAGGAACCTGCTACCCGTATTGCTTTTATGCAAGTGAACAACCGGTCGAATATGATGATTGCAGTTATAAATGACCATCCTGGAATCAAAATTATTGAAAGTCTTGTAAGGTAGACCTATATGATTGTGGCAGGGCAGTAGAGGCTATCGAGGAAGTCGTTTGCGTGGGTGGTACAAATGGAAGAGGGATAATGCCTGTCACTCATAGCAGAGTATACCCGCCCCAGGTCCCGGAATACTCTCTATCGTAATCCCAACACACCCACACATGTTGGCTGTGTACGGCATAGGGGCCATTGGCAGCATTGATGAAGGCGCAGGATGTGTCATAAGTAGCCGAACGCACTGCTGGAGTAAAGAGAAAAAACAAAAATCAAGCTTAGAATTTTATTACATTACGGGCCTGGAAAAGTGTAATTTGTATCTAATTTTTTTACATTATGGGTACCTAACATTTATTACACGTTATTACATTTATTACATTATGGGTCGTTTTTTATTACATTATGGGTTCGTATTACATTATGGGTCGTTTTTATATTACATTATGGGTAGGTATTACATTATGGGCATTTATTACATTACGGGTCGTAACAGCCGCCAAATATTATGAAAATTGATCGTGTTTAAAACCCTATTTCTCACAACTGACAAATGTTGGGTTAACATATTATACATCTCTGTACACTGCGATCATAGTGAAATGACATCCATATAAAGATACAATGCTGCCGAATAAAGTTTGAGATCAGTTTGAGAGGCGCAGACAAAACATGAAGCAACAAGAATGTTTAGAAAATTGGTTTGTACTGAATCATCCGAACTACCGCGTGCTTTAAACTGCTTTGTTTTTGCTGGTGACTGCGGGCAGCTTGGGAGCGCCAAGTAGATTTTAGTTAATAGAGAATTGAATAGAAAAAACAATTTATGCTCTGCAGTTATTAATAATGCCTGTCGGGTTAAAGGCTTTTACATGCTGGATGTTATACAAGCATTGGAGATAACTGGTATTTGCCCGCCTCCCACACACAAAGCTACCATATTACCCATTGATCACGGGCTAGAGCGAGGATCTATTTTCACCGTATGGAACCCACTACGGGCGTTTTTGTTTAGACTCTTCCGGTTGAAAAACACTGACAAGATCGAGCGCAGGGTTGATGTATATTTTATTGATCATTTTCGACGCATATGTGACCAAACATTCAAATAACTGCTCCACGTGAATTTGTAGATGTGCAGCCTACCTTCACACTCTGCAAGATAAGCTCAAAAAGCTTATTTTATGTCTAAAAAGTAAATTCTTGTCTACCTCAAAATTAGAAAACATGATTTTCTTGCAGATCGTTGTCTTTTTCGACTGCAAGGGAGAATTTGTCAGCGTTATAGTTCACAGGGTACAAACGAACAGTCGCCTAAACCGGAAGTTGTGCGCTCTGAGGCGGGACTTTCCAATCTGAAACGCCAAAACGCGCGGAGGTGCTGGGCATTTTCTTATTTTTAGCCGTTTATTGTGATTGCAAGGGGAGTATGTTCTACTCAAACAGTAAGTGGACTAGTTATATGTTATTTCTGGTGCGAATTCCGGTCCGAATCTCTTGGCATTTGTGTTTAAACGCCAATTTTGTTCACTGCGCTCACGACAATGTTTACATCTTTTGTGAACGAGAATCTGATTGATGATACAAACATACAAAATCAGCGGCGCTTCAAAGACATTTTACTCTCAAAATTCCTAGAAAATTTACTTTCCACTTCAAACATACCATCATACGGGAAGCCTGTAATAGCAGAATCGTAAACAGGACTAATATACGAGACGATGTATTCTGCCTAACTGTCCGACCAATTACAAGCATGCACGTTGTTGAATTGTCCGACCAACTGTGGGCTTTTGTCCGACAAACTGTGGGCTATTGTATCGGGAATTGTTAATGTCATGGACATAAGATAAACGTAAGCCTTATAATCAACAGCAAATTCCTTGCTATACTAACGAGACACGTTACACCAGGCAAGAGGTAGGGCTGCAGCGATAGATACACATTGCACGATTAAATACGGGCCTCTATTGAGTATTCTTACTCCTCGGTTATATTCATGTCGACCCAATACATGAGTATAAAAACATGTGAGTAATATCATTGCTTGCTTGGTGACTCAATGTACTTTGTTTTACAAAAGCAAACTGGTAAATTCCAGCTGGAAGGAAAACTTCACACAACTTGCTCACCTGGAAGACAAGACATTTGGTCGATCAAAACATCCATATGGGATTGTGTGTCCGCATAGAGATCTTGTCTTTCCATGGATCAACTTGTTGTGTCCAGCAACCTCTCTCGCTGAAGACAGCAAGTCATATTGTGATTCTAAGAAACTTAACCTTTTATTGTTTTCACCCGTTTAACTCCTTTCACTCTGAGGTTAGAATCTCAAATTTCCAAATCTTTACTTATTTCTCCTCATATTGTCAAAGATTCAACAATTTATATTTTGATTGACAGAGTTCAAGAAGCTCTGGCCATCAAAATACAAATTGTTTAACCTTTGACAACTTCAGGGAGATATATACAGAACCACACTTATGTTTGAAGGGGTTAACGATTACTGAACGAGAGCGAGTGGCGCAGGGATACCACGAGAGCCGGTAGGCTCGAGTGGTTATCCCAGCGCCACACGCTCGAGTTCAGTAATTGTTAACCTATTCAAACATAAGTGTGGTTCTGTATTTATTACACACCCAACCCTGAAAAAGAATTCACTGTAATTAATCGCTAATTTAATTAAATAGTCGACGATTTGAACGGTTGAAAGAATTTTAGAGCGAAACGAGCAATTTTGTCAGAGAACCAGTCTTAAGTCTTTGACCTTGCCACCTGTAGAATCGCTGTTGATTCATTTTGTTCCCCCAAAAATGTCTGTCCGGCCACTTAAAACAAAAGACTGCGTTAATCATATCAGCCGTCACAAATTATGTGATCTGAAATGTGTTTTCAAAAGTGAGTGTGCAGGCATCATTATATCTGGAGGATGGAAAATGTACAAGGATTTTAATTTAAATACGGTGCGAACTGGCCGCTCTGTTTAAATTTCGTGCTTTTTAAATTGAAAGTGAAACTAAAATAGAAGTTTGAACTCTGCTTGATTTTACATGCACTAGATCTACTGCCACTAGGCTATCGCATATCTCATGTGGACATCGGTCATTTCTGTTCTGCACTGTAACAAAAGCACACATTGGACGAGAAAAGACATTTTGTGCAATAAGTTACCCTTCCGGGGCATTCATTCAATCGTTCAGAGTAACTGAGGCAGTTTGAGATTCCATTCTGAGTGAACTTTGCAGTCTTGGTAAGTTGGCACTTTATTTTTCAACATTATAAAGTTTCTGACTTGAAATTTAGCCTTCTTTTTATTTACCTCAAGTCTTGATAACTGTTGTTTGAAATGAGCTGCACTTACAAAATAAAGTCTTTAGGTTGTCCACATTTATTACAGATACAACATGTATACAAAGGGAGAAATATATTGCACGATAACTGCAAGAAAATGTCATGTCTTGTCTCCACAAGTAGTTTAGACTGTACACCTATTTTACAACCCCCCCCCCCCCGACTCATCTATAAAACAGTTGCCCCAACAGGCAACACCCACTACAACGTAAAAAAACATTGGTTCCACAAATGTAAGCTACTTAGTTTTTTCTTATAAAACCAGGCTTTTCATTCTTCCGAATTTATTTTCTTTATTGAGCTAGTGTGGGGGAGGGGGAGAAGGATGGAATTGGTGATAGTTAATCAGTAACTGCATGTACTACTAGCTGCCAAACACCTCAAGCCAGTCAAGGCGCTTTCGGCGTGTCGCCGCCTGTTTTTCCGCTTCATGGTAAGTTTTCAAGATTGATTTAGTCTTGCTTTCTGAGTACTACTTCAACTTAACATGCTCTTCAAAGTATGTTTGCGTTAGCAAAACTGTTGCTTCATTGCCGAAGTGTGAATCGAATAGGATTACACAGTAGACCGCGTATCGACTCGTCGGCAGCACGCAGCGGTGAGGGCAACATTGTAACAAAACTTTATGGGAACCGTACAAGTGGCTGGCTGAAATATCGAACCCAATTGTACTTTTTTGCTCTAAAATTAACCAAGTTTTCCTCGGTTTTCAATAACGGAGCAAAGGTTGAGTTTCACTGTTCAATTTCTTGGCAAAGATCATGTGTCTTTCATGACTTTCAATAGTTTTTAGCACAGTTGTGCATCAAACATTTTGGTATGAGAATCGGTAATTCCGACGGATAAATATAGCCGATGGTTCTCATTCGTTATGCCCACTGAACGCTGCAAACTATAAGAACCAGTCTATCGAGAGAAATTGTGCACGCGAAGGGTACTTTTTATCGGATCGCACTAGAGCTTTCTGGTTAAAATTACCGCATGCCCCTAAAATCCATGTGATCGTGACAGATACAGTTACGGGTGTGTAATAAAACCCTTGACAATAATGGATGTAAAAGTGAGTAAATCCGACGTCTGAGTGCAGGGGAGTTTGTTTAAGTGGAATGTCAACAGTTCTTTATCGACTCACACGTGAACAAAAAAAAAATGCGATTTACGAAATAATATGAAATGTCAGAGTAAATATTTTGTTCATGTGGATAGACAATAACATCACGATTGCGTAAGCATGTCCAACACTACCCGTCATCCACAACTTACCAACATCTCTTCGGTGGGAGCGACACATCCTGAAATGGCTGTCAAGGTGTTGTTTTCCTCGTACGTTTATATAGGGATTAACTTCTTTCCAATGGTAGCTGGGACTTTGTCTGAACCACCCAGTGCAATAAGCAGGAACAACAATGTATGGACGTGTTGTATCTTACTTACAGTCATTAACGCCCTTCAGATTGACGTCGAATTTACTCACTTTTTGAACCAATATTATCCATGGTTATCCCCCCTTCCCCCACAGAGTTGTCTGAGGTTCAACAGTTTATATATTTTGACAGACCTCCATGAGCTCTGTCTATCAAAATATAAATTGTTGAACCTTTGAAAACATAGAAGAAATAAGCCCAGATGAAGAAATTTGAGATTCTAACATTAAAGTGAAAGGGGTTTAAGGGCGCATGTGGTCACTACTGGTCAATGAGTGAAGTAATTGAAAAAAAAAGTTTGGTGCTTGAACATGTAGCCATAAATCACTTATTATTCCCCATACGTGAATGGCACATAATTGCCGACGAATGTGGGACCCGAATAGTCGATCACGGATTGTCCTTCCATTATCTCCCTCAAACTCAAGCACTTTTTGAACATTCTTCAAGTACAAGGTGCGCATGTTCCACAAGACAATGGAATCTTGCGTAGTACATGGATAAGCGGGTCTGCTTAATATGTTACGCATGTAATACAGGCTTTGTGTTTTGTTGAGTAAATTGCTCACCATTCTCAGTTATAAGTTCAATGCGTAGTCTCCATAACGAACACGTTGGACACTGAGACACGCATTGTGCGCGTAAACAACTTGAACCCGATCTTATTAAAAGGATTAGCTAGTTATATGTACTTTGTACTGAAGGTTATGCCCGTACGTTAGTGTCTAAAAGACAAGAACATACTTTGCCAAGGGATTGCGCCTTTAATTACCACAAAGAAAATGGTGTTGGATGAACCAAACTGAATAGAATACTGCTGGCTCAGGGAAAATAGAGTCATTAACGAGAGGCAGGTGGGGGACTTAACTGATTGCCTGATTGCAAAGAAATGTATGGCCAAAATCTATTTGCGCGTGTCAGGATGTACTTTTTCTGCAGTTTGGAAAAAAGGTGATACATTCTCCAGTAAACTGTAAATGTGACTCAAAATGCATTTTCCCATTGTTGGGAAAATACAATCAGAGACACCAATGAGACCCAAGACGGTTTGGTCTTGGTTCCAAGTGTATAGGACTTACGAAACAGATGTTATAGTCATGACCTATTTTCAGCAGTTTAGGCTCCGCCCATATTTTCGAACACCGAAAATAAATAACACCAGGTCTCAAACTTATTTACATGACCTAAAATCTATCTTTGGTTTTTTTGAAAACAAAATGCACTCAATGATCCAATTTGACCCGTGACCTTGACCCCATTTGAAGGGCATATGGACCTAAGGATGTTTTGTTTTGGTCCAAGGTGGATAGAACTTACCAAACTGAAGTTATATGCGTGATCCACTTTCAGCATTTTAGGCTCCGTCCACATTTTTTGAACACCGACAATAAATTAAAACAAAGTCACAAACCTATTTACATGACTCAAAATGCATTTTTCACCATTTTGGAAAAATGCACTCAATGGCCAATGTGACCTCAATGACCTTGGCCACATTCAAGGCCATATGGACCTAAGGAAGTGGTTTTGGTTCGAGGTAGATACGACTTACCAAACTTAAGTTATGGGCATGACCGACTTTCAGCATTTTAGGTTCTGACGACTTTCTGGCAGCTATGTTGGTTCATAAAATGCTTATAGTGGTAGTGTGTTATGAAGACATATGATCAATATTAAAGCAAATCCAATACAAGTGTGGAGCGACACGGTGTGAAGTGGCATGACTTGTTTGACATGACGCGACAGGCGGTGATTCCTACAGACTCCCCTAACGGGGGTATAATATGAGGAAACATTGTCAAGATATTCAGAAATTATGATTTGGGTTCATAGGGCTTGTCTGAATAGGAGCCATATCTTCATTGCCAAATCACTGATGTCTAGTCTGTCTATTTCCCCTCCCCCACCTATCTATCTATCTATTTCTGGGTCATTTCTCCGAATATATACACCCACTGTGGGCCAATGTTGCACTTCTAAACCTCTGCGGTTTATATAAAATGGACAATATAAAAGTCCTGCTGCACAAGACGTGATCGTAATCAAGACACCAATTGCCGTTGACTGAATACCAAATGTTATACTGGATGCTTAATCATGTCCAAAATATTTAATGGTTGCACTTAGCCATCTTTTGACATTCATGTGAAAGTCTTGGTGCACAATTATGCAATAATGCTGCAAAATGAAGCTAATATCTTATATTTGACCCATGTGGCACAATTAACATATAAATCGGATAAGCGTTTCAGCTTTCAGACGTTCTGCCATGTTTGTGATGCAATTAGTCGGTCCAGATATGTTGGTACATTTGAGTTATTCGGACAGTCACTTAACAATTGATCGGACAGACCGTGTGATGACAGTACCCCAGAAATTAGCCCAGTGTACGATTTCAACGTGACCAGCTTCTTCGATGTAAGGTCCAATGGAGAGGAAAGTGAATTTTCTAGGAATTTTAAGAGTAAAATGTCTTTAAAGCGCCGCTGATTTTGTATGTTTGTATCATCAATCAGATTCTCGTTCGCAAAAGATGTAAACATTGCCGTGAGCGCAGTGAACAAAATTGGCGTTTAAACACAAATGCCAAGAGATTCGAACCGGAATTCGCACCAGAAATAACATATAACTAGTCCACTTACTGTTTGAGTAGAAAATACTCCTCTTGCAATCACAATATACGGCTAAAAGTAAGAAAATGTCCAGCACCTCCGCGCGTTTTGGCGTTTCAGATTGGAAAGTCCCGCCTCAGAGCGCACAACTTCCGGTTTAGGCGACTATTCGTTTATACCCCGAGTAGTTGGTCATTTGGCAACTTCGACTATTCCTCCTTTCAAATATTTCCTTATAGAAAAGCTGCGTCGACCAAATCTTCTCTTTTCATTACTTTTCTGTGACGAGTAGATGTGCATGGTGTACGTGTTTAGAAACTTAGTTGTGTACGGTTGATCGAATATAAAATGTTTTTAAAGTGTGCGGTTTAGCCGGATTGAATATTCTGATTAATTTCTGCTGTGTTGAAAGTTTATAAGATTCACTCGTACCCCGATTAATGGCAGCGTGCCACTAACCAGAACTTGAGTTTGCAAACATTACCTTGTTTTTAAAATTAGTGACCAATTTGCAATGAAGCTTACGATCTGTGTTGTTTTTCCTCTCATTATCTCTGGTCAGCTGCGTCCTTTCGAACGCTTCAAGTAAAATCCGCTTTTGATGTGAAAAACTTCAGCAATGTGAAGTTAGTTACTTATTTGACATTGTGATATTTCAACATTTTTTATTCCATCAAAACAAGAAAAATGGGACCTGCTGTAGGGTGGCACAAACGAAGACGAGTTGATTGACATGTTGCCCGTCCGCATAAGGCCTTTCTTTATGGGGCAACCAAGGCCCTAAATGCGACAACCTCCCAGAAAACCTACAAGAGGGGCAAATCTGATCAAATAAAATGTGCTGTAGGGTGGCACAAATGAAGACGAGTTGATTGACATGTTGCCCGTCGGCATAAGGCCTTTCTTTATGGGGCAACCAAGGCCTAAAAAGTGACAACCTCCCAGAAAACCTAGATGGGCAAATCTGATCAAATCAAAGATGCTGTTGGGTGGCACAAATGAAGACGAGTTGATTGAAGTGTTTCCCGTCCGCATAAGGCCTTTCTTTATGGGGCAACCAAGGCCCTAAAAGTGACAACCTCCCAGAAAACCTTCTAGATGGGCAAATCTGATCAAATAAAAGGTGCTGTAGGGTGGCACAAATGAAGACGAATTGATTGACATGTTGCCCGTCCGCATAAGGCCTTTCTTTAAGGACAATCAAGGCCCTAAAAGTGACAACCTCCTAGAAAATCTTCTAGATGGGCAAATCTGATCAAATAAAAGGTGCTGTAGGGTGGCACAAATGAAGACGACTTGATTGACATGTTGCCCGTCCGCACAAGGTCTTTCTTTATGGGGCAACCGAGGCCTTAAAAGTGACAAACTCCCAGAAAACCGTCTAGATGGGCAAATCTGATCAAATAAAAGGTGCTGTAGGGTGGCACAAATGAAGATGAGTTGATTGACATGTTGCCCGTCTGCATAAGGCCTTCCTTTATGGGGCAACCAAGGCCCTAAAAGTGACAACCTCCCAGAAAAATTCTAGATGGGCAAATCTGATCAAATAAAAGGTGTTGTAGGGTGGCACAAATGAAGACAAGTTGATTGACAATTTGCCCGTCCGTGTAGGGCATTTCTTTATGGGACAACCAAGGCATTGAAAGTGACAACCTCCCAGAAAACCTTCTAGATGGGCAAATCTGATCCTATAAAAGGTGCTGTAGGGTGGCACAAATAAAGACGAGTTGATTGACATGTTGCCCGTCCGCATAAGGCCTTTCTTTATGAGGCAACCAAGGCCCTAAAGGCGACAACCTCCCAGAAAACCTACAAGAGGGGCAAATCTGATCAAATAAAATGTGCTGTAGGGTGGCACAAATGAAGACGAGTTGATTGACATGTTGCCCGTCGGCATAAGGCCTTTCTTTATGGGGCAACCAAGGCCTTAAAAGTGACAACCTCCCAGAAAACCTAGATGGGCAAATCTGATCAAATCAAAGATGCTGTTGAGTGGCACAAATGAAGACGAGTTGATTGACATGTTGCCCGTCCAAAAAGGCCTTTCTTTAAGGGGCAACCAAGGCCCTAAAAGTGACAACCTCCAAGAAAACCTTCTAGATGGGCAAATCTGATCAAATAAAAGGTGCTGTAGGGTGACACAAATGAAGACGACTTGATTGACATGTTGCCCGTCCGCACAAGGTCTTTCTTTATGGGGCAACCGAGGCCATAAAAGTGACAACCTCCCAGAAAACCGTCTAGATGGGCAAATCTGATCAAATAAAAGGTGCTGTAGGGTGGCACAAATGAAGACGAGTTGATTGACATGTTGCCCGTCTGCATAAGGCCTTCCTTTATGGGGCAACCAAGGCCCTAAAAGTGACAACCTCCCAGAAAAATTCTAGATGGGCAAATCTGATCAAATAAAAGGTGTTGTAGGGTGGCACAAATGAAGACAAGTTGATTGACAATTTGCCCGTCCGTGTAGGGCATTTCTTTATGGGACAACCAAGGCATCGAAAGTGACAACCTCCCAGAAAACCTTCTAGATGGGCAAATCTGATCCAATAAAAGGTGCTGTAGGGTGGCACAAATAAAGACGAGTTGATTGACATGTTGCCCGTCCGCATAAGGCCTTTCTTTATGGGGCAACCAAGGCCCTAAAAGTGACAACCTCCCAGAAAACCTTCTAGATGGGCAAATCTGATCAAATAAAAGGAGATGCAGGGTGGCACAAATGAAGACGAGTTGATTGACATGTTGCCCGTCCGCATAAGGACATTCTTTATGGGACAACCAAGGCCTTAGAAGTGAAAATCTCTCAGAAAACCATCTAGATGGGCAAATCAGATAAAATAAAAGGTACTGTAGGGTGGCACAAATGAAGACGAGTTGATTGACATGTTTCCCGTCAGCATAAGGCCTTTCTTTATGGGGCAACCAAGGCCTTAAAGGTGAAAACCTCCAAGAAAACCTTCTAGATGGGCAAATCTGATCAAATAAAAGGTGCTGTAGGGTGGCACAAATGAAGACGAGCTGATTGACATGTTGCCCGTCCGCATAAGGCCTTTTTTATGGGGCAATCAAGGCCTTAAAAGTGACAACCTCCCAGAAAACCTTCTAGATGGGCAAATCTGATCAAATAAAAGGTGCTGTAGGGTGGCACAAATAAAGACGAGTTGATTGACATGTTGCCCGTCCGCAAAAGGCCTTTCTTTATGGGGCAACCAAGGCCCTAAAAGTGACAACCTCCCAGAAAACCTTCTAGATGGGCAAATCTGATCAAATAAAAGGAGATGTAGGGTGGCACAAATGAAGACGAGTTGATTGACATGTTGCCCGTCCGCATAAGGCCTTTCTTTATGGGAAAACCAAGGCCTTAAAAATGACAACCTCCCAGAAAACGATCTAGATGGGCAAATCAGATCAAATAAAAGGTACTGTAGGGTGGAACAAATGAAGACGAGTTGATTGAAGTGTTTCCTGTCCGCATAAGGCCTTTCTTTATGGGGCAACCAAGGCCCTAAAAGTGACAACCTCCCAGAAAACCTTCTAGATGGGCAAATCTGATCAAATAAAAGGTGCTGTAGGGTGGCACAAATGAAGACGAATTGATTGACATGTTGCCCGTCCGCATAAGGCCTTTCTTTAAAGACAATCAAGGCCCTAAAAGTGACAACCTCCTAGAAAATCTTCTAGATGGGCAAATCTGATCAAAGAAAAAGAGCTGTAGGGTGGCACAAATGCAGACGAGTTGATTGACATGTTGCCCGTCCACATAAGGCCTTTCGTTATGGGACAACCAAGGCCTTAAAGGTGACAAACTCCCAGAAAACCGTCTAGACGGGCAAATCTGATCAAATAAAAGGTGCTGTAGGGTGGCACAAATGAAGACGAGTTGATTGACATGTTTCCCGTGCACATAAGGCCTTTCTTTATGGGGCAACCAAGGCCCTAAATGTGACAACCTCTCAGAAAACCTCCTAGATGGGCAAATCTGATCAAAGAAAAGGTGCTGTAGGGTGGCACAAATGAAGACGAGTTGATTGACATGTCGCCCGTTCGCATAGGCATTTCTTTATGGGGCACCCAAGGCCCTAAAAGTGACAACCTCCCATTAAACCTTCTAGATGGGCAAATCTGATCAAATAAAAGGTGCTGTAGGGTGGCACAAATGAAGACGAGTTGATTGACATGTTGCCCGTCCGCATAAGGACATTCTTTATGGGACAACCAAGGCCTTAGAAGTGACAACCTCCCAGAAAACCATCTAGATGGGCAAATCTGATCAAATAAAAGGTACTGTAGGGTGGCACAAATGAAGACGAGTTGATTGACATGTTTCCCGTCCGCATAAGGCCTTTCTTTAGGGGGCAACCAAGGCCCTAAAAGTGACAACCTCCTAAAAATCTTCTAGATGGGCAAATCTGATCAAATAAAAGGAGGTGTAGGGTGGCACGAATGAAGACG
This sequence comes from Pictodentalium vernedei, assembly GCA_031216915.1. Lineage (NCBI taxonomy): Eukaryota > Metazoa > Mollusca > Scaphopoda > Dentaliida > Dentaliidae > Pictodentalium > Pictodentalium vernedei. The sequence goes on from CM062294.1 coordinate 344,096,707, forward strand.
AGTTGATTGACATGTTGCCCGTCCACATAAGGCCTTTCGTTATGGGACAACCAAGGCCTTAAAAGTGACAACCTCCCAGAAAACCGTCTAGATGGGCAAATCTGATCAAATAAAAAGTGCTGTAGGGAGGCACAAATGAAGACGAGTTGATTGACATGTCGCCCATTCACATTAGGCGTTTCTTTATGGGGCAACCAAGGCCCTATAAGTGACAGCCTCCCAGTAAACATTCTAGATGGGCAAATCTGATCAAATAAAAGGTGCTACAGGTGGCACAAATAAAGACGAGTTGAGTTACATGTTGCCAGTCCGCATAAGGCCTTTCTTTATGGGGCAACCATGGCCTTAAAAGTGACAACCTCCTAGAAAATCTTCTAGATGGGCAAATCTGATCTAATAAACAGAGCTGTAGGGTGGCACAAATGAAGACGAGTCGATTGACATGTTGCCCGTCCGCATAAGGCCTTTCGTAATGAGACAACCAAGGCCTTAAAGGTGACAACCTCCCAGAAAACCGTCTAGATGGGCAAATCTGATCAAAGAAAAGGTGCTGTAGGGTGGCAGAAATGAAGACGAGTTGATTGACATGTTGCCCGTCCGCATAAGGACATTCTTTATGGGACAACCAAGGCCTTAGAAGTGACAACCTCCCAGAAAACCATCTAGATGGGCAAATCGCATAGGCATTTCTTCATGGGGCAACCAAGGCCCTAAAAGTGACAACCTCCCAGTAAACCTTCTAGATGGGCAAATCTGATCAAATAAAAGGTGCTGTAGGGTGGCACAAATGAAGACGAGTTGATTGACATGTTGCCCGTCCTCATAAGGCCTTTCGTTATGAGACAACCAAGGCCTTAAAGGTGACAACCTCCCAGAAAACCTTCTAGATGGGCAAATCTGATCAAATAAAAGGAGATGCAGGGTGGCACAAATGAAGACGAGTTGATTGACATGTTGGCCGTCCGCATAAGGACATTCTTTATGGGACAACCAAGGCCTTAGAAGTGACATCCTCCCAGAAAACCATCTAGATGGGCAAATCTGATCAAATAAAAGGTGCTGTAGGGTGGCACAAATGAAGACGAGTTGATTGACATGTTGCCTGTCCACATAAGGCCTTTCGTTATGGGACAACCAAGGCCTTAAAGGTGACAACCTCCCAGAAAACCTTCTAGATGGGCAAATCTGATCCAATAAAAGGTGCTGTAGGGTGGCACAAATGAAGACGAGCTGATTGACATGTTGCCCGTCCGCATAAGGCCTTTTTTATGGGGCAATCAAGGCCTTAAAAGTGACAAACTCCCAGAAAACCTTCTAGATGGGCAAATCTGATCAAATAAAAGGAGATGCAGGGTAGCACAAATGAAGACGAGTTGATTGACATGTTGCCCGTCCGCATAAGGACATTCTTTATGGGACAACCAAGGCCTTAGAAGTGACAACCTCCCAGAAAACCATCTAGATGGGCAAATCTGATCAAATAAAAGGTGCTGTAGGGTGGCACAAATGAAGACGAGTTGATTGACATGTTGCCCGTCCGCATAAGGCCTTTCGTTATGGGACAACAAAGGCCTTAAAGGTGACAACCTCCCAGAAAACCTTCTAGATGGGCAAATCTGATCAAATAAAAGGAGATGCAGGGTGGCACAAATGAAGACGAGTTGATTGACATGTTGGCCGTCCGCATAAGGACATTCTTTATGGGACAACCAAGGCCTTAGAAGTGACATCCTCCCAGAAAACCATCTAGATGGGCAAATCTGATCAAATAAAAGGTGCTGTAGGGTGGCACAAATGAAGACGAGTTGATTGACATGTTGCCCGTCCGCATAAGGCATTTCGTTATGGGGCAACAAAGGCCTTAAAGGTGACAACCTCCCAGAAAACCTTCTAGATGGGCAAATCTGATCCAATAAAAGGTGCTGTAGGGTGGCACAAATGAAGACGAGCTGATTGACATGTTGCCCGTCCGCATAAGGCCTTTTTTATGGGGCAATCAAGGCCTTAAAAGTGACAAACTCCCAGAAAACCTTCTAGATGGGCAAATCTGATCAAATAAAAGGAGATGCAGGGTAGCACAAATGAAGACGAGTTGATTGACATGTTGCCCGTCCGCATAAGGACATTCTTTATGGGACAACCAAGGCCTTAGAAGTGACAACCTCCCAGAAAACCATCTAGATGGGCAAATCTGATCAAATAAAAGGTGCTGTAGGGTGGCACAAATGAAGACGAGTTGATTGACATGTTGCCCGTCCGCATAAGGCCTTTCGTTATGGGACAACAAAGGCCTTAAAGGTGACAACCTCCCAGAAAACCTTCTAGATGGGCAAATCTGATCAAATAAAAGGAGATGTAGGGTGGCACAAATGAAGACGAGTTGATTGACATGTTGCCCGTCCGCATAAGGCCTTTCTTTATGGGAAAACCAAGGCCTTAAAAGTGACAACCTCCCAGAAAACCATCTAGATGGGCAAATCAGATCAAATAAAAGGTACTGTAGGGTGGAACAAATGAAGACGAGTTGATTGAAGTGTTTCCCGTCCGCATAAGGCCTTTCTTTATGGGGCAACCAAGGCCCTAAAAGTGACAACCTCCCAGAAAACCTTCTAGATGGGCAAATCTGATCAAATAAAAGGTGCTGTAGGGTGGCACAAATGATGACGAATTGATTGACATGTTGCCCTTCCACATAAGGCCTTCCTTTAAGGACAATCAAGGCCCTAAAAGTGACAACCTCCTAGAAAATCTTCTAGATGGGCAAATCTGATCAAAGAAAAAGAGCTGTAGGGTGGCACAAATGCAGACGAGTTGATTGACATGTTGCCCGTCCACATAAGGCCTTTCGTTATGGGACAACCAAGGCCTTAAAGGTGACAACCTCCCAGAAAACCGTCTAGACGGGCAAATCTGATCAAATAAAAGGTGCTGTAGGGTGGCACAAATGAAGACGAGTTGATTGACATGTTTCCCGTCCGCATAAGGCCTTTCTTTATGGGGCAACCAAGGCCCTAATTGTGATAACCTCTCAGAAAACCTTCTAGATGGGCAAATCTGATCAAAGAAAAGGTGCTGTAGGGTGGCACAAATGAAGACGAGTTGATTGGCATGTCGTCCGTTCGCATAGGCATTTCTTTATGGGGCACCCAAGGCCCTAAAAGTGACAACCTCCCAGTAAACCTTCTAGATGGGCAAATCTGATCAAATAAAAGGTGCTGTAGGGTGGCACAAATGTAGACGAGTTGCTTGACATATTGTCCGTCCGCATAAGGCCTTCCTTTATGTGGCAACCAAGGCCCTTAAAGTGACAACCTCCCAGAAAACCTTCTAGATGGGCAAATCTGATCAAATAAAAGGAGATGTAGGGTGGCACAAATGAAGACGAGTTGATTGACATGTTGCCCGTCCGCATAAGGACATTCTTTATGGGACAACCAAGGCCTTAGAAGTGACAACCTCCCAGAAAACCATCTAGATGGGCAAATCTGATCAAATAAAAGGTACTGTAGGGTGGCACAAATGAAGACGAGTTGATTGACATGTTTCCCGTCCGCATAAGGCCTTTCTTTATGGGGCAACCAAGGCCATAAAAGTGACAACCTCCTAAAAATCTTCTAGATGGGCAAATCTGATCAAATAAAAGGAGCTGTAGGGTGGCACGAATGAAGATGAGTTGATTGACATGTTGCCCGTCCACATAAGGCCTTTCGTTATGGGACAACCACGGCCTTAAAAGTGACAACCTCCCAGAAAACCGTCTAGATGGGCAAATCTGATCAAATAAAAAGTGCTGTAGGGAGGCACAAATGAAGACGAGTTGATTGACATGTCGCCCATTCACGTTAGGCGTTTCTTTATGGGGCAACCAAGGCCCTATAAGTGACAGCCTCCCAGTAAACCTTCTAGATGGGCAAATCTGATCAAATAAAAGGTGCTATAGGTGGCACAAATAAAGACGAGTTGAGTTACATGTTGCCCGTCCGCATAAGGCCTTTATTTATGGGGCAACCATGGCCTTAAAAATGACAACCTCCTAGAAAATCTTCTAGATGGGCAAATCTGATCAAATAAACAGAGCTGTAGGGTGGCACAAATGAAGACGAGTTGATTGACATGTTGTCCGTCCGCATAAGGCCTTTCGTTATGAGACAACCAAGGCCTTAAAGGTGACAACCTCCCAGAAAACCGTCTAGATGGGCAAATCTGATCAAAGAAAAGGAGCTGTAGGGTGGCAGAAATGAAGACGAGTTGATTGACATGTCGCTCGTTCGCATAGGCATTTCTTTATGGGGCAACCAAGGCCCTAAAAGTGACAACCTCCCAGTAAACCTTCTAGACGGGCAAATCTGATCAAATAAAAGGTGCTGTAGGGTGGCACAAATGAAGACGAGTTGATTGACATGTTGCCCGTCCGCATAAGGCCTTTCGTTATGGGACAACAAAGGCCTTAAAGGTGACAACCTCCCAGAAAACCGTCTAGATGGGCAAATCTGATCAAATAAAAGGTGCTGTAGGGTGGCATAAATGAAGACGAGTTGATTGACATGTTGCCCGTCCGCATAAGGCCTTTCGTTATGGGACAACAAAGGCCTTAAAGGTGACAACCTCCCAGAAAACCGTCTAGATGGGCAAATCTGATCAAATAAAAGGTGCTGTAGGGTGGCACAAATGAAGACGAGTTGATTGACAAGTTGTCCGTCCGCATAAGGCCTTTCTTTATGTGGCAACCAAGGCCCTGAAAGTGACAACCTTCCAGAAAACCTTCTAGATGGGCAAATCTGATCAAATAAAGGAGATGTAGGGTGCCACAAATGAAGACGAGTTGATTGACATGTTGCTCGTCCGCATAAGGACATTCTTTATGGGACAACCAAGGCCTTAAAAGTGACAACCTCCCAGAAAACCTTCTAGATGGGCAAATCTGATCAAATAAAAGGTGCTGTAGGGTGGCACAAATGAAGACGAATTGATTGACATGTTGCCCGTCCGCATAAGGCCTTTCTTTAAGAACAATCAAGGCCCTAAAAGTGACAACCTCCTAGAAAATCTTCTAGATGGGCAGATCTGATCAAATAAAAGGTGCTGTAGGGTGGCACAAATGAAGACGACTTGATTGACATGTTGCCCGTCCGCACAAGGTCTTTCTTTATGGGGCAACCGAGGCCTTAAAAGTGACAAACTCCCAGAAAACCGTCTAGATGGGCAAATCTGATCAAATAAAAGGTGCTGTAGGGTGGCACAAATGAAGACGAGTTGATTGACATGTTGCCCGTCTGCATAAGGCCTTCCTTTATGGGGCAACCAAGGCCCTAAAAGTGACAACCTCCCAGAAAAATTCTAGATGGGCAAATCTGATCAAATAAAAGGTGTTGTAGGGTGGCACAAATGAAGACAAGTTGATTGACAATTTGCCCGTCCGTGTAGGGCATTTCTTTATGGGACAACCAAGGCATTGAAAGTGACAACCTCCCAGAAAACCTTCTAGATGGGCAAATCTGATCCTATAAAAGGTGCTGTAGGGTGGCACAAATAAAGACGAGTTGATTGACATGTTGCCCGTCCGCATAAGGCCTTTCTTTATGGGGCAACCAAGGCCCTAAAGGCGACAACCTCCCAGAAAACCTACAAGAGGGGCAAATCTGATCAAATAAAATGTGCTGTAGGGTGGCACAAATGAAGACGAGTTGATTGACATGTTGCCCGTCGGCATAAGGCCTTTCTTTATGGGGCAACCAAGGCCTTAAAAGTGACAACCTCCCAGAAAACCTAGATGGGCAAATCTGATCAAATCAAAGATGCTGTTGAGTGGCACAAATGAAGACGAGTTGATTGACATGTTGCCCGTCCAAAAAGGCCTTTCTTTAAGGGGCAACCAAGGCCCTAAAAGTGACAACCTCCAAGAAAACCTTCTAGATGGGCAAATCTGATCAAATAAAAGGTGCTGTAGGGTGACACAAATGAAGACGACTTGATTGACATGTTGCCCGTCCGCACAAGGTCTTTCTTTATGGGGCAACCGAGGCCATAAAAGTGACAACCTCCCAGAAAACCGTCTAGATGGGCAAATCTGATCAAATAAAAGGTGCTGTAGGGTGGCACAAATGAAGACGAGTTGATTGACATGTTGCCCGTCTGCATAAGGCCTTCCTTTATGGGGCAACCAAGGCCCTAAAAGTGACAACCTCCCAGAAAAATTCTAGATGGGCAAATCTGATCAAATAAAAGGTGTTGTAGGGTGGCACAAATGAAGACAAGTTGATTGACAATTTGCCCGTCCGTGTAGGGCATTTCTTTATGGGACAACCAAGGCATCGAAAGTGACAACCTCCCAGAAAACCTTCTAGATGGGCAAATCTGATCCAATAAAAGGTGCTGTAGGGTGGCACAAATAAAGACGAGTTGATTGACATGTTGCCCGTCCGCATAAGGCCTTTCTTTATGGGGCAACCAAGGCCCAAAAAGTGACAACCTCCCAGAAAACCTTCTAGATGGGCAAATCTGATCAAATAAAAGGAGATGCAGGGTGGCACAAATGAAGACGAGTTGATTGACATGTTGCCCGTCCGCATAAGGACATTCTTTATGGGACAACCAAGGCCTTAGAAGTGACAATCTCCCAGAAAACCATCTAGATGGGCAAATCAGATAAAATAAAAGGTACTGTAGGGTGGCACAAATGAAGACGAGTTGATTGACATGTTTCCCGTCAGCATAAGGCCTTTCTTTATGGGGCAACCAAGGCCTTAAAGGTGAAAACCTCCAAGAAAACCTTCTAGATGGGCAAATCTGATCAAATAAAAGGTGCTGTAGGGTGGCACAAATGAAGACGAGCTGATTGACATGTTGCCCGTCCGCATAAGGCCTTTTTTATGGGGCAATCAAGGCCTTAAAAGTGACAACCTCCCAGAAAACCTTCTAGATGGGCAAATCTGATCAAATAAAAGGTGCTGTAGGGTGGCACAAATAAAGACGAGTTGATTGACATGTTGCGCGTCCGCAAAAGGCCTTTCTTTATGGGGCAACCAAGGCCCTAAAAGTGACAACCTCCCAGAAAACCTTCTAGATGGGCAAATCTGATCAAATAAAAGGAGATGTAGGGTGGCACAAATGAAGACGAGTTGATTGACATGTTGCCCGTCCGCATAAGGCCTTTCTTTATGGGAAAACCAAGGCCTTAAAAATGACAACCTCCCAGAAAACGATCTAGATGGGCAAATCAGATCAAATAAAAGGTACTGTAGGGTGGAAAAAATGAAGACGAGTTGATTGAAGAGTTTCCCGTCCGCATAAGGCCTTTCTTTATGGGGCAACCAAGGCCCTAAAAGTGACAACCTCCCAGAAAACCTTCTAGATGGGCAAATCTGATCAAATAAAAGGTGCTGTAGGGTGGCACAAATGAAGACGAATTGATTGACATGTTGCCCGTCCGCATAAGGCCTTTCTTTAAAGACAATCAAGGCCCTAAAAGTGACAACCTCCTAGAAAATCTTCTAGATGGGCAAATCTGATCAAAGAAAAAGAGCTGTAGGGTGGCACAAATGCAGACGAGTTGATTGACATGTTGCCCGTCCACATAAGGCCTTTCGTTATGGGACAAACAAGGCCTTAAAGGTGACAACCTCCCAGAAAACCGTCCAGACGGGCAAATCTGATCAAATAAAAGGTGCTGTAGGGTGGCACAAATGAAGACGAGTTGATTGACATGTTTCCCGTCCACATAAGGCCTTTCTGTATGGGGCAACCAAGGCCCTAAATGTGACAACCTCTCAGAAAACCTCCTAGATGGGCAAATCTGATCGAAGAAAAGGTGCTGTAGGGTGGCACAAATGAAGACGAGTTGATTGACATGTCGCCCGTTCGCATAGGCATTTCTTTATGGGGCACCCAAGGCCCTAAAAGTGACAACCTCCCAGTAAACCTTCTAGATGGGCAAATCTGATCAAATTAAAGGTGCTGTAGGGTGGCACAAATGAAGACGAGTTGATTGACATGTTGCCCGTCCGCATAAGGACATTCTTTATGGGACAACCAAGGCCTTAGAAGTGACAACCTCCCAGAAAACCATCTAGATGGGCAAATCTGATCAAATAAAAGGTACTGTAGGGTGGCACAAATGAAGACGAGTTGATTGACATGTTTCCCGTCCGCATAAGGCCTTTCTTTAGGGGGCAACCAAGGCCCTAAAAGTGACAACCTCCTAAAAATCTTCTAGATGGGCAAATCTGATCAAATAAAAGGAGGTGTAGGGTGGCACGAATGAAGACGAGTTGATTGACATGTTGCCCGTCCTCATAAGTCCTTTCGTTATGGGACAACCAAGGCCTTAAAAGTGACAACCTCCCAGAAAACCGTCTAGATGGGCAAATCTGATCAAATAAAAAGTGCTGTAGGGAGGCACAAATGAAGACGAGTTGATTGACATGTCGCCCATTCACATTAGGCGTTTCTTTATGGGGCAACCAAGGCCCAATAAGTGACAGCCTCCCAGTAAACATTCTAGATGGGCAAATCTGATCAAATAAAAGGTGCTACAGGTGGCAAAAATAAAGACGAGTTGAGTTACATGTTGCCAGTCCGCATAAGGCCTTTCTTTATGGGGCAACCATGGCCTTAAAAGTGACAACCTCCTAGAAAATCTTCTAGATGGGCAAATCTGATCTAATAAACAGAGCTGTAGGGTGGCACAAATGAAGACGAGTTGATTGACATGTTGCCCGTCCGCATAAGGCCTTTCGTAATGAGACAACCAAGGCCTTAAAGGTGACAACCTCCCAGAAAACCGTCTAGATGGGCAAATCTGATCAAAGAAAAGGTGCTGTAGGGTGGCAGAAATGAAGACGAGTTGATTGACATGTTGCCCGTCCGCATAAGGACATTCTTTATGGGACAACCAAGGCCTTAGAAGTGACAACCTCCCAGAAAACCATCTAGATGGGCATATCGCATAGGCATTTCTTCATGGGGCAACCGAGGCCCTACAAGTGACAACCTCCCAGTATACCTTCTAGATGGGCAAATCTGATCAAATAAAAGGTGCTGTAGGGTGGCACAAATGAAGACGAGTTGATTGACATGTTGCCCGTCCTCATAAGGCCTTTCGCTATGAGACAACCAAGGCCTTAAAGGTGACAACCTCCAAGAAAACCTTCTAGATGGGCAAATCTGATCAAATAAAAGGAGATGCAGGGTGGCACAAATGAAGACGAGTTGATTGACATGTTGGCCGTCCGCATAAGGACATTCTTTATGGGACAACCAAGGCCTTAGAAGTGACATCCTCCCAGAAAACCATCTAGATGGGCAAATCTGATCAAATAAAATGTGCTGTAGGGTGGCACAAATGAAGACGAGTTGATTGACATGTTGCCCGTCCGCATAAGGACATTCTTTATGGGACAACCAAGGCCTTAGAAGTGACAACCTCCCAGAAAACCATCTAGATGGGCATATCGCATAGGCATTTCTTCATGGGGCAACCGAGGCCCTAAAAGTGACAACCTCCCAGTATACCTTCTAGATGGGCAAATCTGATCAAATAAAAGGTGCTGTAGGGTGGCACAAATAAAGACGAGTTGATTGACATGTTGCCCGTCCTAATAAGGCCTTTCGTTATGAGACAACCAAGGCCTTAAAGGTGACAACCTCCCAGAAAACCTTCTAGATGGGCAAATCTGATCAAATAAAAGGAGATGCAGGGTAGCACAAATGAAGACGAGTTGATTGACATGTTGCCCGTCCGCATAAGGACATTCTTTATGGGACAACCAAGGCCTTAGAAGTGACAACCTCCCAGAAAACCATCTAGATGGGCAAATCTGATCAAATAAAAGGTGCTGTAGGGTGGCACAAATGAAGACGAGTTGATTGACATGTTGCCCGTCCGCATAAGGCCTTTCGTTATGGGACAACAAAGGCCTTAAAGGTGACAACCTCCCAGAAAACCTTCTAGATGGGCAAATCTGATCCAATAAAAGTGCTGTAGGGTGGCACAAATAAAGGCGAGTTGATTGACATGTTGCCCGTCTGCATAAGGCCTTTCTTTATGGGGCAACCAAGGCCCTAAAAGTGACATCCTCCCAGAAAACCTTCTAGATGGGCAAATCTGATCAAATAAAAGGTGCTGTAGGGTGGCACAAATGAAGACGAGCTGATTGACATGTTGCCCGTCCGCATAAGGCCTTTTTTATGGGGCAATCAAGGCCTTAAAAGTGACAAACTCCCAGAAAACCTTCTAGATGGGCAAATCTGATCAAATAAAAGGTGCTGTAGGGTGGCACAAATAAAGACGAGTTGATTGACATGTTGCCCGTCCGCAAAAGGCCTTTCTTTATGGGGCAACCAAGGCCCTAAAAGTGACAACCTCCCAGAAAAACTTCTAGATGGGCACATCTGATCAAATAAAAGGTGCTGTAGCATGGCACAAATAAAGACGAGTTGATTGGCATGTTGTCCGTCCGCATAAGACCTTTCTTTATGGGGCAACCAAGGCCCTAAATGTGACAACCTCCCAGAAAACCTTCTAGATGGGCAAATCTGATCAAATAAAATAAGATGTAGGGTGGCACAAATGAAGACGAGTTGATTGACATGTTGCCCGTCCGCATAAGGCCTTTCTTTATGGGAAAACCAAGGCCTTAAAAGTGACAACCTCCCAGAAAACCATCTAGATGGGCAAATCAGATCAAATAAAAGGTACTGTAGGGTGGAACAAATGAAGACGAGTTGATTGAAGTGTTTCCCGTCCGCATAAGGCCTTTCTTTATGGGGCAACCAAGGCCCTAAAAGTGACAACCTCCCAGAAAACCTTCTAGATGGGCAAATCTGATCAAATAAAAGGTGCTGTAGGGTGGCACAAATGATGACGAATTGATTGACATGTTGCCCGTCCACATAAGGCCTTCCTTTAAGGACAATCAAGGCCCTAAAAGTGACAACCTCCTAGAAAATCTTCTAGATGGGCAAATCTGATCAAAAAAAAAGAGCTGTAGGGTGGCACAAATGCAGACGAGTTGATTGACATGTTGCCCGTCCACATAAGGCCTTTCGTTATGGGACAACCAAGGCCTTAAAGGTGACAACCTCCCAGAAAACCGTCTAGACGGGCAAATCTGATCAAATAAAAGGTGCTGTAGGGTCGCACAAATGAAGACGAGTTGATTGACATGTTTCCCGTCCGCATAAGGCCTTTCTTTATGGGGCAACCAAGGCCCTAATTGTGATAACCTCTCAGAAAACCTTCTAGATGGGCAAATCTGATCAAAGAAAAGGTGCTGTAGGGTGGCACAAATGAAGACGAGTTGATTGGCATGTCGTCCGTTCGCATAGGCATTTCTTTATGGGGCACCCAAGGCCCTAAAAGTGACAACCTCCCAGTAAACCTTCTAGATGGGCAAATCTGATCAAATAAAAGGTGCTGTAGGGTGGCACAAATGTAGACGAGTTGCTTGACATATTGTCCGTCCGCATAAGGCCTTCCTTTATGTGGCAACCAAGGCCCTTAAAGTGACAACCTCCCAGAAAACCTTCTAGATGGGCAAATCTGATCAAATAAAAGGAGATGTAGGGTGGCACAAATGAAGACGAGTTGATTGACATGTTGCCCGTCCGCATAAGGACATTCTTTATGGGACAACCAAGGCCTTAGAAGTGACAACCTCCCAGAAAACCATCTAGATGGGCAAATCTGATCAAATAAAAGGTACTGTAGGGTGGCACAAATGAAGACGAGTTGATTGACATGTTTCCCGTCCGCATAAGGCCTTTCTTTATGGGGCAACCAAGGCCATAAAAGTGACAACCTCCTAAAAATCTTCTAGATGGGCAAATCTGATCAAATAAAAGGAGCTGTAGGGTGGCACGAATGAAGATGAGTTGATTGACATGTTGCCCGTCCACATAAGGCCTTTCGTTATGGGACAACCACGGCCTTAAAAGTGACAACCTCCCAGAAAACCGTCTAGATGGGCAAATCTGATCAAATAAAAAGTGCTGTAGGGAGGCCAAATGAAGACGAGTTGATTGACATGTCGCCCATTCACATTAGGCGTTTCTTTATGGGGCAATCAAGGCCCTATAAGTGACAGCCTCCCAGTAAACCTTCTAGATGGGCAAATCTGATCAAATAAAAGGTGCTATAGGTGGCACAAATAAAGACGAGTTGAGTTACATGTTGCCCGTCCGCATAAGGCCTTTATTTATGGGGCAACCATGGCCTTAAAAGTGACAACCTCCTAGAAAATCTTCTAGATGGGCAAATCTGATCAAATAAACAGAGCTGTAGGGTGGCACAAATGAAGACGAGTTGATTGACATGTTGCCCGTCCGCATAAGGCCTTTTTTATGGGGCAATCAAGGCCTTAAAAGTGACAAACTCCCAGAAAACCTTCTAGATGGGCAAATCTGATCAAATAAAAGGTGCTGTAGGGTGGCACAAATAAAGACGAGTTGATTGACATGTTGCCCGTCCGCAAAAGGCCTTTCTTTATGGGGCAACCAAGGCCCTAAAAGTGACAACCTCCCAGAAAAACTTCTAGATGGGCACATCTGATCAAATAAAAGGTGCTGTAGCATGGCACAAATAAAGACGAGTTGATTGGCATGTTGTCCGTCCGCATAAGACCTTTCTTTATGGGGCAACCAAGGCCCTAAATGTGACAACCTCCCAGAAAACCTTCTAGATGGGCAAATCTGATCAAATAAAATAAGATGTAAAGACAAATAAAAGGTGCTATAGGTGGCACAAATAAAGACGAGTTGAGTTACATGTTGCCCGTCCGCATAAGGCCTTTATTTATGGGGCAACCATGGCCTTAAAAGTGACAACCTCCCAGAAAACCGTCTAGATGGGCAAATCTGATCAAAGAAAAGGAGCTGTAGGGTGGCAGAAATGAAGACGAGTTGATTGACATGTCGCTCGTTCGCATAGGCATTTCTTTATGGGGCAACCAAGGCCCTAAAAGTGACAACCTCCCAGTAAACCTTCTAGACGGGCAAATCTGATCAAATAAAAGGTGCTGTAGGGTGGCACAAATGAAGACGAGTTGATTGACATGTTGCCCGTCCGCATAAGGCCTTTCGTTATGGGACAACAAAGGCCTTAAAGGTGACAACCTTCCAGAAAACCGTCTAGATGGGCAAATCTGATCAAATAAAAGGTGCTGTAGGGTTGCATAAATGAAGACGAGTTGATTGACATGTTGCCCGTCTGCATAAGGCCTTTCGTTATGGGACAACAAAGGCCTTAAAGGTGACAACCTCCCAGAAAACCGTCTAGATGGGCAAATCTGATCAAATAAAAGGTGCTGTAGGGTGGCACAAATGAAGACGAGTTGATTGACATGTTGTCCGTCCGCATAAGGCCTTTCTTTATGTGGCAACCAAGGCCCTGAAAGTGACAACCTTCCAGAAAACCTTCTAGATGGGCAAATCTGATCAAATAAAGGAGATGTAGGGTGGCACGAATGAAGACGAGTTGATTGACATGTTTCCCGTCCGCATAAGGCCTTTCTTTATGGGGCAACCAAGGCCCTAAAAGTCACAACCTCCCAGAAAACCTCCTAGATGGGCAAATCAGATAAAATAAAAGGTACTGTAGGGTGGCACAAATGAAGACGAGTTGATTGACATGTTTCCCGTCAGCATAAGGCCTTTCTTTATGGGGCAACCAAGGCCCTAAAAGTGACTACCTCCCAGAAAACCTTCTAGATGGGCAAATCTGATCAAATAAAAGGAGATGTAGGGTGGCACAAATGAAGACGAGTTGATTGACATGTTGCCCGTCCGCATAAGGCCTTTCTTTATGGGAAAACCAAGGCCTTAAAAGTGACAACCTCCCAGAAAACCATCTAGATGGGCAAATCAGATCAAATAAAAGGTACTGTAGGGTGGAACAAATGAAGACGAGTTGATTGAAGTGTTTCCCGTCCGCATAAGGCCTTTCTTTATGGGGCAACCAAGGCCCTAAAGTGACAACCTCCCAGAAAACCTTCTAGATGGGCAAATCTGATCAAATAAAAGGTGCTGTAGGGTGGCACAAATGAAGACGAATTGATTGACATGTTGCCCGTCCGCATAAGGCCTTTCTTTAAGGACAATCAACGCCCTAAAAGTGACAACCTCCTAGAAAATCTTCTAGATGGGCAAATCTGAACAAACAAAAAGAGCTGTAGGGTGGCACAAATGCAGACGAGTTGATTGACATGTTGCCCGTCCACATAAGGCCTTTCGTTATGGGACAACCAAGGCCTTAAAGGTGACAACCTCCCAGAAAACCGTCTAGACAGGCAAATCTGATCAAATAAAAGGTGCTGTAGGGTGGCACAAATGAAGACGAGTTGATTGACATGTTTCCCGTCCGCATAAGGCCTTTCTTTATGGCGCAACCAAGGCCCTAAATGTGACAACCTCTCAGAAAACCTTCTAGATGGGCAAATCTGATCAAATAAAAGGTGCTGTAGGGTGGCACAAATGAAGACGAGTTGATTGACATGTCGCCCGTTCGCATAGGCATTTATTTATGGGGCACCCAAGGCCCTGAAAGTGACAACCTCCCAGTAAACCTTCTAGATGGGCAAATCTGATCAAATAAAAGGTGCTGTAGGGTGGCACAAATGAAGACGAGTTGATTGACATATTGTCCGTCCGCATAAGGCCTTCCTTTATGTGGCAACCAAGGCCCTAAAAGTGACAACCTCCCAGAAAACCTTCTAGATGGGCAAATCTGATCAAATAAAAGGAGATGTAGGGTGGCACAAATGAAGACGAGTTGATTGACATGTTGCCCGTCCGCATAAGGATATTCTTTATGGGACAACCAAGGCCTTAGAAGTGACAACCTCCCAGAAAACCATCTAGATGGGCAAATCAGATCAAATAAAAGGTACTGTAGGGTGGCACAAATGAAGACGAGTTGATTGACATGTTTCCCTTCCGCATAAGGCCTTTCTTTATGGGGCAACCAAGGCCCTAAAAGTGACAACCTCCTAAAAATCTTCTAGATGGGCAAATCTGATCAAATAAAAGGAGCTGTAGGGTGGCACGAATGAAGACGAGTTGATTGACATGTTGCCTGTCCACATAAGGCCTTTCGTTATGGGACAACCAAGGCCTAAAAAGTGACAACCTCCCAGAAAACCGTCTAGATGGGCAAATCTGATCAAATAAAAAGGGCTGTAGGGAGGCACAAATGAAGACGATTTGATTGACATGTCGCCCATTCACATTAGGCGTTTCTTTATGGGGCAACCAAGGCCCTATAAGTGACAGCCTCCCAGTAAACCTTCTAGATGGGCAAATCTGATCAAATAAAAGGTGCTATAGGTGGCACAAATAAAGACGAGTTGAGTTACATGTTGCCCGTCCGCATAAGGCCTTTCTTTATGGGGCAACCATGGCCTTAAAAGTGACAACCTCCTAGAAATTCTTCTAGATGTGCAAATCTGATCAAATAAACAGAGCTGTAGGGTGGCACAAATGAAGACGAGTTGATTGACATGTTGCCCGTCCGCATAAGGCCTTTCGTTATGAGACAACCAAGGCCTTAAAGGTGACAACCTCCCAGAAAACCGTCTAGAATGGCAAATCTGATCAAAGAAAAGGTGCTGTAGGGTGGCAGAAATGAAGACGAGTTGATTGACATGTCGCTCGTTCGCATAGGCATTTCTTTATGGGGCAACCAAGGCCCTAAAAGTGACAACCTCCCAGTAAACCTTCTAGATGGGCAAATCTGATCAAATAAAAGGTGCTGTAGGGTGGCACAAATGAAGACGAGTTGATTGACATGTTGCCCGTCAGCATAAGGCCTTTCGTTATGAGACAACCAAGGCCTTAAAGGTGACAACCTCCCAGAAAACCTTCTAGATGGGCAAATCTGATCAAATAAAAGGAGATGCAGGTTGGCACAAATGAAGACGAGTTGTTTGACATGTTGCCCGTCCGCATAAGGACATTCTTTATGGGACAACCAAGGCCTTAGAAGTGACAACCTCCCAGAAAACCATCTAGATGGGCAAATCTGATCAAATAAAAGGTGCTGTAGGGTGGCACAAATGAAGACGAGTTGATTGACATGTTGCCCGTCCGCATAAGGCCTTTCGTTATGGGACAACAAAGGCCTTAAAGGTGACAACCTCCCAGAAAACCTTCTAGATGGGCAAATCTGATCAAATAGAAGGTGCTGTAGAGTGGCACAAATGAAGACGAGTTGATTGACATGTTGCCCGTCCGCATAAGGCCTTTCTTTATGGGGCAACCAAGGCCCTAAAAGTGACAACCTCCCAGAAAACCTTCTAGATGGGCAAATCTGATCAAATAAAAGGAGATGCAGGGTGGCACAAATGAAGAGGAGTTGATTGACATGTTGCCCGTCCGCATAAGGACATTCTTTATGGGACAACCAAGGCCTTAGAAGTGACAACCTCCCAGAAAACCATCTAGATGGGCAAATCTGATAAAATAAAAGGTACTGAAGGGTGGCACAAATGAAGACGAGTTGATTGACATGTTTCCCGTCAGCATAAGGCCTTTCTTTATGGGGCAACCAAGGCCTTAAAGGTGAAAACCTCCAAGAAAACCTTCTAGATGGGCAAATCTGATCAAATAAAAGGTGCTGTAGGGTGGGACAAATGAAGTCGAGCTGATTGACATGTTGCCCGTCCTCATAAGGCCTTTTTTATGGGGCAATCAAGGCCTTAAAAGTGACAACCTCCCAGAAAACCTTCTAGATGGGCAAATCTGATCAAATAAAAGGTGCTGTAGGGTGGCACAAATAAAGACGAGCTGATTGACATGTTGCCCGTCCGCAAAAGGCCTTTCTTAATGGGGCAACCAAGGCCCTAAATGTGACAACCTCCCAGAAAACCTTCTAGATGGGCACATCTGATCAAATAAAAGGTGCTGTAGCATGGCACAAATAAAGACGAGTTGATTGGCATGTTGTCCGTCCGCATAAGGCCTTTCTTTATGGGGCAACCAAGGCCCTAAAAGTGACAACCTCCCAGAAAACCTTCTAGATGGGCAAATCTGATCAAATAAAAGGAGATGTAGGGTGGCACAAATGAAGACGAGTTGATTGACATGTTGCCCGTCCGCATAAGGCCTTTCTTTATGGGATAACCAAGGCCTTAAAAGTGACAACCTCCCAGAAAACCATCTAGATGGGCAAATCAGATCAAATAAAAGGTACTGTAGGGTGGAACAAATGAAGACGAGTTGATTGACATGTTGCCCGTCCACATAAGGCCTTTCTTTATGGGACAACCAAGGCCCTAAAAGTGACAACCTCCTAGAAAATCTTCTAGATGGGCAAATCTGATCAAATAAAAGGAGGTGTAGGTTGGCACAAATGAAGATGAGTTGATTGACATGTTGCCCGTCTGCATAAGGCCTTTCGTTATGGGACAAGCAAGGCCTTAAAAGTGACAACCTCCCAGAAAACCGTCTAGATGGGCAAATCTGATCAAACAAAAGGTGCTGTAGGGTGGCACAAATGAAGACGAGACATGTCGCCCGTTCGCATAAGGCGTTTCTTTATGGGGCAACCAAGGCTCTATAAGTGACAACCTCCCAGTAAACCTTCTAGATGGGCAAATCTGATGAAATAAAAGGTGCTGTAGGTGACACAAATAAAGGCGAGTTGATTTACATGTTGCCCGTCCGCATAAGGCCTTTCTTTATGGGGCAACCAAGGCCTTAAAAGTGACAACCTCCTAGAAAATCTTCTAGATTGGCAAATCTGATCAAATAAAAAGAGCTGTAGGGTGGCGCAAACGAAGACGAGTTGATTGACATGTTGCCCGTCCGCATAAGGCCTTTCGTTATGAAACACCCATGGCCTTTAAGGTGGCAACCTCCCAGAAAACCGTCTAGATGGGCAAATCTGATCAAATAAAAGGTGCTGTAGGATGGCACAAATGAAGTCGAGTTGATTGACATGTTTCCCGTCCGCATAAGGCCTTTCTTTATGGGGCAACCAAGGCCCTAAATGTGACAACCTCTCAGAAAACCTTCTAGATGGGCAAATCTGATCAAAGAAAAGGTGCAGTAGGGTGGCACAAATGAAGACGAGTTGATTGACATGTCGCCCGTTCGAATAGGCATTTCTTTGTGGGGCAACCAAGGCCCTAAAAGTGACAACCTCCCAGTAAACCTTCTAGATGGGCAAATCTGATCAAATAAAAGGTGCTGTAGGGCGGCACAAATAAAGACGAGTTGATTTACATGTTGCCCGTCCGCATAAGGCCTTTCTTTATGGGGCAACCAAGGCCTTAAAAGTGACAACCTCCCAGAAAACCTTCTAGATGGGCAAATCTGATTAAATAAAAGGTGCTGTAGGGTGGCATAAATGAAGACGATTTGATTGACAGGTTGCCCTTCCGTATAAGGCCTTTTTATGGGGCAACCAAGGCCCTAAAAGTGACAACCTCCCAGAAAACCTTCTAGATAGGCAAATCTGATCAAATAAAAGGTGCTGTAGAGTGGCACAAATGAAAACGAGTTGATTTACATGTTGCCCATCCGCATAAGGCCTTTTTTCATGGGGCAACCAATGCCTTAAAAGTGACAACCTCCCAGAAAACCTTCTAATTGGGCAAATCTGATCAAATAAAAGGTGCTGTAGGATGGCACAAATGAAGTCGAGTTGATTGACATGTTTCCCGTGCGCATAAGGCCTTTCTTTATGGGGCAACCAAGGCCCTAAATGTGACAACCTCTCAGAAAACCTTCTAGATGGGCAAATCTGATCAAAGAAAAGGTGCTGTAGGGTGGCACAAATGAAGACGAGTTGATTGACATGTCGCCCGTTCGAATACGCATTTCTTTGTGGGGCAATCAAGGCCCTAAAAGTGACAACCTCCCAGTAAACCTTCTAGATGGGCAAATCTGATCAAATAAAAGGTTCTGTAGGGTGGCACAACTAAATACGAGTTGATTGACATGTTGTCCGTCCGCATAAGGCCTTCCTTTATGTGGCAACCAAGGCCCTAAAAGTGACAACCTCCCTGAAAACCATCTAAATGGGCAAATCTGATCAAATAAAAGGAGATGTAGGGTGGCACAAATGAAGACGAGTTCATTGACATGTTGCCCGTCCGCATAAGGACTTTCTTTATGGGACAACCAAGGGCTTAAAAGTGACAACCTCCCAGAAAACCATCTAGATGGGCAAATCTGATCAAATAAAAAGTATTGTAGGGTGGCACAAATGAAGACGAGTTGATTGACATGTTTCCCGTCCGCATAAGGCCTTTCTTTATGGGGCAACCAAGGCCCTTAATGTGAGAACCTCCCAGAAAACCTTCTAGATGGGCAAATCTGATCAAATAAAAAGTGCTGTAGGGTGGCACAAATGAAGACGAATTGATTGACATGTTGCCCGTCCACATAAGGCCTTTCTTTATGGGACAACCAAGGCCCTAAAAGTGAGAACCTCCTAGAAAATCTTCTAGATGGGCAAATCTGATCAAATAAAAGGAGCTGTAGGGTGGCACAAATGAAGACGAGTTGATTGACATGTTGCCCGTCCGCATAAGTTCTTTTGTTATGGGACAACCAAGGCCTTAAAAGTGACAACCTCCCAGAAAACCGTCTCGATGGGCAAATCTGATCAAATAAAAGGTGCTGTAGGGTGGCACAAATGAAGACGAGTTGATTGACATGTCGCCCGTTCGCATAAGGCGTTTCTTTGTGGGGCAACCAAGGCCCTATAAGTGACAACCTCCCAGTAAACCTCCTAGATGGGCAAATCTGATCAAATAAAAGGTGCTGTAGGGTGGCACAAATGAAGTCGAGTTGATTTACATGTTGCCCGTCCGCATAAGGCCTTTCTTTATGGGGCAACCAAGGCCTTAAAAGTGACAAACTCCCAGAAAACCTTCTAGATGGGCAAATCTGATTAAATAAAAGGTGCTGTAGGGTGACATAAATGAAGACGAGTTGATTGACAGGTTGCCCTTCCGCATAAGGCCTTTTTTATGGGGCAACCAAGGCCCTAAAAGTGACAACCTCCCAGAAAACCTTCTAGATAGGCAAATCTGATCAAATAAAAGGTGCTGTAGGGTGGCACAAATGAAAACGAGTTGATTTACATGTTGCCCATCCGCATAAGGCCTTTCTTGATGGGGCAACCAATGCCTTAAAAGTGACAACCTCCCAGAAAACCTTCTAAGTGGGCAAATCTGATCAAATAAAAGGTGCTGTAGGGTGGCACAAATGAAGACGAGTTGATTGACATGTTCCCCATTCGCATAAGGCCTTTCTTCATGGGGCAACCAAGGCCTTGAAAGTGACAGCCTCCCAGAAAACCTTCTAGATGGGCAAATCTGATCAAATAAAAGGGACTGTAGGGTGGCACAAATAAAGACGAGTTGGTTAACATGTTGCCCGTCCGCATAAGGCCTTTCTTTATGGGGCAGCCAAGGCCTTAAATGTGACAACCTCCCAGAAAACCTTCTACATGGGCAAATCTGATCAAATAAAAGGTGCTGTAGGGTGACACAAATGAAGACGAGTTGATTTACATGTTGCCCGTCCGCATAAGGCCTTTCTTCATGAGGCAACCGATGCCTTAAAAGTGACGACCTCCCAGAAAACCTTCTAGATGAGCAAATCTGATCAAATAAAAGTTGCTGTAGGGTGGCACAAATGAAGACGAGTTGATTGACATGTTGCCCGTCCTCATAAGGCCTTTCTTCATGGGGCAACCAAGGCCTTAAAAGTGACAACCTCCCAGAAAACCTTCTAGATGGGCAAATATGATCAAATAAAAGGGGCTGTAGGATGGCACAAATGAAGACGAGTTGGTTGACATGTTGCCCGTCCGCATAAGGCCTTTCTTTATGGGGCAACCAAGGTCCTGAAAGTGACAACCTCCCAGAAAACCTTCTAGATGAGCAAATCTGATCAAATAGAAGGTACTGTAGGGTGGCACAAATGAAGACGAGTTGATTGACATGTTTCCCGTCCGCATAAGGCCTTTCTTTATGGGGCAACCAAGGCCTTAAAAGTGACAACCCCCAGAAAACCTTCCAGATGGGCAAATCTGATCAAATAAATGATGTTGTAGGGTGGCACAAATGAAGACGAGTTGGTTGACATGTTGCCCGTCCGCATAAGGCCTTTCTTTATGGGCCAACCAAGGCCCTTAAAGTGACAACCTCCCAGAAAATCTTCTAGATGGGCAAATCTGATCAAACAGATAGTGCTGTAGGGTGGCGCAAATGAAGCCGAGTTGATTGACATATTGCCCGTATTGACATAGCGGATAACTTGCGTTAACCCAGCAGATTGACTCCCCGAGTATATCCCCGAGTTTAATACGAGATTAACGCGAGTTAATCCGCGATGTCAACGCGTGTTTATCTGTTCGTTTAACCAGAGTGTATCCGCGAATTCATCAGCAAGGATAACACGACTTTAATCCGAGTTTATCCACGTGATTAACGCGTGTTTAGCGCATGTTTAACGCGTGTTTAACGCGTGCTGTGTCTAACGCGAGGTAATACTCGTGGTTAACTGGAGTTTATCCGCGGGATTAATACAAGTTTAACAGGAGTCTGTTCGCAAGGTTAGCGCGAGTCTCTCCGCAAGGTTAACACCAGTTTGACACCAGTTTAATCGAGTTAAACGCGAGCTTATCCGCGATGTTAACGCTAGTTTAACGCGAATTTAATGCGTGGTCGTCCGCGAGTTTGGCGGTAGTTTATCCGTGAGGTGAGCGCGAGTTTATCCGCGAGGTTGACATGAGTTTAACGCAAGTTTATATGCGAAGATAACGCGAGTTTGGCGCGAGTTCATACGCGAGGTTATCACGAGTTTATCCGCGAGGTTACCTCGTGTTTTACGCGCGTTTATCGGCGATGTTAACGCGAGGTTATGCATGAGGTTATTATGAGTTTATCCACGTTGTTAGCGCGAATAAAACGCGAGGTTAATTCGAGTTTAACGCGAATTTGTCCTCGCGGTTATCGCGAGTTTATGAGCGTTGTTAGCGAGAGTTAACCCGCGATGTTAACTCGAGATTAACGCGTTTTTTTCCGTGAGGTTAGCGCGCGTTTAACACGAGTTTATCCGGAATAGTAATGCGAGTATATGCGCAAGGATATTATTTGGCGCGAGTTTATCCGGGAGGTTAACTCGAGTTTAACGCGCGTTTATCGCGGTTAATACGAGTCCATCCACGAGGTTAACGCGACATTGGCGCGTGTTTATCGGCGATGTTAACATGAGTTTATGTGCGAGGTTATCGCGAATTTATCAGCACGAGTTAAACGCGATGTTACGCGAGTATGAGGCGAGTTTATCCGCGAGGTCATCGTGAGTTTTGGCGCGAGTATATCCGCGACGTTTACGCGAGTTTAACGTGAGTTAATCCGCGAGTTAACGCGAGTTTATCCCCGAGGTTAACGCGAGTTTTATGCGAGTTTAACGCGAGTTAATCCCCGAGATTGACGTGTGTTTATCGGCGCGGTCAGCGCGAGTTTATGCCCGACGTTAACCCGAGCTTTTCCGCCAGTTTAACGCGAGTTTTTCCACGATATTAAAGCGAGTTTGTGCGCAAGGTTATCGCGAGTTTATCCGCGTTATTAGCGAGAGTTTAACCTGAATTTATCCACGAGGTTAACGCGGGTTTGGTGCGAGTTTATCCGCGAGATTAACACGAGTTTATCGGTGAGTTTAACTCGAGTTTGACGCGAGTTTATCCGCGATTATAACGCGAGTTTATGCGCGACATTAACGCGAGTTTATCTGCAAGGTTAAATAGAGAACATCTCAAGTTTATCGGCGATGGTAACACGAGTTTATTCGCCAGGTTATCGCAAGTTTATCAGCGAGTTAATCCGCGAGGTTAACGCGAATTTAACGCGTGTTTGTCTGCGAGTTTAACACGAGTTTATCCCCGAGGTTAACGCGAGATTAACGAGTATCTGTGAGATTAGCGCGAGTTTATGCACGACGCTAACCCGAGTTTATCCGCGAACTTAACGCGAGTCTAACCACTGGGTGCGTGTTTAACGCGAAGTTAACTCGAGTTTAACACGCGTTTATCCGCGAGGTTCACTCGGGTTTAATGTGAGTTTATCCACGTTGTTAGCGCGAGTTTAACGCGAGAGTAACGCGAGTTTATCCGTGAGGTTAGCATGTGTTTAACGCAAGCTTATCCGCAAGTTTAACGCGAGTTTAACACGAGTTTATCCACGAGGGTAACGCAGATTTAACGCGAGGTTATGCGCGAGGTTAACGCGAGTTTGTCCGCGAGTTGAACGCGAGTTAAACGTGAGTTTATGGTGATATTGACGCGAGTTTATGCGCGAGGTTATCGCAAGTTTATCCGCGTTGTTCGCGCGAGCTGAACGCGAGATTTATCCCCGGGCTTATTGCGAGTTTATCCGCGCGTTCATCTGCGAGGGTAACGCGAATTTAACGCGTGTTTGCCCGCGATTGTAACACTAGTTTATCCCCGAGTTTAAATCGATATTAATCTGAGGTAATCCATGAGGTTCACTCGTGTTTATCCGCGGGGTTAGCCGGCGTTTGGCGTGAGAATATCAGCGAGTTTAACGCGAGTTAATCCCAGAGGTTAACGCATGCCAACTGCTAGGTTAACGCGAGTAATCCGCGAGGTAAACGCGAGTGTAATGCAAGTTTAACGCAAGTTAATCCACGATATTAACGTGTGTTTACCCACCAGTGTAACGCGAATTTATCGCCGAGGTTAAGGCGAGTTTAACTCGCGTTTAACACTAGATTAACTCGAGTTAATTCGCGAGGTTAACGCGTGTTTCTGTGCAAGATTTAACGCGAATCTATCAAAAAAGGTTAACGCAAGTTTAAAGCGAGGTTAACTCAAGTTTAACGCGTATTCATCTGCGTGGTTAACTCGATTTTGAAGGGAGATTATCCGCGTTGTCAGAGCGCGATTATCCATGAGGTTAGCGTGTGTCTTACGCGAGTTTGTCCGCAAGGTTAAAGCGAGCCTAACACGAGTTTATCCACGAGGTTAACTCGAGTTGAACCCTCGTTTATCGGCGATGTTAACACGAGGTTATTCTCGAGGTTATCGCGAGTTTATCCACGTTGTTAGCCCGAGTTAAACGAAAGGTTAACGCGAGTTTAAAGCGAATTTATCCACGAGGTTATGGCGAGTTTATCCCCGTTGTTAGCGAGAGTTAATTCGCGAGGTTAACGCGAGTTTAACGCAGACTTATCCACGATATTAACGCGAATTTATGCGCAAGGTTATCGCGAGATTATCGGGTTTAAAGCGAATTTATTCCCGAGATTAACGCGAGTCTATTCGGTAGGTTAACGCGAGTTTATCTGCAAGGTTAACTGGAGTTTTCCGTGGGTTTATCCGCGATTATAACGCGAGTTTATGCCCGAGGTTATCGCGAGTTTATCCGCGCGTTTTTCGGCGAGTTACTCCGTGAGGATAACGTGAGTTGGGCGCGTATATGTCCCCGAGTTTAACGCGAGTATATCCCCGGTGTTAACGCGAATTAATCCGCGAGGTTAACGCGAATTTAACGAGTGTTTGTTCGCGATTTGAACGCGAGTTTATCCCTGAGGTTAAAGCGAGAATAACGCGAGTTTATCGGCGAGATTAACGCGAGTTTAACGCAAGTTTAACGCGAGGAAATCCGCGATGTTTACGTGTGTTTAGCCGCGAGTTTATCCCCGAGGCTAAGGCGAGTTTAACACGAGTGTAACACGAGTTAATCCGCACGGTTAAAACCGTGATTATACGCGAATTTAACGCGTGATTGTCCGCGAGTTTAACGCGAGTATATCCCCAAGGTTAACACGAGATTAACGTGAGTTAATTCGCGACGTTAACGCGTGTTTATCCGCGCGGTTATCGCGAGTTGATCCGCGAATTTAACGCGAGGTAAGCCGCGAGCGTAAAGCGACTTTATCCCCGATTTTAATGCGAGTTTACCCGCGAGTTAATCAGCAAGGTTAACGTGACTTTAACCCCAGTTTATTTGGGAGGTTAACTGGAGTTTAGCGAGAGTTTATCCGTCCGCGAGTTCAACGCAACTCGTGGTTAACGCGAGTTTATCCGCATAAATAACGCGAGTTTAACGGGAATCTGTTCGCGATGTTAATTTGTAAGGGTAATGCCCGTTTAACGCGAGTTTGTCCGCTGCGTTTAGGCGAGTTGAACGCGAGTTTATCCGCAACGATAACGCGAGATGATGCGCGTAGTTAACCCGAGTTTAACGCGTGTTTTTCCGCGAGGTTAACACGCGTTTGGCGCGAGTTTATCCGCGAGGTTGACACGCGTTTATCCACCACGAGGTTAACTTAAGTTTTTCGCGAGTTTATCGGCGATGTTAACGCAAGTTTATGCGGGAGGTTATCGCGAGTTTATCCGCGTTGTTAGCGCGAGTACAACGCGAGGTTAACTCGAGTTTAACGTAAATTTGTCCGCGACGTTATCGCGAGTTTAGCTGCGTTGTTAGCGAGAGGTAACCCGCAAGATTAACGCGTGTTTATCCATGTGGTTAGCGCGAGTTTAACATGTGTGTTTATCCAGGATATTCATGCGAATTTATGCACAAGGTAATCGCAAGTTTATCCGTGATATTATCACGAGTTTGACGCGAGGTTAACATGAGTTTATCCGCGAGGTTAACGGGAGTTTGGCGCGAGTTTTTCACGAGGTTAACAGGAGGTTATCACCGAGGTTAACTCGAGTCCAACGCGAGTTTATATGTTTGTCCACAAGTTTAACAGAAGTTGATTCCCGAGGTTAACGCGAAATAAACGCGAGTTAATTCGCGAGGTTAACGCGTGTTTATCCGCGGTACTAGCGCGAGTTTATGCGCGACGCTAACGCGAGCTTAACGCAACTTTATCCGCGAGATTAAGGCGAGTCTAACCGCTAGGTTAACGCGAGTTTAACACGAGTTTAACACGAGTTCATCCGTAAGATAAACTCGAGTTTAACAGGAATTTATCCGCATTGTTAGCGCGAGTTTGACGCGCGATTATCCATAAGGTCAGTGCGTGTTTAACGCGAGTTTATCCGCAAGGTTAACGCGAGATTAACACGAGTTTATCCGCGAGGTTAACTTGAGTTTAACGCGAGTTTATCGACGATGTTAACGCGAGTTTATTTGCAAGGTTATCGCGAGTTTATCCACATTGTTAGCGCGAATTAAACGCAAGGTTAACGCGAATTTAAAGCGAATTTGGCCGCGAGGTTTTTACGTGTTTATAGAGACAGTGTTGTTAGACGCAGTTAATCCGCGAGGTTAACGCGTGTTTAACGCTAGTTTATCCGCAAGGTTAACGCGAGTTTAACACGAGTTTATCCACGAGGGTAACTCGAGTTTAACGCAAGTTTATCGGCGATGTTAACGCGAGTTTACGGCGAGGTTACCGCGAATTTACCCGGTTTGTCAGCGCGAATTAAACGAAATGTTAATGCGAGTATGAAGCGAGTTTAACCGCTAGGTTATCGCGAGTATAGCCGCGATGTCAACGCGAGATTAGCGTGAGTTTATTCGCGAGGTTGACTCCAGTTTAGCGAGCGTTTATGCGCGAAGATAACGCGATTTGGCGCGTGTTCATACACAAATTTAATGTAAGTTTATCAGCGAGATTAACGCGATCTTTACGCGAGTTTAACGCGAGTTTAACGCGAGTTTAACGCGAGTTAATCCGCGAGGTTAACTTGTGTTTATCGGCGCGGTCAGTGCGAGTTTATGCGCGACATTAACGGGAGTTTTTCCGCCAGATTAACGGGACTTTATCCGCGGTATTAATGCGAGTTTGTGCGAAAGGTTATCACGAGTTTATTCACGTTATTAGCGCGAATTTAACGTTCGTTTATTCACGAAATTTGGCGCGAATTTATGCGCGACGTTAACGCGAGTTTATCCGCGAGGTTAACTCGAGATTAACGCGAGTTTATCGGCGATGTTAACACAAATTTATGCACGAGGTTATCGTGAGTTTACATGCGTTGTTATCGCGAGTTTATCCGCGAGTTAATCCTCGAGGTTAACGCGAATTTAACGCGTGTTTGTTCGTGAGTTTTACACGAGTTTATCGCCGCGGTTAACGCGAGATTAACTAGAGTTAATTCGCGTGGTTAACGAGGCGAGCACGAGTTTATGCGCGACCCAAAGGCGAGCTTAACTCGAATTTATCCGCGAGATTAACGGGAGTCTAACCGCTAGGTTAAACTGAATGTAAATCAAGGTTAACTCGAGTTCAACGGGAATTAATCTGAGAGGTTAACGCATGCTTATCTGCGAGGTTAACGCGAGGTTAACGCGAGGTTAACTTGAGTGTAACGCAACTTTAAAGTGAGTTAATCCGCGATGCTAACGTGTGTTTACCCGCGAGTTTAACGCGAATTTATCACCGATGTTAAAGCGAGTTTAACGCAAGTTTAACGCTACTTAATCCGCGAGGTTAACGCGTGTTTACCCCCGGGATTAATGAAAGATTAATGCGAGTTAAATCGCGTGGTTATCTCGTGTTCATCCGCGGGATTAGCGCGGGTTTATGTGCGACTCTAGCGCGAGTTTAATCGCGAGATTAACGCGAGTTTATCCGCTAGGTTTACGCGAGTTTAAAGTGAGGTTAACTCGAGGTTAACGCGAGTTCATCCGGGAGGTGAATTCGAGTTTAACGGGAGTTTATTCGCGTTCTTGGTGCGAGGTTGACGCGAGATTAATGCGAGAGTATCCGTGATGTTAGCACGTGTTTAACGCGAGTTTATCCACAAGGTCACGAGCGTTAATCTCGGGGCAACCTTGTGGATCAACTTTGCGGATAAATTCGCGGTTAAACTCACGTTAACCTCACGGAAAAACTCGCGCCAAACTCGCGATAGCCTAGCGGATAAACTCCTGTCAAACTCGCGTTAACCTTGCGTTAAACTCGCGCACAACTCCCGTTAAACTCGTGGGTAACCTCGTATTAAACTCCCGCTAACCGTGCGGATTAACATCCGTTATCCCCCCGGGTCAACTAGCGTTAATCTCGTGTCAACTTCGCGGAAAAACTCCTGTCAAACTCGCGTAAAGATTGCGTTACCCTCGCGTTAACCTCGCGGATAAACTCGCGATAACCTCAC
The DNA here is from genome assembly GCA_031216915.1 of Pictodentalium vernedei. NCBI lineage: Eukaryota > Metazoa > Mollusca > Scaphopoda > Dentaliida > Dentaliidae > Pictodentalium > Pictodentalium vernedei. The sequence goes on from CM062294.1 coordinate 344,124,797, forward strand.
GGATAAACAGGAGATAAACTCGCGTTAACCTGGGGAATTAACTCACGCTAATAACGCGGATAAAGTCGCGATAACCTCGTGATAAATTTAAACTCGAGTTAACCTATAGCACCTTTTATTTGATCAGATTTGTCCATCTAGAAGGTTTTCTGGGAGGTTGTCACTTTTAGGGCCTTGGTTGCCCCATAAAGAAAGGCCTTATGCGGACGGGCAACATGTCAATCAATTCGACTTCATTTGTGCCACCCTACAGCCCCTTTATTTGATCAGATTTGCCCATCTAGAAGTTTTCAGAGAGGTTGTGACTTTTAAGGCCTTGGTTGCCCCATAACGAAAGGCCTTATGCGGACGGGCAACATGTCAATCAACTCGTCTTTATTTCTGCCACCCTACAGCACCTTTTATTTGATCAGATTTGCCCATCTAGAAGGTTTTCTGGGATGTTGTCACTTTTAAGGCCTTGGTTCCCCATAAAGAAAAGCCTTATGCGGACGGGCAATATGTCAATCAACTCGTCTTCATTTGTGCCACCCTATAGCACATGTTATTTGATCAGATTTGCCCATCTAGAAGGTTTTCTGGGAGGTTGTCACTTTTAGGGCCTTGGTTGCCCCATAAAGAAAGGTCTTATGCGGATGGGCAACATGTCAATCAATCCGGCTTCATTAGTGCCACCCTACAGCACCTTTAATTTGATCCGATTTTCCCATCTAGAAGGTTGTCAATTTTAAGGCCTTGGTTGCCCCATAAAGAAATGCCTTATGTGGACGCGCAAAATGTCAATCAACTCGCCTTCATTTGTGCCACCCTGCGGCACCTTTTATTTGATCATATTTGCCCATCTAGAAGGTTTTCTGGGAGGTTGTCACTTTTAAGGACTTGGCTGACCCATAAAGAAAGTCCTTATGCGGACGGGCAACGTGTCAATAAACTCGTCTTCATTAGTGCCACCCTACAGCACCTTTTATTTGATCAGATTTGCTCATCTAGAAGGTTTTCTGGGAGGTTGTCACATTAAGGGCCTTGGTTGCCCCATAAAGAAAGGCCTTATGCGGACGGGCTACATGTCAATCAAGTCGTCTTCATTTATGCCACCCTAGATGATCTTTTATTTGATCAGATTTGCCCATCTAGAAGGTTTTCTGGGAGGTTGTCACTTTTAAGGCCTTGGTTGCCCCATAAAGAAAGGCCTTATGTGGACGGGCAACATGTCAATCAAGTCGTCTTCATTTATGCCACCCTAGATGATCTTTTATTTGATCAGATTTGCCCATCTAGAAGGTTTTCTGGGAGGTTGTCACTTTTAAGGCCTTAGTTGCCCCATAAAGAAAGGCCTTATGCGGACGGGCAACATGTCAATCAACTCGTCTTCATTTGTGCCACCCCACAGCACCTTTTGTTTGATCAGATTTGCCCAGCTAGAAGGTTTTCTGGGAGGTTGTCACTTGGATGTCCCATAAAGAAAGGCCTTATGCTGACGGTCTACATGTCAATCAATCAACTCGTCTTTATTTGTGCCATCCTACAGCAACTTTTATTTGATCAGATTTGCCATTCTAGAAGGTCTTCTGGGAGGTTGTCACTTTTAGGGCCTTAGTTGCCCCATAAAGGCCTTATGTGGACGGGCAACATGTCAATCAACTCGTTTTCATTTGTGCCACCCTACAGCACCTTGTATTTGATCAGATTTGCCCATCTAGAAGGTTTTCTGCGAGGTTGTCACTTTAAGGACCTTGGTTGTCCCATAAAGAAAGGCCTTATGCGGACGGGCAACATGTCAATCAACTTGTCTTCATTTGTGCCACCCTACAGCCCCTTTTATTTGATCAGATTTGCCCATCTAGAAGGTTTTCTGGGTGTTGTCACTTTTAAGGCCTTGGTTGCCCCAAAAGGAAAGGCCTTATGCGGACGTGCAACATGCCAGTCAACTCGTCTTCATTTGTGCCTCCCTACAACACATTTTATTTGATGAGATTTGCCCATCTAGAAGGTTTTCTGGGAGGTTGTCACTTTTAGGGCTTTGGTTGCCCCATAAAGAAAGGCCTTATGAGGACTGGCAACATGTCAGTCAACTCCCCTTCTTTTGTGCCACTCTACAGCACCTTTTATTTGATCAGATTTGCCCAGCTAGAAGGCTTTCTGGGAGGTTGTCACTTCAAGGCCTTGGTTGACCCATAAAAAAGGCCTTATGCAGATGGGCAACATGTCAATCAACTCGTCCTCATTAGTGCCACCGTACAGCACCTTTTATTTGATCAGCTTTGCCCATCTAGAAGGTTTTCTGGGAGGTTGTCACATAAAGAAAGGCCTTATGCGGACGAGCAACATGTCAATCAACTTGTCTTCATTTGTGCCACCCTACAGCACATTTATTTGATCAGATTTGCCCATCTATAAGGTTTTCTGGGAGGTGGTCACTTTTAAGACCTTGGTTGCCCCATAAATAAAGGCCTTATGCGGACGGGCAACATGTCAATCAACTCGTCTTTATTTTTGCCACCCTACAGCCCCTTTTATTTGATCAGATTTGCCCATCTAGAAGGTTTTCTGGGAGGTTGTCACTTTAAGGGCCTTGGTTGTCACATAAAGAAAGGCCTTGTGCGGACGAGCAACATGTGAATCAACTTGTCTTCATTTGTGCCACCCTACAGACCATTTATTTGATCAGATTTGCCCAACTAGAAGGTTTTCTGGGAGGTGGTCACATTTAAGGCCTTGGTTGCCCCATAAATAAAGGCCTTATGCGGACGGGCAACATGTCAATCAACTCGTCTTCATTTGTGCCACCCCACAGCACCTTTTATTTGATCAGATTTGCCCATCTAGAAGGTTTTCTGGGAGGTTGTCACTTTTAAGGTCTTGGATGTCCCATACAGAAAGGCCTTATGCGGACGGTCTACATGTCAATCAATCAACTCGTCTTCATTTGTGCCACCCTACAGCAACTTTAATTTGATCAGATTTACCCATCTAGAAGGACTTCTGGGAAGTTGTCACTTTTAGGGCCTTAGTTGCCCCATAAAGAAAGGCCTTATGTGGACGGGCATCATGGCAATCAACTCGTCTTCATTTGTGCCACCCTTCAGCACGTTTTGTTTGATCAGATTTGCCCATCTAGAAGGTTTTCTGGGAGGTTGTCACTTTTAAGGCCTTGGTTGCCCCATAAAGAAAGGCCTTATGCGGATGGGCAACAGGCCAAGAAACTCGACTTCATTAGTGGCACCCTACAGCACCTTTTATTTGATCAGATTTGCCCATCTAGAAGGTTTTCTGGGAGGCTGTCACTTTTAAGGCCTTGGTTGCCCCATAAAGAAAGGCCTTATGCGGAAGGGCAACATGTCAATCAACTCGCCTTCATTTGTGCCACCCTACAGCCCCTTTTATTTGATCAGGTTTGCCCATCGAGAAGGTTTTCTGGGAGGTTGTCACTTTTAAGGCCTTGGTTGTCCCATAAAGAAAGGCCTTATGCGGACGTGCAACATGTCAATCAACTCGTCTTCATTTGTGCCACCCTACAGCATCTTTTATTTGATCAGATTTGCCCATCTAGGTTTTCTGGGAGGTTGTCACTTTAAGGGCCTTGGTTGTCCCATAAAGAAAGGCCTTATGCAGACGGTCTACATGTCAATCAATCAACTCGTCTTCATTTGTGCCACCCTACAGCAACTTTTATTTGATCAGATTTACCCATCTAGAAGGTCTTCTGGGAAGTTGTCACTTTTAGGGCCTTAGTTGCCCCATAAATAAAGGCCTTATGTGGACGGGCAACATGTCAATCAACTCGTCTTCATTGGTGCCACCCTTCAGCACCTTTTGTTTGATCAGATTTGCCCATCTAGAAGGTTTTCTGGGAGGTTGTCACTTTTAAGGCCTTGGTTGCCCCATAAAGAAAGGCCTTATGCGGATGGGCAATAGATCAAGAAACTCGACTTCATTAGTGCCACCCTACAGCCCCTTTTATTTGATCAGGTTTGCCCATCTAGAAGGTTTTCTGGGTGGTTGTTACTTTTAAGGCCTTGGTTGCCCCATAAAGAAAGGCCTTATGCGGACGGGCAACATGTCAATCAACTCGTCTTCATTTGTGCCACCCTACAGCATCTTTTATTTGATCAGATTTGCCCATCTAGAAGGTTTTCTGGGAGGTTGTCACTTTAAGGGCCTTGGTTGTCCCATAAAGAAAGGCCTTATGAGGACTGGCAACATGTCCGTCAACTCGCCTTCATTTGTGCCACCCTACAGCACCTTTTATTTGATCAGATTTGCCCAGCTAGAAGGTTTTCTGGGAGGTTGTCACTTTCAGTGCCTTGGTTGACCCATAAAGAAAAGCTTTATGCGGATGTGCAACCTGTCAATCAACTCGTCCTCATTAGTGCCACCCTACAGCACCTTTTATTTGATCAGCTTTTCCCACCTAGAAGGTTGTCTGGGATGTTGTCACCTTTAAGGCCTCGGTTACCCCATAAAGAAAGGCCTTATGCGGACGGGCAACATATCAATCAACTCGTCTTTATTTGTGCCACCCTACAGTACCTTTTATTTGATCAGATTTGCCCATCTAGAAGGTTTTCTGGGAGGTTGTCACTTTTAGGGCCTTGGTTGCCCCATAAAGGAAGGCCTTATGCAGACGGTTAACATGTCAATCAACTCGTCTTCATTTGTGCCACCCTACAGCACCTTTTATTTGATCAGATTTGCCCATCTAGAAGGTTTTCTGGGTGTTGTCATTTTTAAGGCCTTGGTTGCCCCAAAAGGAAAGGCCTTATGCGGACGTGCAACATGCCAGTCAACTCGTCTTCATTTGTGCCTCCCTACAACACATTTTATTTGATGAGATTTGCCCATCTAGAAGGTTTTCTGGGAGGTTGTCACTTTTAGGGCTTTGGTTGCCCCATAAAGAAAGGCCTTATGAGGACTGGCAACATGTCAGTCAACTCCCCTTCTTTTGTGCCACTCTACAGCACCTTTTATTTGATCAGATTTGCCCAGCTAGAAGGATTTCTGGGAGGTTGTCACTTCAAGGCCTTGGTTGACCCATAAAGAAAGGCCTTATGCAGATGGGCAACATGTCAATCAACTCGTCCTCATTAGTGCCACCCTACAGCACCTTTTATTTGATCAGCTTTGCGCATCTAGAAGGTTTTCTGGGAGGTTGTCACTTTAAGGGCCTTGGTTGTCACATAAAGAAAGGCCTTATGCGGACGAGCAACATGTCAATCAACTTGTCTTCATTTGTGCCACCCTACAGCGCATTTTATTTGATCAGATTTGCCCATCTAGAAGGTTTTCTGGGAGGTTGTCACTTTTAGGGCTTTGGTTGCCCCATAAAGAAAGGCCTTATGAGGACTGGCAACATGTCAGTCAACTCCCCTTCTTTTGTGCCACTCTACAGCACCTTTTATTTGATCAGATTTGCCCATCTAGAAGGTTTTCTGGGAGGTGGTCACTTTTAAGGCCTAGGTTGCCCCATAAATAAAGGCCTTATGCGGACGGGCAACATGCCAATCAGCTCGTTTTTATTTGTGCCACCCTACAGCCCCTTTTATTTGATCGGATTTGCCCATCTAGAAGGTTTTCTGGGAGGTTGTCACTTTAAGGGCCTTGGTTGTCACATAAAGAAAGGCCTTGTGCGGACGAGCAACGTGTCAATCAACTTGTCTTCATTTGTGCCACCCTACAGCCCATTTATTTGATCAGATTTGCCCATCTAGAAGGTTTTCTGGGAGGTGGTCACTTTTAAGGCCTTGGTTGCCCCATAAATAAAGGCCTTATGCGGACGGGCAACATGTCAATCAACTCGTCTTCATTTGTGCCACCCCACAGCACCTTTTATTTGATCAGATTTGCCCATCTAGAAGGTTTTCTGGGTGGTTGTCACTTTTAAGGTCTTGGATGTCCCATAAAGAAAGGCCTTATGCGGACGGTCTACATGTCAATCGATCAACTCGGCTTCATTTGTGCCACCCTACAGCAACTTTTATTTGATCAGATTTACCCATCTAGAAGGTCTTCTGGGAAGTTGTCACTTTTAGGGCCTTAGTTGCCCGATAAAGAAAGGCCTTATGTGGACGGGCAACATGTCAATCAACTCGTCTTCATTTGTGCCACCCTTCACCACATTTTGTTTGATCAGATTTGCCCATCTAGAAGGTTTTCTGGGAGGTTGTCACTTTTAAGGCCTTGGTTGCCCCATAAAGAAAGGCCTTATGCGGATGGGCAACAGGTCAAGAAACTCGACTTCATTAGTGCCACCCTACAGCCCCTTTTATTTGATCAGATTTCCCCATCTAGAAGGTTTTCTGGGAGGCTGTCACTTTTAAGGCCTTGGTTGCCCATAAAGAAAGGCCTTATGCGGACGGGCAACATGTCAATCAACTCGTCTTCATTTGTGCCACCCTACAGCCCCTTTTATTTGATCAGGTTTGCCCATCTAGAAGGTTTTCTGGGAGGTTGTCACTTTTAAGGCCTTGGCTGCCCCATAAAGAAAGGCCTTATGTGGACGGGCAACATGTCAATCAACTCGTCTTCATTTGTGCCACCCTTCAGAACATTTTGTTTGATCAGATTTGCCCATCTAGAGGGTTTTCTGGGAGGTTGTCACTTTTAAGGCCTTGGTTGCCCCATAAAGAAAGGCCTTATGCGGATGGGCAACAGGTCAAGAAACTCGACTTCATTAGTGCCACCCTACCGCCCCTTTTATTTGATCAGATTTGCCCATCTAGAAGGTTTTCTGGGAGGCTGTCACTTTTAAGGCCTTGGTTGCCCATAAAGAAAGGCCTTATGCGGACGGGCAACATGTCAATCAACTCGTCTTCATTTGTGCCACCCTACAGCCCCTTTTATTTGATCAGGTTTGCCCATCTAGAAGGTTTTCTGGGAGGTTGTCACTTTTAAGGCCTTGGTTGCCCCATAAAGAAAGGCCTTATGCAGACGGGCAACATGTCAATCAACTCGTCTTCATTTCTGCCACCCTACAGCATCTTTTATTTGATCAGATTTGCCCATCTAGAAGGTTTTCTGGGAGGTTGTCACTTTAAGGGCTCTCCGTATGCTGACAGTACTCAATGTAATAATCCGTATTGCCCAGACTGCTGTGTATGAACAAAATTGAAGTAGCACAAAGCACGTAATTCTATGAATAAGTTCGCACCTTTTCACATTAACTATCAACTTTATCAACGAGGCAAACTCGAGAAGAATATTGGAGAATTCAGTTCAACAGGAGTGAGGTGTCGCACTCGTCCGACAATGCTGGTTTTGCCCGGGTGTTATTTTATTAGCGCTCGGATAATATAGGTGTAAGCGCAGATCTAAGACTTAATACGTATTAATCGTAGGACATGGCGAAGGGGACTTAAACACACAATAAATAATTGAATAAAAAATTAAAACCAAATGGGTAACTAAATTAATAAATTCAAAGAATGGTTGGCTGTTTCAGTAGTTGGTTGATTAGTCAGTTTGATCAGTAGCTCATCGGACTATTAGACTATTGGATAATACCTGGTTATCTCGTCTTCAAATAAATCCACCGTGATGAACCACCAAGTCTATGGGTGAGCGACATCACCCGCAGTGTTCTCAGACGCTGGGCAGCAGTGTTCCTGGTCCTTAGTCCATTCGCAGTGTTGAAGCAAGAACATATGTTTTGTTTTGTTTTTTCTTTGGGGGATGACAGGTAGACAGCCAATCTGGCTATGTCGTCTCCCTACGATATGTGCAGAAAGAATTCTGTTATTAAAACTTCGTACTCAGAAATGTTTATTTTGTATACAATGCTCATGTCGTAAAAAAAAAAAAAAAAAAATAAAGTATATTATAAGGGCCTTGGTTGTCCCATAAAGAAAGGCCTTATGCGGACGGTCTACATGTCAATCAATCAACTCGTCTTCATTTGTGCCACCCTACAGCAACTTTTATTTGATCAGATTTACCCATCTAGAAGGTCTTCTGGGAAGTTGTCACGTTTAGGGCCTTAGTTGCCCCATAAAGAAAGGCCTTATGTGGACGGGCAACATGTCAATCAACTCGTCTTCATTTGTGCCACCCTTCAGCAGCTTTTGTTTGATCAGATTTGCCCATCTAGAAGGTTTTCTGGGAGGTTGTCACTTTTAAGGCCTTGGTTGCCCCATAAAGAAAGGCCTAATGCGGATGGGCAATAGGTCAAGAAACTCGACTTCATTAGTGCCACCCTACAGCACCTTTTATTTGATCAGATTTGCCCATCTAGAAGGTTTTCTGGGAGGCTGTCACTTTTAAGGCCTTGGTTGCCCCATAAAGAAAGGCCTTATGCGGACGGGCAACATGTCAATCAACTCGTCTTCATTTGCGCCACCCTACAGCATCTTTTATTTGATCAGATTTGCCCATCTAGAAGGTTTTCTGGGAGGTTGTCACTTTAAGGGCCTTGGTTGTCCCATAAAGAAAGGCCTTATGCGGACGGGCAACATGTCAATCAACTTGTCTTCATTTGTGCCACCCTACAGCCCCTTTTATTTGATCAGATTTGCCCATCTAGAAGGTTTTCTGGGAGGTTGTCACTTTAAGGGCCTTGGTTGTCCCATAAAGAAAGGCCTTATGAGGACTGGCAACATGTCAGTCAACTCGCCTTCATTTGTGCCACCCTACAACACCTTTTATTTGATCAGATTTGCCCAGCTAGAAGGTTTTCTGGGAGGTTGTCACTTTCAGGGCCTTGGTTGACCCATAAAGAAAAGCCTTATGCGGATGTGCAACATGTCAATCAACTCGTCCTCATTAGTGCCACCCTACAGCACCTTTTATTTGATCAGCTTTGCCCATCTAGAAGGTTGTCTGGGATGTTGTCACCTTTAAGGCCTCGGTTACCCCATAAAGAAAGGCCTTATGCGGACGGGCAACATATCAATCAACTCGTCTTTATTTGTGCCACCCTCAGTACCTTTTATTTGATCAGATTTGCCCATCTAGATGGTTTTCGGGGAGGTTGTCACTTTTAGGGCCTTGGTTGCCCCATAAAGAAAGGCCTTATGCGGACGGTTAACATGTCAATCAACTCGTCTTCATTTGTGCCACCCTACAGCACCTTTTTTTTGATCAGATTTTGCCATCTAGAAATTTTTCTGGGAGGTGGTCACTTTTAAGGTCGTGTTTGCCCCATAAAGAAAGGCCTTATGCGGAATGGCAACATGTCAATCAATCAACTCGTCTTCATTTGTGGCACCCTCAGCACCTTTTATTTGATCAGATTTGCCCATTCAGAAGGGTTTCTGGGAGGTTGTTACTTTTAGGGCCTTGGTTGCCCCATAAAGAAAGGCCTTATGCGGACGGGCAACATGTCAATCAACTCGTCTTCATTTGTGCCACCTTACAGCAGGTGCCATTTTTCCTGTTTTGATGGAATAAAAAATGTCAAAATGGCAAAATGTCAAAATATCAAATAAGTAACTAACTTCACATCGCTAAAAACTTCAATGAATTATTTTACTTGGCAATTTGTTAAAAGGCCTTGTAACAACCAGTAGTGTAATATTAACCAGTAGTGTAATAAAAATTAACCAGTAGTCTAATAATCAACCAGTAGTGTAATATAAATCAGCCAGTAGTGTAATAACCAGTAGTGTAATAAACTTAACCTGTAGTGAAGTAAACATCCATGAAAACCAACAATTTTCTAATAATCAACCAGCAGTGTAATACAAATCAGCCAGTAGTGTAATAACCAGTAGTGTAATAAACTTAACCAGTAGTGTAGTAAACATCCATGAAAACCAACAATTTTTCAACAAAATTTGAAATTTTTTTGGGGTGCCTCAAATCATAGTTTGGGTACATTTTATCGATTTTTAATTATTTTGTCGTCGGCCAACATTTAAAAGCGTTTTGCAGGTCAAACATCATTTCGTAGGTTCAATACGCGACGAGGAAAGGTATTTTCATGATTTTTATGTGATGTGCGTATTTTCTGGTGTTTAATGTCACTTTCTGCATTTGTGGCTTTATTTAAATTCAAAGTTGGCCAATTATTTATAGTAATGCTGTGCTTTTGAGAGACTGCTTACCCCAGGCATAAGTTGTCAGGTTCTATCATACCAGGAAACTTATGGGTGATAAACTGTGGTATTCAAGGGCTAGAATTGTCTGATCTCCTGCGTTGTCTACAATTATAATATTTACTACGGCCCCGGCAAATCTCTGAAGGTCTCTATTACATCCACCCATTTCAGTCGATGTATCATTATGTGTGGCTTTTTCAGTCTAGTTGACCGTTTTGAATTTTAAAATTCGTTTTTCTTCTGGGAGTGCTGCTCGTCATATTCCTTGAGCATAGACACTCTACCATATTTTACGAAAATCTGCGGTCAGTTATTTTTTCCATCTTGAAGGACGAGGTCGGTAAGAGAGTAGAGGGTATCTAAGGCGAGGTGAATAGGGTGGGTGCTTTGGAGGTTCACTGCCACTTCCGTCTGCCATGTCAAGTGATTGTTCTCTATTACCAATGGTAGACAGCTATTTAGATCCTGTGATGATTTAAATTTAATGTAAAAAGCTTGTACTCATTCAACAAGTAGAAAATATTGTTTCAGCAGAATTCCTCGATGGGTTAACACTACTCTTATACTACATTAAAAGTGTGTCATGTGGATAAATGACACTCATTTGGGGAGAGAATTGGGGAGGCGCAAGGGGCGTCATAGTCATGGGACCCAGGGACGCCATGTTGTGTTGTTATGGTAGGCCGCGTGAGCGGCCATGTTGTGACGTCATTTCCATAGGGATATGTGAACTAATAGAATTAATACTTCTTTAACAGCCAATGAGATCGATGTTCCTTTACACCGGATAAAAGTTAACTGAAAATCGTATAATGTCAACAATAAGATAACACCCCCCCCCCCCCCCCCCGCAAAGGTAGACGCGTAAAGCGGGAAATGGGGGTGTGGAAGACCTTTAGTGATCCGTCGGGGCTGTATTGAACATTATAATTGAAGACAACACGCACGAGACACGTCCTTGAATATCATACTTCAGCACCTGTAAGTTACCTTGACAATTTATTCTGTTATCATGGAACCTGACAGCTTATGCCTGGGGTAAGAAATCTCTCAAAAGCACAACATTATCATAAATGATTGGCCAACTTTGAATTTACATAAAGCCACAAATGCAGAAAGTGACAATAAACACCAGAAAATACGCACATCACATAAAAATCATGAAAATACCTTTCCTCTTCGTATTGAACCCACGAAATGATGTTTGACCTGCAAAACGCCTTTAAATGTACGAGAAAATGATTAAAAATCGATAAGATGTACCCAAACTATATTTTGAGCCACCCCCAAATTTTTTTCAAATTTTGTTGTAAAATTGATGGTTTTCATGGCTGTTTATTACATTACTAGTTAAGTTTATTACACTACTGGTTATTACACGACTGGTTGATTTGTATTTATTTATTTATTTATTTATTGGTGTTTAAGGTCACATATTTCTGCACAATGGCTAATCATGACCTCGACAGTTTTACGGGTGGAGGAAGCCGGAGTACCCGGAGAGAACCACCGAGCAACGGCGAGCAACTGTCAGCTCCCCAACATACTAATTCCACACAAGCAGAGTTAGCATTGGTTGAAGACAAGTGCACCATTGACGTGCAGTACGCCGTAGTACACAACGTCACCGTGCCCCCACGTGGGCAATGGGGGTGAAGTGTCTTGCCCAAGGACACAACGCGGTTGCCGCAGGTGGGATTCGAACCGAGGACCCCTCGGCTTGCAGCCTGCACCTCTACCTACTGAGCCACCGCGCCCCCATTTGATTTGTATTACACTACTGGTTGATTATTAGACTACTGGTTAATTTTTATTACACTACTTGTTAATATTACACTACTGGTTGTTACATGCCTCAGTGATGTTAATATTTTTTGTTCAATCTTCAACAACTTTTGTATTAAATGCAGCATTCAGTTTAAAAGTTAATATGTTACCAAGAAGATGGGCATTCCGTAATGAATACTCTTCTATTTATTTATTTATTGATGTTTAAGGTCACATACTTATGCACAATGGCTAATCGTGACCGTGACAGTTTTACGGGTGGAGAAAGCCAGAGTTCCCGGAGAGAACCACCGAGCATCGACGAGCAGCTGTCAGCTCCTCAACATTCTAACTCTGTTCAAGCTCCGCTCAAGCAGGGTTACAGCGGACGAAAACATGTGCACCATCGACGTACAGTGCGCATTAGTACACGGCGTCATCGTGCCCCTCATGTAGGCAACCGGGATAAAGTGCCTTGCCCAAGGACACATCGCGTGTCGTCCCAGACGTGTATCGAACTCTAGACCTCTAGCATAGAAGTGCAACAGTCTACCACTGAGCCATCGTGTCTTTGTGTTATATTACCATGAACTAGCTGAACGCAAGCAAGCAAACAAACAATCCTGTCATTTCAATCCACAACTGAGAACACCTGTGATCTCAAGGTTTATGACATTGAATGAGGAATTAGAGAAGTATTGTGCTGATTGGAGTACACCTTTATTGACCACTGGGACAGGTTTTGGGGTAAGGGGAGCACGTACGGGTGCAGTGTTGCACCTTATTATGACGGGGACACAAGTGTTGGGTGAAAATTTTTGAAGGTAGTATAGACTTTTGGAGACGAGCGGAGAGGGAGGCTAGAGGCAATAGCAAGAGAGGAAACATATGGGATGAACAAGCAAGAGCGAGGGGAGAGAACGAGATTATCGAGGTTACTGCCATGAAACAACGGAATCAAAGGGGGAAGTCAAGGTATCCCGGTAATCTGAAAGTGGGGTACACCAACATCCAGGGTCTCCACAGGAAAGTAAGTGAAACAGCTATGTACACTGATCGAGGGAGAGGAGTTTGATGTCATGGGCTCAAGTGAGACGTGGTCAAGACACGAGGAACGGGTAGATCAAGTAAGGTGTTGCGTGTTGATGGGTGTAAGTCGGTCGAACTGTAGGTTAGAAACAAAGGTGGAGGGGTAGGCGTGTGTTGCGCCATCTTTTGTAATAATTTCATCTTTTTTAAGAGGTCCCCACTTTTGTAAGAATTTTTTAGCCCTTTTGTAAGAAGTCCCCACTTTTGTAAGAATTTTTTAGCCCTTTTGTAAGAAGTCGCCACTTTTGTAAAAGTTTTTAGGCCTTTTGTAATAATTTTCTCTGACCTGGAAGCATGATTTTGTTGAGTTTCGAAGTGTTTTTCATAACATTTGAAGACAAGTCAATATCTGCCTTCTTGCTGCTCCCGTGTATTGCAGACTTAGCCTCACGTAACCATTTTCCGCCCAGCACCCACCTTCTTGGAGTCTTTCATCCGCCTCTGCATCACCTCTGGCCAGTAGGTTCCTTTTTTTAAGTTTGAGATTTTCAGGCGAGGCTGTCAACCCCAGCGTCCCCGGTGCGGATGTCCCAATCTCGACTTATTGTCTGACATTATCTGGTATAGTCACGGGGCAAACATGTCTAAATTGGCAATGTTTGGCTGTTGTCGGGGCTGCAGTTAGCGGAGTTAGGTGTATGCCATGCTTGTGGGACAGATCAACGTCGCCGTTCTCAGCGCATGCTAAACAAATGGGCAGAAACCTATTGCCCCATCCACCCATCCCCTGAAGCCAGCGCGGTGAGCCATTCTCGTTTTTGCTGCAGTTCTGCAGACTCTCTTTTGAGTCTCCATTAGTTGACGCTCTTTTTGAGCATGCCCAAAGTCCTTCTGTGTGTGAACTCCAGCGGCACTGTCACCCTCAAGAAGACGGTCTAGAAGTTCCTTGGTGTTATGTTGCAGTTGTTGAGTTCCTCCAAACGGAACAGTTACACTAACTTTTTTACTTTGTGAAACGCCATGGTCACCCTCCTCTTAAGTCTCAAATATTCGCAAAATTCGTAACACAAAATAGTAGCCTGGCATGATGAGACAGCAAGTGCTGAAATAGCAAGCAAAAGTGCTTCACATACACTTGCTTATGATACTACGAATCAAGCACCTTATAAGCAGCTGGCTGATAAGTTTTTACATAGAGCTTAGCGTGCTCTGTTCCAGACAGTGGCTGGGGCACCGCCGCTCGTTCTTCAAGTGAAGAAATTACATCGTTATCCCGACGACATTCTTCGAAACTGTAAGGGTCTTTGCAGTGACATAAAGCACCCTATCGGATCTGTTCTCTTAGGTCTCTCAGGCTGAGTTTATTTTTGGGTCAACACTCACACACTTTGCTCTGCAGCCACTGATAGCCAGCTCTGACAACATGTTCTGTTTCTTGATAAAACGTTTGAGGCGGGTGGGGCAGACACGGTGTACTGGGTTGGTCCTCTTGAATTGGTTGCTGAATTCCCCCCAAAAGTCGCAGAGGCGCTCTCTGAAATACACGATATAGATTTCGCTGTACGACCAGATTCATTAGCGGGCCCGTTACGTTTTGTTATATCTGATTATTGGGTAGAGGATCATTATCTGCCTGAAAGTGACCCGGACCTGCTCACATACAAACCTTTTTCCTCGCCTCCTGTCTCGCCATAGATGATTGCTGATTGGGATTCTGCATGAGTGATACTTGATAGAGTCGATAAAGCGAGATATAGCGGCCTCCGTCGATGTTGAGTTGGGTGTCAATGATCACATGCATGTAGGTGTTTAATGTGCCGTTTTTTCAGTGACCATGGTGATCTAAACTGTGACGCCCTCGCTCGTATTTTCAAGCCTTCAACCTCTGGCTTGAAACAAGTCGTCATATCTCGAACAACATGTGAAGCCACATACCGAATGTGTCGTTTGCTGACTGGTGAGTCGGCAAACTATTTTTAGCTTCCTCCCAATACTGGAAGGTATCCTCTGGCCGTAGGGCTGATTGGGTACCCCCACCCACCCCAATGACGACCTAGACCTTTGTGATCTTAAAGTTGTAGAAAGACGCAGTGTCGCAAGCGTTAGCAGCACCCGTGTCAGCCGATGGATCCTCGAAAAGCATCAGAATGGCCTTCATGCTTCTCTCTAAAATTCGCGTTGCGCCTATCCTTGGAGATTTTGGGACGTTGTAGGTTTCGGTCGAAGAGGTTGGTAAAGCGTCCTGCGTACTTGCCATGAATCAGTCTAGCCAGGCCTGGAAAGGTAACATGTCGTACTCCAGACTGGTATTATCGATCCTGTACTTGGCAACAGTATTGCCTGTGGCCGATTGTCGTCACTGAAAGTTACTTCATACTCTAACCTTCTCCCGAGGACACTCTGGTAGAAGAGCATGGGGGTAGCCATAAGTTCGAAATCCAGGATACAAAGAACCTGTTGCAGTATGCGTCAGCCATGGCCTGTGTCTGAAGCGTCCTTATCACACGAGTTGACCCACAGCTTCGTTACGCTCCCGACGAACAAGGCATCGATTCCTTGGTACTGCCCATTTTTGCGTTACTGGCGACCTCCCAGAAGTTGCCGTTGCAATTCACAATTTCGCTGATTTAATTTCTGATGAGGAGCGCGAATAGGGCACCACCCCCCCCCCCTCCCCAACTCATTCCCATCGGGAAGGGGCAAGACACAACCGTCGAAAGTAATCCAAATCACGTTTCCCTGTCAGAAGAAGCTAATACAGAATGACTAAAAAACTATTATAAGAGTGTATCGGGTCAAAAACAAGCAATTGGTGCAGAAAACCAGACATAGAAATTTCTATTTTTCCGGGTGAGCCTTTATGTGTCCAACTCGAACCCTCTGGGCAGTAATCAAATGTTATGAAAAACACTTCGAAACTCACTAAAATCATGTTTCCCGTTCAGAAGACGAAATTATTACAAAAGGGCTAAAAAATTCTTACAAAAGTTGTGACTTCTTACAAAAGGGCTAAAAAATTCTTACAAAAGTGGGGACCTATTACAAAAGAGCAAATTATAACTAAAGTAGGCGCAACAGGCGTGTACATAAAAGAGGATTTAAAACCGTCGTTGATCACAGATCTGGCAGATGTCAGTACCTCGGCTGAGGAATCGCATTGGATGGGTAAAGATTGATCTAAAAAAACAAAACTGTTGCCATTGGGATTGTGTACTGCGCGGTGCAGGGAAGCATACCTGAGTGGAATGACTCATTATATTTTAATTGACATATAGGTGACAAGGGGGAAGGTATCCAGGGCGGAGATAATAAAGTCAACAGGAGTGGAAGGAAACTCTTGGACTTCACAAGTAAGCTCCATCTGAAGATCCTGAACAGGAATGTGAGGTCTAAGGGGAATGGACCTGGGAGAGGAACGCCAAACAATAATCGACTATAATGTCAGAGATATCGATTTATGGAGGGAGGTGATAGAGGAAGAAGTGGAAGATTCGCGTAAAAGGGAGTTGGACAGTGACAACAATTACTATCACGGGCAAAAAATCCAGAAAAAAACAAGGGAAGCTTCAAGGAGATTTGAGGACTCAGAAAGGATGCTAACTGGGCGAAGTCTGAAGGAAAATTGAAACCAAAACTTGTGAATGTGCAGGGCATGACAGGTGTCATTGTGGTGAGCCTAGTGGAGGAATGGGAGGAAAGTTTAGGGTGCCAACACGGGAACTTGGGTATGCTGCGCACAGAAGGAGTAGTGATCTCAATGGGGAAGCAATGAGACCAATGAATCAAAAGAAGAAAACCAAAGAGCACGAAATAAAGTGAATAAGATTCAAGACGATAAGTGCGAAACTACAATCTCTTAGGGCGATAAGAATGACAGGGGGTTCGAATTCGAAAGTATTTTGGAAATGGGTGAATAAAAGGAACAAAGGAAGTAATTCACAGAGTATTAAAGTCGAGGGCAGAAATACAGACGATCAAACCAAATTGCTTCACAACTTCAAGCATTGGGAAAAGGTAAACGATAAGCGATGGGGCATGGGGAACCCACCGGAGTGTCACAATGAGAAATTTAGGAGATGAACCCCTGAATTACGACGAGGTAGCAGTTGGGGACCTGAAGGTCCCAGGCCTATTTTATATGATATCAGGGGAGCATACCTGAGGCGAAGTGGGGGCTAGAGAAAATGCATGCAATTTTTGGAGACATATGGGAAGAAATGGAGACTCGAATTAAATGAAAGCAAAAGCAAAGTTATACCCATGTAAAGTGGAACCCACTCGAAAGTGGAGAGTGGGGAAGTCCTGTCTTCCAGACGGTAGTAGCAAACTTCTTAGTGTGGGAGGGTGTATTTAGGGGTAAATATAAACATGACGGGAAGAGGCGTCTACCGAAACTACACGAATAAACTAACTGTGAAGGGGAAGTGAATCCTTAATCAAATGAAACTTATAGGGAGAAATAGCTTCAATTAGGTTTTCGTGGGGATAACAATTTGGGAAATGGTGGGTGTACCAAATATAATATATGGTACGGAATTGATGCCTCTAAAGCAAATGGCAGATGATGCAGGCCGATGGATAACGGGTTCGAGTAATGCCGCAGCACTGGAAGCTATAAGGGGTGAGCTTGGGTGGATGAGGACTAAGGGCAGGATGGACCTAATGGCCAATGATGTAAGTTAATGTTCCTGAATATTTGGAATTAAAACATAAAGACAGGGTCGATAGACCAAATTGAGGGAGTTAATAGAGAACTATTCAATGGAGATCTCAGACAAAGAAGTGGGCACAAATCAGGGGGAAAAATCGTAGGAGAAAAAAGTCATGTTGGATTGTAACATGAGATGGCGAGGGGTCAAAGCAAAGAGGTCATTGGGTGGCCGGTATCAAAAAGAGAAGCCAGGTTTTGACGAATACCTTGGTGGCACCTACGAATGACACAAAGGTGACACAAAACAGTTAGTGTGCTTATCGGAGAGATTGGGAAGAATAGGGTACGGGATGTCATCAGATAGTTCGTCTCTGAGAGTTGGGAGAAGAGGAGAGGAGAGGCGTGCGGATAGGGAGGCATTTGGTAGCACAGGGCTAATCAAGGCCTTCTCACCGGAGAACCGCGACAAATCAGCGCCCGATCAAAGTGTTATTATTATTAAATAATTTCTCGACTTCCACGGTGGGAATGAAATGCGATCAGAGATTTTTACAAATACAATGGACGATGGTCGTATTTATGAAAATAAATACCGCTACTTATTTCTAAGCGATTTTCTGCTATTTCATGGGCAAACAAATAATAAATACGTGTATGTGCTTTTGGCTATAAATACACAACTAAACATGCGAGTTGTGGCCTTAAAAAAGAAATTCAGTTAAACCAAACACTGGAGCTGACCAATACATCTGTGACTTGCACACATGCATGGAGTTGGAGTACATGTCGACCCCCCCCCCCCCCCCAACCACACACACTCCTTTCAGCAATGATGACACATCGACGTTTTAAATGGGGACCTTTAGAGCTGAAATGGTCACAATTTTCTTGAAACTAGAGCATAATTATCGTCGTTAATATTTTAATCGCGCAAAAGCATTCATTCTCTCAGGCATTAAGAGAGGGGTTGTTGTGGTAGCGTGAGTACTATATTGTATATGAAGGTACCTGATTATCTACACCCGAAATTGAGAATGTTGTTTACCATGATATTGACTATGCCATATATGGTCTGCGATGATAAATCGCGTTTAAGGATTGCTACCCACGGATGCAGTAAAACTGTCGCTTTAAAAGTTATAAAAATGTGAGCGGTCTCCGAATCATTTCAAGCATACGAATGGATTTTACCAACTACAACCCCATTCGTTAGAATGCTTAAAATTATCCTGATAACAAATATCATCAAACCGCAAAAGTCGCTTGGCATGACCGGCCGATTTAGATGGAGAGAAAGCTTTTTCCCAGTCTTGGAAAAGACATAAAATCGATTATTTCTCGCCAAAGACTACCGTAATCTCTTAGAAGAATGCGTCCTTAACCCCTACCCCCCCTCCACCCACCCCCAGCCCAAACACACATTTCTAGTACTCACGATACTTCTGGAGTGGTGATTGAGCTATAATGTAGACCTTTGTAATCCAGTTTGACTTGGGTGCTCAATTGCAGTATTTCATGTGATTGTAGCGACTGACAGATCAACCGTACAACTGTTGTTTATTAGGTCAACTAAACATGTACACCATGCACATCTACTCTCCATAGAAAGGAAATGAAAAGAGAGGGGATGGCCAATACAGTTTTGATGAGTTGTCCTATTATAAAAGGTTTGAAAGGGGAATTGGTTGCAGTTACCAAATGACCAACTGTGAAGCTGTCAAATCCCCCCTTGTAGTCGAAAACGACAACGATCTACAGGAGAATCATGTTTTCTAATTTCAAGGTGGACAAAAATCGACTTTTTAGAGATAAAAAAAGCTTTTTGAGCTCAGCTTGCAGAGCGTGTAGGTAAATCACACATCAGCAAATGCACGTGGACTAGTTATGTGAAAGTTTGGTAACATATGAGTCGAAAATGACCAATAATATATACATTCTCCCGCGCCCGATCATGTCATTGTCGCTCAACCGGAGAGTCCAAACAAAAACGCCCGTACTCGTTTCCATACACTGATTTTTGTGATGTTGATTTGGGTTTAAAATGAGTTTTGAAGGGTTTCGAGTAATTTTGTGCCCAAATAGAGAATCTTCGTATGACCCTTATTACCCCTTAACGCCATGTCGGGTGAGAGTCTATTTCAGTAATGTTTTTTGGCTTTAAATGGTTGAGTGCTAGAAGCCACTATCATGACTCTATTGTAAAGTACTGAAAGCAACAACAATGGCTTCCCACTGTACGCATTAGCTTGTTGTTTGCAGAGCAGAAGAAAAAAATGTTTATATAAAATCGTTTTGTTACCATTCATTGGAGAGTGCCAACAGGTACATCTTGCTAAACTAAGGTTCTCCTTGCTGGTAGCATGGTATCTTTAAAAAAAAATACTCATATTGCAAATCACCTTTGAAGCATAATGTAGCACATTACCAGCTAAAATGAGTATTGAATGGTCTGGAGTGATTTTAGGGCGAGGGTCAATTTTGGTCAAATCATCCATATAGTCCTTATGATCTTGAGGGAAGGGGTCAAGTTGATGATGTTTTTCTGCTTTAAAATTAATTTAAAAAATTAATAAAAAAAAGAAAAGAGAAAAGAAACTCACAATTTGACCCTTATAATCCATTGGCCCCAGCTAGGGAGAGGGTCAGTTTGGATGATTTTTTTCTACTTTAAAATGATACATGAAAAAGAATAAAATCATCTATGAACCTTATGATCTCTGGACCAGTTCGTGCGATGTTTTTTTGCTATAAAATGAATTTTCAATTGATTTCATGCACAAAAATTACCATATGATCCTTATGACCCCTACACCTCTAGATAGGACGAGTGTCTTTTTAGGTGATTTTTTCTGCTTTAAAATGAGTTTTAACGAATTTCGAGTGATTTTATGCAAAAAAAAGAGAAAATCACTCCCCATGATCGAAGGTTTGGGTCAGGGTCGGTTCGGGTGATGAGTTCTTCAGACTTTTGAGTGATTTTGTGCATAAAAAAGAATAAAATCGCCAAATAAACCTTAGTAGTGATGAAAGGTTGATTCTGGCCGACTTAACCCATTTTTTGGCTTAGGAAATTTCTCGCAGTTTTCGAGCTTATTTTCTTGTGAAATCACCCATGTCAGACTTCTCAGTGTTACCAAGAGACGATACGCAACATTTTCGAGTTGGAAAGCAGATGAGAAATTGAATCACTGATAGAGATATTATGAATAAAATCGCCGAATGAATCTCAGCAGCGATGAAAGGCGGATTCTGGCCGACTTAACCCATTTTTGGGTTAGGTAATTTCTCGCAATTTTCGAGCTTATTTTCTCGGGAAATCACCCATGTTAGACTTCTCAGTATTACCACGAGACGATACGCAACCTTTTCAAGTTGGAAAGCAGATGAGAAATTGAATCACTGATTGAGATATTATGAGGATTTGTCCCGTCTTGTCGGTCGAATCTCGAGATTGAACAAAAATAAAATCCTAGAAAATCGTCGAAAATCCCGAGATCGTCCGGTTCTGGCCCCGTCGGAAAATTTGTCAAGATGCTAAAACGTGCGAATATGTGTAATTTTTTAATCATTTTTTTTAAGTGCATCTTCGACGGATTTCGTTGTTTCAGCATTGATTTCTCGTAAGTGAAATATTAAAAATCATTAGAAAAACGAAAAAACGTGTGCTTTGCCGTATCTCTTCGACAGATGCGATCGATTTGGTGGAGATCACTTGGATGAGAGACACTTGCAAGCGTGTGACATCTTATTTTTGTTTTTTTTCAATCAGTCTGTCTGTCTGTTACGGAGATATATACACATATATGTTGTTTTTTTCTCAAATAAATGTATATATATATTATTAACAAATAGGAAAACAAAAATAAATAAATAAAAAATAAAAAACAAAACAAAACAACTCTAAAATATTAAAATGCATGTAATTTTTAAAGATCAAAGATCCTAAGGTGAAAACGGAGAATATAAAGAAAGATCTTCTGAATGAAAAGATCTCACGAACTATGACCGAGGAAGTATTTTGCATTTATAACTGGATAGAGAATATCTGACTCAGATCTTGTGAAGGGGGAAAAAAAGAAATGAAAATAATTATTAAATAGAAAAACAAGACAACAAAACAAATTTTTCTTAGAAATATTAATTAAAAAAATGGGTAGATTCATAGATGAAATGAAAATAAATTGAAAAGGAGAAGAGCG
Organism: Pictodentalium vernedei; assembly: GCA_031216915.1. Classification (NCBI taxonomy): domain Eukaryota; kingdom Metazoa; phylum Mollusca; class Scaphopoda; order Dentaliida; family Dentaliidae; genus Pictodentalium; species Pictodentalium vernedei. Next base: position 344,146,474 of record CM062294.1, read on the forward strand.
TCACGAATTTCTCCAAGATGTGTTTTACGAAATGTTTTCTTGTGAGAGAAAACATTCCCTAAAATTGAAGGAGAGATGCTCGGGTTTTGAGTTTGGAAGGGACTATGGTCACGACTGTCAGGACATGGAATACTAGGACGTGACTGTCACGTGTTTCATTAACTGTGGTCCGCGAGTGTGATATGATCAGAATTTGGATGAAGACTGCCATGTGCATGGGAGAACCAAGACCCACTGAATGAGAACGTCAGACTTTTTGATTGTGAGCGAGTCATCTCACGACCGAATGTTGAGGAAGTCTTTTGTATTTATTACTGGATAGAGAATACCCGACTCAGATCTTGTGAAGGAGAAGAAAAAAATCACTAAATTAAAATAGAGAAAAATGGATTATTCAAAATATGCTAAATATCACAACATCATGATGGAATATTTCAACGAGAGAACACAAACAAATCTTCCTAAGACTATGAAAAAATATTCTACTGAGACTTTTCCCGAATGTGTTTGCATAAATGAGTGTGATAATACTTATCATTGCAACAGATTTTTATTAGCTGATGAAAGAAGAGAGACTGGAATAATTTTGTATCCAATTCGTGAAAAGAAGATAAAGAGAAAAACATTTTTTTTTTTTTTTAAAATTAAAAAAAATCCCCCAAAAAATCGATATTACAAACATTTATTTAAGAAAATGAAAAAAAACTAGACTTTATATTCTGGAGAGTCATGGCATTTCCAGATGAGATTCCATGATTTTTCATAACCCCAGAGTGTCTGATGAATTGTTTTTAACTGTCTCACTGAAGTTGCTGCATTGATGTTATGAGAAAGGTGGGTATAGTAGTCTCAAATGATTCAATTTGATAAAAAAATGTTTAGGTTAAAACCGTCATTAATGGTGGAGAGGGTTAATATCAATATCGTCGTCCGACAAGTCAATGACCGACAAAAGGTGTTATGTTTGTTTGACACATACTCACCGAGTGCTGTGGCTATTTGAAAATGGTCCATTTTATCTCAAATGTATCCAAAAGATTGATGTCACATCAAGAACTACGAATGACCATTTCTTCTTAAAAATCTACAAGATGTTTTCAGAGAAATCAATTTATTTATTGGTGCTTAACGCCACATCAGCAGCTAAGGCTTTATCGTGGCGATGAAAATATGCATTTTAAAAAAGACCATTATCCACCATAAAATAATTAAAAAGGAGTCATTGAAATATGAAATTTGAGGAATAAAACTAATGATTGTTAACCATTATGAGTAAGTGAGACCAGTTGTACAAGAAATGCTGTGTGAATCAACCTGTGAAATAGATATGGACAGATGAAATTTAAAAAAGTAAAAACAATTTAAAATTTATTAAAAAGGTTGATAACTTTCAGGAAAGCGAGAATTTTGTGCGGGCTCGTTTGATAAAACAAATCTCTTAGAGATCTAACTGTAAAATATTGCCCTCTGACATTATTAAAATCAGTGCAATGTAAAAGAATGTGCTCCGTTGACAGCACTTCCTAGCAAGGAACACACTTCGGTCACGTATTAACCTCTAACAAAAAGGAATGTGTAAGTCGTGTGTGACCAACATGGCACCATGACAAAATAACATGATCTTTTCTACAAAGGTTACTGGATGGGTAGTGATAAAAAATGTTTGGAGCGATGGAGCGTGTTATTGGTCGTCTCATCCCATTCTGCCTGCCACACAGATTTTATGTAATTATCAATATGTGGTTTAAAATCACTGAAAGGAATATTAAAATCAGTAATAGGCTTGTTTAAAGCCTGTTTTGCTGCACTGTCTGCTCTGATGTCACCAGAGATACCTTCATGTACAGGTAACCAGCAAACACGGTATCAAACTGGTCAGACACGAGAGTGGTTAACTTCTCACGAAGTTCAGAGAAATCAAGGGAAAACACGAATTGTAAGCTTTTGATGGGTATCACTGTTTATCCAGCCGAAAACGGGTTGAGGGTTGTTTTCTGAATACCCTTACAGAAATAATTCTCACTGAATTCTACTTCCACTTAAGTTGATCTCTCCTCTTAACTTTGGGTGCTGTGGGTACGCAAACACAGCCCATTTTATCAAAATTTTGATGTTTGAGAACCTGCATAGGGTTAACATTACTGGAATATTTTGTACATGCAACTTGTAATGTCACATGAAGATCTGAGAATGGCCAATTTTTCTTGAAAATCTGCGAGATGTTTTTAGAGAAATCCTCGGACAACATGAATTTTTAACCTTTTGAGGTGTATCGCTCTGTAACCAGCCCTAAACGCGTTAATGCTTGGTTTAGTGAATACCTTCATTACTTACAAAAATGAGCCTCGGTGAATTCCACTTCCAATGAAGGAGGTTATGTTTATCTTGCAGGTACACATTGGGTGTTATGGGTGCCCAAGAACAGCCCATTTTCTCAAAATGTCTATGCTTGGCAGCCTCTGGAGGGTTAACAAATCATTACCGGAATATTTTGTCCATACAACTGGTAATGTGACACCAAGACCTATCAATGGCCATTTTCTCCTGAAAACCTACAAGATGTTTGTAAAGAAATCCAGGGAAAACATTCATTTTTTTAAGCTTTTGATGGGTATCGCTATTAACCACCGCAAAAGGGGTTAACGCTTGGTTTTTTTAATACCCTTATTACTTACAAAAATGGTCCTCGGTGAATTCCACTTCCAACAAAGGAGATTATGTTTATCTCTCGGGTATACATTGGGTGCTGTGCTTGTCCGAAAACAACCCATTTCAACAAAATTACGATGGTTGGCAACCTGTAGAGGGTTAATAAACGCTCAACGAAATATTTTGTCCAAGCAACTTGTAATGTCACACAAAGACCTGCGAATAGTCAATTTTTCTTGAAAACCTACAAGATGTTTTTAGAGAAATCCACAGAAAATGGAAATGTTAAGCTTTTAAGGGGTTTCTTTCTTTAGCCTATCCAAAATGGGTTAAGACTTCGACATTTGAATACCCTTACTACTTACAAAAATGTTTCCGTATAAATTTTGCGCTCGATAAAAGAAGGTACTTTTCTTTGTGGCATACCCGTTGGGTGCTGTTGGCGTCTTAAAATAGGCTCAATTTATCACAAATTTTGACTTTTAGCAGCCCATGGAGGGTTAACAAATGCTCAGCGGAGTATTTTGTCCATGCAACTTCTATTGTCACACCAAGACCTGCGCTTGGCCAATTTTTTCTTGAAAATCTACAAGATTCGTTTAGAGAAATCCACAGAAAAACTTGAATACCCTTACTACTTACAAAAATGTTTCCGTATACATTTTGCGCTCGATAAAAGAAGGTACTTTTCTTTGTGGCATACCCGTTGGGTGCTGTTGGTGTCTTAAAATAGGCTCAATTTATCACAAATTTTGACTTTTAGCAGCCCATGGAGGGTTAACAAATGCTCAGCGGAGTATTTTGTCCATGCAACTTCTATTGTCACACCAAGACCTGCGCTTGGCCAATTTTTTCTTGAAAATCTACAAGATTCGTTTAGAGAAATCCACAGAAAAAAAAGTAATCCGTAGAAAAACAATAGTCTTTTCCAGAGGGAAAAGCCTAATAATTAAAATTTCTTTACACAATTTTTTTTTTTTTAAATTTTTTAACAAAATATGCGAGCTATTATTTTCCCCTCTTCGTTTTTGTGCAAATGCTTGGTGACCACGTCTTCTTTCATTAACTTTTTCACATTTTTGAGAGCTTCTTCTTTCCGTCGATCTATGAAACTTCTGTTGATTTTCAGATACATCTTGTTTTTGCCAAAGATCAGAGGAAACTCCTTGAATTTTTTCTCTTCTTCATTCAGGAGCTTGCGACTCGAATTTTCCAAATCTGATAATAAATTGGCTTGATCTTCATTCAGTATTAATCCCATGCTATGTTTGTCGTACTTATATTCAAAAGTTGTTACTTCAGCCTCTTTCAATTGGATTGGATTAGGTTTCACATAAATAAAAAGTTTTATTTTGACTGATTTTAATTTTTGGAAATTTTCTTTAAGTTAAAAAAAAATATCCTCAAAGGAAAACAGGGTTTTTTCTCACATATATATAGGAAATGAAAAGAATTAAATATAAAACAATTTTAAATAGTCAAAACAATTTTTAATAAATAAAAGAAATGTAATTTTATTAGAAACGTGCAGTCTAGCTCAATTGAAAAGTTACATGAAAAATGTCGGCATCTCAAAATCGTCAAGTTATCAACCCCAACCACAAATGATTAAAGTCATACAAACGGAAATTAGTCAGAAAAAAGTGCCCGAATTAAAATCAAGAGTGTGTCAAAAAAGCTTTATATTTATGGAAAAAGTCTGGAAAAATAGTAATTGAATTTACCAAAGTGGGTCGAAATTACTTTGGGTTGAAAATACCGATCAGGAAGGCGGTCAGCGGGAGGGCGTTTGAGGCGGGGGAAATAGTGGGTCGAAGTTACCAAAATTGGGTCTAAATGACTTTGGGTCGAAATTACTTTTTTGGGTCGAAATTACCGATTTGGGTTGAAGTTACTTTGGGTCGAAATTACTGTGGGTCGAAGTTACTGGATACCAACTACATCACCAAGAGTAAAGAACAATACATTACTTTTGCAAAATGAATAGTCGTAGACAAAAAGAGGGAAAAAATAGAAGGAGAGATGTGAAAAAAATAGATGGAGAGATGTCAGCAGTTAATATCAAGAAAGAAATACGTTTCATAGATACTTTTAAATTCTTTTTTAGATTCTGTATCTTGTGAGAATTCACATCCACTTCAGAATTCATGATTTTTGGGACATAGCATTCTCTCAGATATTAACTGAAACGTCTGTCTGAATTGTCGGCATAAATTGTCATGACTGTGTCACTCAAATCCACCGGATCCACCACATGCATCAATCATTTAGATTTCAAGTCTAGATAGTCAGTCGTGTTTTTATTTAGGTAATTATCTCTCATGTGCTGAATCCTACTGGTAATCTGGTTAACGATTTGATGATCTTGAAGAGTTTCATTGTTTCCCCATCGTTCGGTAGTATGTGTGACATGAACCACGCTCATCTTCTCCTTGTTTTCTGTGGAATAGATGTCGATGAGTTAACGAACCTGAACATTGCAAAATTCTCGACATATGTCCACTCAAAATTTCTCAGGTTTTCGCGAAGAAGAACTGAAGATATTTTCCAAAGCTTAAGCCACACTCGTTCCCAATTTATTTTTTAATGCCCCCATCCATCCGTATTTTGAAAACATGTCTATGACTGTCAATAGATATTTCATGCCTCCACTGTATCTCGAAAACGATTGCATGGCCATCAGATCGGCTGGTCACACAGGAAGCAATCCATTGATGAATCTGTGCACTATGAGCTTGTGCAGTTCGTTCACTAATGCATTAGTGAATTGCTGCTTTTTCATTTCCCATTTCAAATCGACGTTTCATGTCAATGAGCTCACTGACTAGCGAACATTCGAACTTTCTCTCATTGTGGGATTGACTAGATTTTTTAAATCTCTCAACATGTTCTTGTTGAACACGTCGTTTCAAGTCTTTGTGTCAGGATGCTTCACACAACAGATATTGTGACTGTAGGCTGCTCGATCCACTCTGTTGATGAGTTTGCTCCACGATTCGGTGTCAGATCTTTATTCAGTTTCTTATTCAATTTCTTGCTGGGTCACATGAATTGATGTCCTGGCAGATGCATTTGGATAGGAAGATTATTGATGAGTCTGTTGACCACTCCTCCACCTGTTTTGACGAACTGAGTTTTGGTCAAACCCACACACTTTACAAGTGCCGCGAAACATCTGCCTATCATTTTTAGTTTGCACTTTTCGCAACTGTAGTATATTCCTTACATTTTGCGACATTTTTTTGTTGATTTTATTTTTATTTTATTTCAATTTTTTTTTATTATTTTCTTATATACATACTGAGTCAAAAAAGAAAAATAGAAACAAATGTGAAAAAATAGCATTAAGGATGAAATATAATAGTTCTAATGTTGTATGTTTGTGGACAAGAAGTCGTGCAAAGAGTTTAATGACATGTTGTTGTGGTCCACCCAACCGTATACAATTTTGCTACGGATTTCAAAGAAGCATGTGCTACCCGAGAATGTCAAATTGAATGGGTGACCGACAATTTTCTTTGTGTTATGTTGTGCTAGAGAGCCTGGGTTATTGATAAAATACGCTAGTTTTTGTCTTCCGACATTTAAAAAAATGCCAAGGTTAACCGAAAATCAGAGGTTGCGTGCTATTGGCATGCATGAGGCTGGAATACCTCCAGATGAGCTCGCTGATGAGTTCGGAGTCACTGTGGCCACGATTTACTGTCTCATGGGAAGGAATAGAACCATTAGATCTACTGCCGACCAACCGCGCTCAGGTCGACCAAGACTTATGACCCCTGTACAAGACCGACACATCAGGACGTCTCACTTGCGGGATCACTTCCTTCCGGCGACGAGGATAACAGCAATTATTCCTGGTGGAACTAACAATAGAATTATTGCACAAACTGTCCACAACAGACTCGCTGAACACGGCATCCGAAGTAGGCGTCCATACCATAGACCAATCCTTACCCAACGTCATCGTACTATTAGAATAGAATGGGGGCGTCAGCGTGTTCGCTGGACCCACAGCATTGGAGCACAGTTCCGTTTAGTGATGAATCACGATTTTGTCTACGGTGCACTGATGGTAGGGCAAGTGTGTATCGCCGACGAGGAGAACGGTTTTCTGATGCTTGCGTGAAGGAATGCGACCACTTCGGCGGAGGTAGTGTAATGGTTTGGGCAGGAATTTCCTTGTACCATCGAACGCAGTGGATCTTTATCGATGGTAATCTGAATGGATAGCGATATAGGGACGAAATTCTTAACGCTGTTGTTGCAAGACAATGTCCGATGTCACGTGGCGCGTATCTGTCGTGACTTTCTTGAGGAGTAGAGCATCAAACCTCTTCCCTGGCCCCCACTTTCGCCAGATTTGTCGCCAATCGAGCATGTTTGGGATCAACTGGACCATCGGGTACGACTTCATGATCTTAAAACGTTAGGCGATTTACGTAATGTTCTAAGGCAGGAGTGGAACGCAATATCACAGGATGGCATCCAGAGACTTATCAGGTCCAGGGACCAGCCTAGGAGGGAATTTTAGGGAGACTTCAAGTCTCCCTCCAGAAAAAATAGGGAGACTGCAGAGTCATGTAGGGAGACTTCATAGGCAAGTGGGGAAAATTAAGAATATTCATGTACCACCCCCGCCGCCCCTTCATATTTTCAATTTATGGTCCTCCATTAACGTACAAATAATCCAGGTCCAGTTGTCTATGATGCATCTGTGCCAGGTTAAAAAATCACAATGTAATTATTGACTGAAAATCCCCCACTGCTACCTTCTCCTTCATGACCCCTCACCTCTTCTTCGTGACAATCCCCCATCACCCTCCTGTGGTTGCCTTTCAACAAAGTCTACTAAGCTAATAATTTCGTAAGTCTGAACGTGTGAACAGGACCAGATGTAAGAAGGTTGCTTGGGAGGTACTTTGTTAGTTAATAAACAAAATACATTCTGGGGTCGAGTATTTTGTAAAAGAAATGTCATTCCGCATCATTTTTATGGCATTCCGGTGTCATTCCGCGTCATTTCATGTCATTCCGATGTTTAGGAGGACCCTTTTTCAAGGTCGTCCACATGCACACTTGTGTCCTGTACAAAGCTTTTCTTGACATCAAAAAGCTTTTTTTCATGTGTTTCAATTCCATTCGTGTTTTTCTGGGAATAGACAGCCCAACAGTTAACAGTCGTCAGCAAATCGAAATGAAAATAATGTGTTATAAAATACGTGTATACATTTTCGGCATCCTAAGCGACGTAACCTACTTTCAAACTGGGTTGTTTGTTGAGTCGCGTAAGTCACCTATTTTCGTTTCGACACTTGAAGCTCCGACTGGAACGCAGCAAAATAGAAATAAAAAAATCCGCCAAAAGCGACAATGGACAATTACTTGTCGTGTGATTTCAAATAAATGGACGTTTATTTGACGAATTAAAATGCCCATTTATCACACTCGAGCACATTCGATTTTTGAAAATACTCGTTTTCATGTAAACCTCGCATCACTCAGTTCAGCCTTTTCTCATTTTGGCCAATTTTTAGAGGGCGACTTGTAATCGCCCCGACTATTTTTCTAGGCGACTTTGGGCTTAGAAGGGCGACTTAATCGCCCTAGTCGCCCTCACGGCTGGTCCCTGATCAGGTCCATGCGCCGCCGATGTCTTGCCATCCAAGAGGCAAACGGTGGACATACGCGCTATTGACAGCATGTGTGAACTTTTCATTTCACCCCATGTCTGAATTGGACGTCCTGACGTGACGCTGGAAACAGTAAGAACATGAAATTATGCAAATTCATACAGCTAGACTCGAAATATGAATTTAAATTAATTTGTTTGGGATTAAAGTTGATAATACTAAAAAAATTGCTCCTCAAAGTTTATTATACTTACTTTTTTGACTCCGTATATAATATCATAGTAGGTAATAAAGGCGGATTCAATATCACTTGTACACGATTTCGTACATGTACACGTACATCGAAGTACACCTCCATAGGATTTAGTGTTAAAATCGTGTACAGGTACACGATTTGTCGTTTTTATGGTGATACAGAATCCGCAAGTGGATTCTGTATCACTGGATTCTATATGCACATCGCTCAAGAGTGACAAAAATGTATGAAATTTTAAGGAAAAAAAGGTGTACTGTCTGATACAGAATCCGCAAATGGGTTTCCCCCATAGGATTCAGTGTTAAATCACGAGCAAAAAACGTGTTGCGGATTCTGTATCATCATCAAAAAGGTGGTTTGCGGATTCTGTATCATCCGTATCTGTACACGATTTTAACACTGAATCCCTATGGAGGCGTACACGGAAACCCATTTGCGGATTCTACATCAGAAATCGACTTATGTACGACACGTGGAAAAGAGGTGATACTGAACCAGCAAACCCACTGCCACATTTCCCGAGGAAATAAAAAAAGTGATTGATATATATAGGAGAGAAAAAAAAATATAAATAAATAGTTATTTAAAAAAATAAATATATCAAATCGAATAGATAATAAAAAAAAATTTGTAAATCATGAGCGCTTCCCAGACTATTAGAGCAAGGTTTCTTTTAAAAATGCTGATGAGAGCCTACGCATTCTGCGTGAACGAACAACTAGGTCGCCTCTTGTTAGAACGATGCATCGGATGTCGGGATCACCTAGACTTCGATCACGAGAATCATTCGTGTCTGACAATGGAAAGGGAAGATATGGTCGTCAAGTATTTCGAACCGGCGTTCGAACGCATTCAAATCGACGAAGTGATCGCGTTTTGGAAGAGATTACTCTTCTGTAAGGATCGAGACAAGCCCACAGTTTTGGAAAAACTGAAATTGGTGTGTAGAAGTCTGACTTTAGAAGACAAGGGACGCATCATGAAATTATTGTTCAAAGAAGCATACGTCTTTTTCTCATTGATATAAAATAAGGGAGAATAGAAAATAAAAAAATAAATACACACATAATTTTTTTTATCTAATATTAGAAAGGAAAAAAAAACACAAAAATGAGAACCAGAAATAAATTGTATCCGACGTTAGATGACGACGAGGATGAGAAGCCGAACGGCGTTTTGCCGACGGCACCATCGCTAGAAGAAAAAGAAAGAGGAGAGAGGTATCGCATTGATCAAATCAATAGAATCCAAGCGTATCTAACTTGAGAGAGAGATTCTCGCCATTCTCTCAAGAAGAAGTATTCGCGTTTCGTGAAATTCGTCAACGCGATCGACACAACACTCATCACGATTTCCATGGGTTTACACGCGGCCGGTATTGGATTGTTGTCGACCACGGTCGGTATTCCGATTGTGTTGTAGAAGGAGTGGCTCTCACCGCTGGATTGTTTAGCATGCTCGGAAACTTTTTGAGTAGGAAAAAATATCTGAAGGCGAGGAAACATGACAAGATTCATGTCTTGGCTGACTCAAAGATCGACACGATATCCGAAATGATCTCGATGGCGTTGAAAGATGGTAGGATATCGGATGGAGAATACTTCACGATATTGGGTGAGAAAACGAAATATGAAGCCATAAAAGAAGCTGTAAGAATCAAGACTCGTCAGATCATCAAGGAAGAGATGAAGGATCCTCTCGTGGAAAAGGGGAGGAAAGAGGCCAGGGAGGAATTCAGTAAGATAATAGAACTCAATCAAGAGCAGCGATTGAAAAAAAAATTATATATAATAAGAACAGAATTTTAAAAAAAAAATATTAAATTTATATATATAAAATAAAAACGAAATTAATTTAAATAACTCTTAAAATGTATTGCGTAAAGTGTAAGAGAGTTACCGAGACGAGTAATTCTCAAGAAGTACGAACTAAAAACGATAGACAGATGCTTCGCGGAATTTCCGACGTGTGTGGTTCTATCAAGACTCGATTCATCAAAAAAAAAAAGAACGCGAGCAAAGGTAAAGGCATCATGAATAAAATGATCAATAATCTACCTTTCGAAATGCATCTGCCTGGTCACAGTTTCACGGGACCTGGAACGAAATTGAACAAGAGACTCAACGCCGATCTGACTCCTAAATCTTGGCGCAAACCTGTGAATAGGGTGGACGCGGACGCGTATGCTCACGATCTGTGCTACGCCGGACATCCCGACACCAAGAGTCGCAACGATGTCTGCGATAAAAACATGTTGGGGAAATTGAGAGGCATATCGAATCCGACCAGGAGAGAGAAGATAGAACGTTCGCTGGTCGGCAATCTGATCGGTGCGAAACGTCAATTCGGATGGGGCATTCAAAAAAAAAAAGCGCATCTGAAAAGAAGAAGAAGAAACGATTATTGACGAGCGAATTGGCCGAGGAGTTACACAAATCCATCGTGTGTAAATTTCGAAAGAGAAGGGTGTTCGTGAAGGGTTTGGATGATATTTGGTCTGCCGGCTTGGTCGACATGAGATCGTTTTCGAGGTGGAACGAGGGTGTCAAATATCTATTGAGGTCATCAACGTGTTTTCCAAATACGGTTGGATCAGAGCTTTGAACAATAAATCGGGACCTTGCGTCGCTGAGGCTCTGAAGAGCGTGTTCGACTCGTCTTCTCGAAAACCGAGTAAATTGTGGGTGGATAAGGGAAAGGAATTCTACAACAAGCACGTTCATCGATTGGTCGACCTCTACTCGATCGAAAACGAAGAGAAAGCCAGCATGGTGGAACGTTGGAATCGAACGATGAAGGAAAAGATGCATAGATACTTCACGGCGAATTCGACCAAGAAATACATATACGCTCTGAACGGTCTGGTTAAAGATTACAACAACACGCGACACAGATCGATCAAGATGACTCCCGTGGAAGCTAGCGATCCTCGAAATGAAAAACAGGTCTACGCAAATCTATATCCTGAAAGATCTAAGATTAGGAAGAAGTCTAGAACGCTGAAATTTGCGGTCGATGATCGAGTGAGAATCTACGCTTATAAGAAGCACTTCGAAAAGGGTTATACTCCTCGATGGACCTCGGAAATCTTCGTGATAATCAAAATATTTCACACCGATCCGGTGACTTACGAAATCGAAGCTTTGGATGGAGAAGAGATCATCGGAAAGTTTTACGAACAACAATTACAGAAGACAAAGTTTTGATAAAGAAAACAAATTTCTTTTATTTACTCTCTTTAACATTTTCTTGTTTACACACGTATATATATATAGGAGAGAAACATAATAATAAAAATAATTAAAACTATTTTTAGATAAAAAAAAAGCAAGCTAATTAATAAACAAAAAAAACAAAAACTCTTTAAAAATGACAAATGACAAATATAATAGATATAGCACAAAGCATAGTGAAAGATGAAAGTATTCAAGAATATGAGGTTCACGAAAACGAACCGGTAACCGGAACGAGTTTGAACAATGCGGGAGAGATAAGAATCAACGTCGAAACTCAAGATCTATTCATACATCCTAGCGAGAGTTACATAGTGGTGCAGGGACGTCTCACCTAGGAAGATGGGAGCGACTACGCCGACCACGACACGGTTACTCTAGCCAATAATGGCATCATGCATCTATTCAGTAATATAAAATACATGCTATCCGGACAAGAGATAGAATCTGTGTTTCATCCCGGTCAGGCCACCACGTTGTTCGGACTCTTGACGTATGCTGATGATTTTTCGAAATCCAGAGGACTTAATCAGTTGTGGGTGAAAGACACCGTCGGCCCTGCTAGCGCCGGCGCTGCCGCGATATTCGGCTGCGTCGTCAAGACATCCAGACCTAAAGGAACGTTTTTGTTCAGGATACCTTTGAAACACATCTTCGGATTTGCGGATGCTTACAACAAGATCATGTACGGATTCAAACACAATCTGACGTTGATTCGAAAAGGACACGACGACGCAATAGTGAGACTCACTGCGACCGATGCGGGTAAGATAACTCTACACAAGATATTGTGGTTCGTTCCGCATGTGGAGCCTTCGATCGTGGAAAAAGTGCGTCTCTACAAGATCATAGAATCCAAGAGTAAATTACCCGTGGGATTTAGAATGAGACAGTGCGACAGGCTAGCATTCCTCTCTCCACGAATCACTTCGATTGGAGATTGACGGTGAAATCTGCTTCCAAGAGACCGCATTTCATCGTGGTTGCGTTTCAGACTGATAGGGACAGGTCTCAGGAAAAGAATGCGTCGCTGTTCGATCACTGCCATTTGAGAAACATGCAAGTGTTTCTGAATGCCACGAGATATCCAGTAATCGATTACAACACATCGTTCGACAAGAACGATTTCTGCAGACTGTAAGGTGATGGCGCTGATTTTAGAAAGAAGTATCATGGTCTAGACGAATTGATGAGCAACCCTAACATATCTCCCGGCAAATACAAGTTGATGTATCCCATGTTCGTATTCGACGTCAGTAAACAGAGTGAACAACTCAAGAGTAGCTTCTTAGATATTCAGATCAAGATGCAATTCGATAGGAACGTGCCGAGAAAAACCGAAGCCTTCGCCCTCGAATTACAATTCGAATCGGATAGAAATAAGATGTCGATCATTCGATGAAAGACGTGTGGGAAAAAAAAATAAAACAAAAATAAAAAAAGTAATGAGTAATTATTAAAAAAAAAAAAACAAAAAAAAAAATAAAAGTAATGAGTTCTAGAGAGATTGAACATCTTTCTAAACCTCATTACTTTTTTTTTGTTTTTAATAATCACACATTATTTTTTTTAATTATTTTCATGTGTTCACTGTTTGTTCAAAGGATCTAGTTCGATCAGTAGGCTCACCACGGAAGTGGCGGCTTCAGGATTATTGGTTTTCTTAACGAAATTAATCCTGTCTCCAGCGTTCACTTTGAGAGGCGTGCCAAACGTGCTAACATTCGCGTGTTGATTCTCAGTCTTTTCGATGGTGTATCTCTTATCGCTCTCTACTCCATTCACCATGAGATTGACGACCACTCTGTTATTCAAATCCGTGGAAGCCAGACTCATTCGAATGATTTCACCTCCCAACGGCATGGGATATCCCACCTGACCATGTTGCGATCCACTACCTCCATTTCCGAAAGACCACTCAGCTTTTCCCTCCTCTAACGTGCCGCTCTCCTCGGCCCACATGGTGGTCAATTGTCTAGCATATTTGACTTTCTCCACCACCGAAATCAGGGTGCAGGCGTCCGTCATGTTCACGGGATCCGGTAGATTCGTGAGCACGTGTCCACCCATGTCTAGTTTACCTTCCATGATGTCGCCCTTTCTCCAGTCTGAGTTGTCATCCACGTACTTCCTGCTGACCGCGCTGGAATCGAATTCGGGATCGTGATTGAGACCGAATAAATTCTCACCGTTCATATCGATACCACCCTCCATGGTTCCACCAGATTGTTTGTTCAGGTAGAGATCGTCCACTTGCAATTCTAGATATTCTTGTGATTGTATCACGGCAGAATCTACGTAGCCCTTGTTGACTGCGGTTGACTGTCATCGACCTTCGACAGATTCAATATCTTGTTGAATCCTGCATTCCGATCTGATTTCATTTCTCATCTGTCAGACTTTCTCTGTTCTAGATCTACGTAGTGTTTGGTCGCCACGTCCTTGGGATTCGTGTGAGTGGCCACGTTCGTTATCTTGTTAGAATTGGCATTCAATTCCGAGTGCATCGTTTTCTGAACGTATCTATTTCTCAAGTGTTCACTGAATCTCGCGTGAGAGTCGTCCGCGTATTTCTTGGTCGCAGCATCCATGGGATCTATGGGATTGGCGACGTTCACCAAATGTTTAGATTTCAGATCGAGATCGTCGGTCATGGTTTTATCCACATAATTATCTAGCATGATTCATTCGAAATCGGCGTTCCCCCTGTCGATGTATTTTTTAGTCGCAGCATCTGCGAGATCTATCAGGTCGGGAAGATTGTACAGCTTCTTATCGTTCATGTTCAAAGGTTCCTCTCGAGGTTCGTATCTCCGAACGTAACGTTTGTCCAAGTTGGCAACGTCATAACCATCGTCGACTTCGAGCGTCTTCCTCTTCTTTCTTAGGTTGACTTTTTCGTCGTCACTTCTACCAAATTTATCGACTGGCATGTTGTTTTGAGATTTTTTGTTTTTAAAAAATATATTTCAAACGCAGTTTATTAAAAATGAATTATTTTATTTATTTTTATTTTTCTTTTTATGCGATTAAAAATTTTTTAATAATTTTTTTTACCTTTATATGCTTTAAAAAAAAAAAAATCTCTCTCTAATGTAAATCATTGAGAATGTCTTGAAACCGATCTCCTTCAGACCATCTCTTGAGAACGTAAAGACACAGGTGACCGCAAAACACTTCATCTGGTGATTGCACTCATTCCGTGTTGTAACGAACCATCGATTTGTTGAAATAGTTCTTTATTTCTTTTGGCGGTGAGATTCCATAGCTGTCGAAATAATAATTCTTCTTCCAGTTCTTGAACCATGCCACCCAGTGAGTGCCTTCACCCGATAAATCGTCTAGATTTAAAATTCCGCATTCCGATTGTCGAGGTCTTCTCTTCGGCAAGGCATCTCTAGAAAACACGCCTAGAAAATCTTTGATTTTCAAATCCTTCACCGCATTCGACAGATCGATGTTGGATAGAGGTTCGTTAGGTAAGATGACACCTTCTATGGATATCTCTATTTTCTTATTCATAAATGCATATATATATATTTTTTTATTTATTTATTTTATTATAATTCACTAAAATGACATTATTTTTTTTTTTCTTTTTCTTTTTAAACTAACTCTATCGACTTCCATAATCTTGATTCCGTCTAATTCCTCGACTTCCATAATCTTGAATCCGTCTAATTCCTCTTGATTTTCTGGAATCCTATCATCCTTAATCATATCTGGAATCGTATCATCCACAATCATATCTGAAATCCTATCATCTCTAATTAGATCCGAAATCCAACGTCCACGTGCCAAAGTGCTTATTTTATCATCTAACACGAATCTCTTATCGTCGTTGGCCGTCAGCGAAATCTTGTTGACTATTTCGGTATACAAGTCGTGATTTTTGCTTCGAATCAATTTCATAGTCTTATACACTCGACCACTTCCTAACAATCTTTATACTCTTGGAAAGAGATGTTTTTCTTCACCACGCACGCTTTAACCCCTTTGCACTTCTTGATCTCTTCATCTTCTAGACAATAAGCATACAGTTTGGGTCTTAAGCCCACGAATTCGAGGATTTGTTTACCGCCGCTCTCGTCCTTAAATTTACCCAACACCTTCTTGTTGTCGTTCGATTGAATGTTGGACGGGTGATCGACGGGATAATTGCTTGTGTCGAACCACACAGCCACGTCTGGAGATAAATCTTGGTAGACATCTTTCGTCTCTATCTCGTAAACTAAACTGTCCATGTCGGTGAACAGTAGTTTGGCTTTATCACCAAATTTTCGTTTGATGTAATCGTAGTGAAACTCGAACATCAATCGCTTGCTGATATCTAAGATGATCGGTCCGAGATAATACGGTTTGTCGAACTTCAGGTGCGTCTTTTGCATGTGAACGGCTACTAGATTTTCGTCGAATATGGTTTGGTGTTTGTAGTTGGGTTTCGCCACTAATTTTTTTGCTTTTTTCTCAGACGTGACGAGTCGAACGTCGGTTCTCTTCCTGATGTTTTCCATTGATTTACCGTACATGCAGTTGTTCATGAGTTTGAAGAAATCTTTTTCGAATCGTTCTTGGCTCGAATTCTGAGATTCGTGTTGAGATTGATGTATTTTTTCATCCAAAGCTCTTCGTCGAATCGAATGATGCGATGTATGTTGACTAATTTCATCCCGTAATCGACGTATTGTTTCAAATTCTCACTGTAGATGACGTAGTTACGTTTGTTAAATAAATTGGGAATGAGTTTTTTTTCTTCTTCTTTGTTCACTTCTATTCGTTCGGTAGCCAGTGGATAATCGTTGTGTAGATCGTGTAATTCTTCCGGATAGTTCAAATCGACTTCTAAAATGCAAGGATAGTCTCTCCATTTTTGCATCTCTTCCGGTTCCGTCACCCATTCGAAATTTCCAATCGGTAAAGGATGACTCATAGCCCAACCATACAGATTATTAGCATCCCAATACTGTATGTATTTATTCAACCGTTTTGAATCGAAACCTTCTTTCATGTAGGGATTGTTAGCTTCAGAATATCTGTGGGAGATCATAGAAACGCCACCTCTCGCAGCCCTTTCGAACATGAGCAACATGTCCACATCGGATAATAATTCCAATTGGACTTCGGTGGTCTTCAACAGAGCGTCCCACGCCAGACCGGGTGCGGTGAAATACCAAGCGGGATCCAGATCGTAATTTCGACGACAGACGTCTCAAAAATTTTCAAACACGTCTGCCAAGAGCAGAATGTCGGTCTTCAGATAGAGATTGTGATAATCTCTCATGGTTTTCATATCGAATGAGTTCCACACGTTTTTGGCGTGTTCGTAATTCTCGTCGGAAATGTCGGATTCGTATAATTTCGAATAAAAATCTTCTTTCGAAGGTAGTGCGCTGCCGTCGAATCTCTTTAGATTGTTCATGTAATCGTAAGGATAGACTCCTTTCCTCAACATAACGTCTACTCGTTCTCCGAAATGTTCGCTCGTGATTTTAAATTTATCCTTGCTCATGTTATCGACTAATTTTTCCAGAGCGGTCGACATGAATTTAAAACTGTCGATGAAACGTATGCCTCTATGAATGAATTTCGTTTTTTCTTTCAACGTCTCTCCATCGATTACTCTTTTCTTCTCCATGAGCTTCCATTTCGTGAATGAAATGTATCTTTCTTCGCTGTTCGCAATGCAATTTAATTCTTCGTGGGAGGTGCCGAGATTTTTCATGAACAGATGACTGTCAGAACCCGAGAGATTGTGAAATATCACCGGATAGAAAACGGCATCTCGATATTTTAAATCACACTTGCTGTGAGCCGGACCGCGATACAGACCCGTGTAATGATCGTGGTCTCTAACCTTCTTATTTTCCTCCGAATTCTCATTGAACGATTGTCTGCATATGTGAAATTCGGTGGCTCTGTTATTTTCGTCCTGCTGCTCTCGCATGATGATCATTTTCGATGGAGTTTTGAATTTGTCATATAACATTTGAATTTTCGATTCTAACTCTTCCACGAACCTTTGAGCCACATCGTCGCCTTCGCACTGTTTCGTGTAGGTGAAGGGACCCATGTTGTGTTGTGAATGAAAAGCGCATTTCACGTAAATGCAATAACCTGAAGGCGTGTGTTTTTGATATCTTTCAACATAACTTTGAAGAGCATTAGGTTGGCAGGAACTCATTTTCGCGGTGAAGCATTCGAAATCGGCGTACACGATGAATGGTACTTTTAACCTTCTATTGCGATTTTCAAACTTCGCGATGGTGTTGGGTTTGGGCATTTCGATGGTGACACCTTGATTTTCATTGCAATATTCCTGATGTTTTGCTAACGATTTTTCGCTCTGAAACATGTTCATGCAGTTATAACATAAACATATCTTTCCTTTATGTTTATTATTTTGTCTCGACAGTAATTGGCTCGGATGTTTAACCCAACAATAATGATGATTGTCACCATTCAAAATCAATAATAAAAAATCATCTTTTCTCTTTCGAGATACGAAGTCTGTTTGAGAGGATAGATCGTTCGTTTTTCATCGTCATATCCCAAGACGTTCACTGCTACGGTGTGATTTTGAGCCTCGAAACGTTCGATGTGTTTTAACTCTGTTGGAAAAGTCACTCCGGTCCAATTGAGATTTTTAGAAGTCTCCTCGTAATGACAAACTCTATCAGAGTTCATTTTGACAGGGTATAAAGCAGAAGTGACTGCCCATTTAAAACACTGATCATCTTTATTTCTCACGTTGACCACGGAGTGTTTTTTAGCTAAGAAATATGGTAATTCCACGTAGGAAGATCCTTTCAACGAATCGTTTTTAGTTATATGAATTTCGAGTTTCAACACCTCATTGAACGTCCAATTACTACCTTCATGTTGATAATTCGCGAGAGACGTCAACATCTTGTATTTCATCTTTTCGAAAACGTCTGATAAATCTGAACCTCGAAATATGGGTTCGACGTTAGATCTGAAATATGAATTTTTCACGATGCTCTCACCTTCACGTCGATTTTATTCATCACGCAATGGAGTATCATCTAAATTTTTTGTCCCACGTTCATGTGTTCGCGAAACAAATCCAATACTTTTTTCTTCTCCTGTTCCATGAACAATTTCGGATCGACTTTCTTGAATGAGGGAACCACGTCTAAAGTTTTAAAAACGCCTTTGATCGCACTCTCCCATTCTACAGGCTTCGATTGGAATAGTTCCGTGACGAGTCATGTTACATATTCTTCTCCTTTCCCTTCGTCGATTGCTCATTGAATTTCACTCGATATATCTCGTTTGACAAATCTAGAATCTGAAGTGCATCACTCATTTTTGTTTTAGTTTTTTTTTCTTTTCTTTTGAAACTTGAAGTTCTTCAAAGGCTTTTCGTTTAGTCGTCTTCTTTTTTTTCACAATCAAAACATTTTTGGTTTTTTTCAACGTCGGCATTTCGATTCCTTTTACTATCTTTTTCTTCTTCTCATTTTTCACAACCGATGCATTTTTTGACGTCGTTGCTATCGACATTTCGTTTGCCTTTCTAGCATTTCACATATATTCCTGTATGACTTCAATTTTTTTTGATTTAGTTCTATGATTTCTGAAATGTGGAATTTTTAATAGTTTACAAATCTCGTTTAACTGAGGTACGGTTTTCTCATTTAAATTTTCCATTTTTTTATTTGTTTGCTCCATTTGTAAGAATATTTTTTTTCGAATTTTGTATTAAAATAATTTGTTAAAAAGTTTTGTTTTTTTACTCTCTATATATATAAAAAAGATTTTTTTTTAATTTTAATTTTTTCTTTAATGTTTTTTATTCAAAACAATTTATGATCGCTTTTATTTCTTGTTTGCAAAACGAACACGTTTTCTCGTCTCTAGAATAACATTCCTTACAATAACACAAATGTGCGCATGGTAGAAACAAAACATTTGCAGAGTTGTTTTCACAAAGCAGACACGTGTTCACATCACTCGACTCCTTCTCAATAGATAATAACCCGTTTGCTTCTTTCATGAATCGAATCAAATCTTCTAAAGTCAAGAATTGAGATAACGTCTTGTTTGCATAATTCAATGTATTATACAATTGTTCCTTCGTGTATCCGGATTGTAAAATACCCCTTAATAAACTCTCGTTTTTATTTCTTTCCCATTCTTCGTTTTCAATTTTAATCAATCCTAATGTCTGGATCTTCTTCAAATAATCACAACAACCTTCGGTATCTTTTATGTGTTCTGCCAACGGTTTGTCATTAGGTTCCCAATTCGTTAAATGTGTGTTACAACAAAAACATTTAACTCTGTCACTTTTACACACATAAATGAAACCCGCAGCAGCTAAATCTTTGGGTTTTTGAGCAAGATGCAAAGGCCAATTTTTAAACGTTTGAAGTCTTGCACGTTCTAAACTATAATTCAGATATTCGGATTTAAGCATTGTTTTTTTTTACCTCAAAATTGGGTTTGTAAGAATATTTTTTTCGAATTTTGTATTTAAATGATAATTTGTTAAAAAGTTTTAAAATTGTTTATATATATGTTTTAATTTCTTCAAAAAAAAAATTAATCAATTTTTTTTATGTTCTCAACATGAAAAAAAAAATTGAATTAATACGAGAAAAAAAGGATGTTAAATTTAACTTTTTATTTATATATAAAGAGAAAAAAACTTTTACAAAAAAAATTTTTTTTCACATTAAAGAAAATTAAAATTAAAAAACTTTTTTTTATATATATATATATATATATAAAGAGTAAAAAAACAAAACAAAACTTTTTAAACAAATTATTAAAATACAAAATTTAAAATATACATTATTTGCAAGAATTCATAAAATAAAAAAACAAATAATCGATCATGACAACAACACCTAAAAGATGCAAATTGAAATTGAAACGAGTCGAAACGTATAAGAAATTCGGTTCTAAAATCTATAGATTACAATGACACGATCCCATCAAATTGAACGAGGTCGAGACGAAGGGCTTAGAGTACAAATACGACAAATATAGCATGCCTTTGAAATTGGATGAAGCCATGCTCGATTTGTTTTACGAGTACGAAAGCGATCTGCAGAATATTGTCATTGCCAAAGATAGAGAATTTGACAAGGACGATTTGTCGTTGCCCTATGGAAGTTACATATTTCCAAACATCTCACTTGAACTCATGAACAAATCGGGTGGTGAGAGCGCGTTGACCGAAGTAAAAAAACTCAAAAAAGTAAAGATAAACATTCAACACATTTGCGACAAAGGAGAAAACACGAGTGTCAACATGCTAATAACGGACTTGGAAATATAAACAATAGAGAGATTGATTTTTAGCGAAGAAGAAGGAAAAAAAAAGTAATGAGATCATCTTTAGATCTCATTACTTTTTTTTGTTTTTTTTGTTTTCCTTCTTCACTATTACCCATATATTATAATAACGTTTCCTTTTTTCTTAAATTTCAGCGTCGATTCTTCTTTTTTTTTTTTTCTGATATGCTACATTTTTATAACAACACATTTGTTTATCCGAATCATAATTATGAACGAATGTTGTGCATCTCTCGGTAACACTCGCATCATTACCATTCTCTTCAGAAGATAGTGGTAATGGTGGAAAACGTCTCATTCTTTTAAATTTCAACCGCATATCCTGATCTTTATTTAACTCTTTTGTCATTTCTTTCCTAAGATATCCATCATTAACGTGTAATCGTTTTTCCACATCTTTTTCGCACTCTATCTCTCGATATTCATCATTATCGTCTAATTGTTTTTCCACCTTTTTATCCATTTTATATTATTTTTTTATACTTTCTATGATTTATATTTTATATAATTATATAATTTTTACATTATAATAACATATTCAAAATCGGTATATTCTTAAATGGCGAATTCTCACCAAACAACAAACCCTTGCCGAGTCGCTCAATGTTCCGTCCACTCTTCAGATAGAGACCGTTTCCACTCAAAGAGTTGTCACCTCTAACGGGTTCTAGATACAATCCTTTACCGCTGTCTTCTACGTGGATGCGACACACGGCTCCTCCCTTCTTCAAAAACAGTCCGCTGCCACCCATTAATTTCTCAACTGCCGAACTCGCGAGTCCCGTGAGAGCTCCCACGCCGAGAGTCTTTCTGAGAAAGGGTAGTGCCTTTGCAGCGAAGGGTAATGCTTTTGCGGCGATTCCTGCCAATAGCAGTAGGAAACCGTCTTTCATTCTCAAATTATATCTCAATTGAGCGGGACTCAATCTCACCGTCAACCCTCTTCCATCACGAATCGCTTTCTCCATCCTTTTGATTTGACTTCTGGTCCAAGCAATCGAATCCTGACCACCACTCGTCAGATCTTCGTGAGTGAATTTGAATCTCACCACCTCGCCTCGAGTTGTGAACGCTCTCTTAAGTTTCTTCTTCTGTCCTACGGATATGTTCACGTTTTTAACCACATATTGTGTCATAATTCTTTTTTTTTAAATATATTTTCTTCAATTGTTTTTTTTGTTTTAATGATAATTATATATATTAAATAATTTTTGTAAAATTAATATTGCGTTAATTTTATTTTTGTTATTTATATATATACACAATATTTTTTTTTTGGCTTTTATATTTCTCTTATGTGAAATCGTATCGTCACCCTCTCTCCACGAAGATCTAACAGTTCACAATTTTGATCCATCAACGTGGTTTTGAGACTATACAATGTGTCTAAAATCACTGGTAGATAAACTAAATTTCGAGGTCAGTCCATGATCTTATAACCCGGCGACACATTTGGAAAGAAGGAATATATTGTCGGTTGAGTGCTACCATTCACGTAGCTTCCAGCAATCACGTCCATGTTCACCAGAATGCTATTGACTGCGAGAATGTCAACCGTATTTTCAGATGCCGCGTGGTCTCGATACATCTTTTGATCGAATCCCAACATCTTGCCTATAGAATCATCCGTATTGAAATCCACTCAGAAATTATCTTCCAAATCCAACATCATCTGTAAGGTATTAGGATTGGGAGTGAGTCTGATCTTGTTGCTTCCCTTTCCATCCGTCTTCATTCGCGTCTGAATGTAATTGTTCAAATCGTCTATGTTGTAACTTCCTTTGGGAATTCGAATCTCCAACCAATCCACTCCGTCGGAATACTTGAACGAGTTATTCTTTTCGGTGACGTTGGGAAAGGAATAATAAGTCTCCAGATTCACCAACGCCATCTCGTATCTTTTCTCTCTATTCAATTCGATGGAAGGTTCGAATTTCGTCGCGAATCGAGTCGAATCGCCACTCACCACAATTTGAATGGATTGTTTTGCAGCCGTATTCTCAGCTATCCGTTCTAACAATCCTCCTTGTTCAAACATTATATTTAATTTTATTTTTATTTTTTCAAAACTAATTATTTGAAGATTTATTATTTTCTAATTTTTTTTATTTTCACGCTCTATCTTATTATCATCAGAAACATAAAACTTGTCGAATCCGCACCGATATTTTCCGCGATTAAATTCGCTAGTCAAATCGATCACGACGAAATTGTAAAGTCCTCCATCCCAAACCCTCTTGCAGAATTTCCTGAATTCCGCCACGCTCATGTCGTTTGCGACGTGATCGCCGTAGATGTGATTGAGATTCTTGAGATCTTGGTGAAAGAGACATAGAAAATTAGCGTTCTCCCTTATCGTCTGTCGGGGCAATCGAAAATAATTCTGCGAAGGTAGAAACAGTCCACGTTGCTGTGTCGACCCCTAACGTAATACAATTTGCATCGGTTCTGTCTCTCCAAAAGCAGATCGTCGAAAATCATGAGATTGTTATCTTCCGATTTCAATTGTCTAGGATCCAGAACGTCGCTAGCGTTCTCATAAAATCGACACTCGACATTCGAAGATGCATTTCTCTTCATCAGTTCCATCGCCGCAACGTCCAAAATGGTCGAAAGAGGAGCTTCATTTTTGTCGAATTCCTCCCTACTGTCAAAGATTCTGGCTATGACTATGACTAAATCCTATGGAGGTGTACATCGATGTACGTGTACATGTACGGAATCGTGTACAAGTAATACTGAACCCGCCTTTATTACCTATTTATCATTATGTTTGTTTAAAATCTGTCACTATTTCTGAATCTTTATTTTTTTCCCAAGAGTTTATGAAAAGATTCCCTCGCTTCTTCTCTACCTTTTTTCTATCAGATTATGTTTCATCAAATCTTTAACAGTCGGTAATTTGGGATATACATTATTTCTGGTTTGACTTTTTTTAATTTATTTTTTCTTCTTCTTTGATGTTATTTAATAAAAAAAAATATTATATTGTGCACAAGTTATTTCCCATCTTTTTAAAACAAAAAAACCCAAAGTCTCATAATAACAAACTGAGAATGGGTCCATTTTTAAAAGGCAAATTCTGACCTAATAACAGTCCTCGTCCATCGCTTAAATGCTTTCCTGTTTTCAGATAGAGACCGTCACTGTGAGTGTGGAATGCACTGCTACCTTTGCATGTTTTAGATTCAATGTTTACCATCCATTTCGATTCGATACACAACTGTTCCTCTCTTCAGAAACAGTCCGTTTCCCATTATTTTGTGCACACCAGAGCTGGGCAAACCCGATAAAGCTCCAAAACCCAAAGCCGGCAATACGGATTTGATGGGAATGGGTAATGACTTGGTGCCCAATCCTGCCAACAATCCCAAGAAACCACCTTTCATTTGCAAATTATATCTCAATTGAGTGGGACTCAGTCTCACTGTCAATCCTTTTCAATTACGATGCTATTATGATATTGTATTGATTTGCGTCTTGGTCCACGCGATTTTGTCACGTCCATTGCTCAAATCTTCATGACTTAATTTCAATCTTACTTCTTCACTTCGATTTTTTAATGCTCTATAATGTTTGTCTTTCTTACCTTCAGATATGTTTAGGTTTTGAATTATGTTTCTTGTCATTATTTTTTTTTTGTTTAATTTTTGTTTTTTAAATTTTATTTTATTTCCTATTATGCAAAAAAAAGCCCAATTATGTACAAAAAAATATTTTTTCAAATTTTTTTTATTTAATAAGTATATATACACATAACGTATTTTGTTTTGGGTTTTTTAAAAATTTCTCTTATGGCAAATCGCATCATAAAATGTTCGCTGTAAAGATATACCAAATCCCATTTCAATCTGTTAATTCGGTGGTGATATTCAATTGGCAGATTGAATTTCACCATGAACCGAGTCTTGTCATTGCTCACCATGATCGAAAAAGAATCTTTTGCAGTCGTATTAGCGGTTGTTCTTTCCATGTTCCCAGCTATCCTTTTTACAATTGAGCTTCCTATTCTCACAATTTTAATAATGATGTTTTTTTTTTTTTTCTATTTTTTTTACTTCTATTTAATATTATTTTTTTTTCTATTCATTATTAATTGCATTTGTATGGAATATAAAATTTGTTGAATCCGTTCTTATATTTTCCATGGCATTTTCTTTTCGTCAGATCGATGACAACAAAATTATAAGGTCCAGCTCCCACACCGACTTACACAATTTCCTGAATTCATATTTGCTCATGTCATTGGCCACGTGATGGTCATAAATCTGATTGAGATTCTTGAGATCTTGATGAAATAGACACCGAAAATTTGCGTTCTCTGTTATGGTCTGTCTCATTTTGCGATAAATAGAAAGAATTCACGTTGCTGTGACGTCCCCAAACGTAGTAAGATTTGCCTCGATTCTGTTTCTGCAGCATCAGATTGTCGAAGATCATGAGATTTCTGTCCTCCGAATTGAAGTCTCGCGAATCGGGCATTGAACTCGTTCTGGTGATCAAAGATTCTCATTATCATGTCCTTTGGGAATTTTGTACTCAGAGCTTTTCGCAATAATTCATATTTGGGTTGAAAGACACTCTTGCCGAACATGAACAATCTATCATAATCCAACCATTCTGGTCACAACAACTGATTCGTATTTCCACAATTTGATTTTCCCACTGTCAATCCTCTTATGCTTTGGGGAAAGAGTTTGTGATTCGATCTCTTGATCTTCAGTACATTCCATGATAAATCTTTGATTTCCACTCTCGTGTTTTTTTTAAAAGTTTTTTAACTAAGTTTTTTTATATTTTTTTTTTTAACTATTTCTTTAAAATTGAATTTTTCTATATAATAAAAATAGTTATCCCAATTTCCTTACTTTAAACCATTTTCAATCCTGATCCACTGCTGTTCAACATCTTAGTGAGTTCCTGTATCAGCGCGATGCCAGAACCCTTGAAATTTTATGTTCACCAGAATCTCTTCCGATTTCGACGACAATTTCGGTCGTTTAGCCGCCGGTGTTATCAACTTATGAATTAAATCTGCACTCCTGTTGCCAGCTTCTGAAGCAATTCTGGTGCTCACTTCCATCGCAGCTTTCTTACCCACGTCTCTCTTTCCGACCTCCACGGCGGTGGAAGCGATCGGTTTCGCCGCATCGCCAGTGAAGGCGCATGATAAAACTCCCATCATCGAATCCAGCAAACCCGATTTGCTGTAGACGTAAGATCTCATAAATCCTCTCTTCTTTATCACTAACATATTTTTTTTCTTTCGTCTTATTTTTTTAGTAATTATTTTAATTTCCTATTTTAATTAATATTAGCTTACCACTTGTCGTCCGTCGTCGTCGTCCGTCGTCGTCGTCCGTCGTCCGTCGTGAACTTTACATTATCGACTTCTACTCACAAACTACTGGACCAAATTAAACCAAATTTGGTGTGCATGTTCCTTATCATCTGTCAATTCAAGTTTGTATAAATACACTTGCTGCGCCTACAGGGAGCACCAGAAGGGGCATAACTCTAATAGCTACCATAATGTTTTCAAAAATTCAAAAAAATCTTCTTCTTCAGATCCACCAGTCAGAATCTTCTCATATTTGTTATACAACATCTCTGGGGGGTAGGGGGGGCGGGGTGGGGGTGGGGGGGGGGGGGTATATTCAAGTTTGTTCAAATCGAGTCCCTGGGTTAATAATTGGGCTCCCTGTAGGAGCCCAAATTTTAACTTAGTGAAATATGAGGAAATTTCTTTAAAAATCTTCTTCTTCAAATCCACGAGTCAGAATCCTTTCATGTTTGGTATATAACATCTATAGGGGGTGAGGTGGGGGGTCTGTTTTAAGTTTGTTCAAATCGAGTCGCTGAGTTGATATTTGGGCTCCCTAGGGGAGCCGAAATTTTAACTCTGTGCAATACATGGAATATTCTTTAAAAATCTTCTTCTTCAGATTCACCAGTCAGAATCCTCTCATATTTGGTATACATCATCTCTAGGGGGGAGGGGGGGGGGGGAGATTTAAGTTTGTTCAAATCGAGTTTCTCGGTTAATATTTGGGTTCCCTATAGGAGCCCGAATTTTAACTTAGGGCAACATGAGAAAATTTCTTTAAAAATCTTCTTCCTCAGATCCACTAGTCAGAATCCTTTAACATTTGGTATACATCATCTCTAGGAGGGGTCAGATTCAAGTTTGTTCAAATCGGGTCCCTGGGTTGAAAATTTGGGTCTGGTTCGGACTTAGAAATTTTTGACCAAAATTCGAAGAAAACATTTTTGGGGTGGGGGGGGGATTTGTTCATGCTTTTTGTTCAATTTTGAGACGAAACCATTTTGAGACTTCGAAAAATTGGAAAAATCTTTTTCGTTTTTTATGTGTTTTGTTCAATTTTGAGATGAACCCCCTCCCCTCCCCCACACAATTTTTTTAGCCTGGTTCAGGTTCAGACTCCGAAATTGTGGACCAAAAATTCGGACATTTTGGGTTTTTTTATGCATTTTGTTCAATTTTGAGACGGAAAAAAAAAATTTATAGCCTGAAAATTTATTTTTGGTTCTGTTCCGACTTGTTTTTTTTTCAATTTTCTTTAGACTCTGTAGGCAGAAGGCTTTCATATTTGGTATGCAACATCTCTAGGAGGATTAGATTTAAGTTTGTTCAATCCTAGTCACTGGGTTGATATTTGGGCTCCCTATGGGAGCCGAAATTTTAACTTAGTATAATATTAGGAAATTTCTTTAAAAATCTTCTTCAGATCCACCAGTCAGAATCTTTTCATATTTGGTACACAACATCTCTTGGAGGGTAAGACTCAAGTTTGTTCAAATCTGGTCCCTGGGTTATTAATTTGGGCTACCTATGGGAGCCTGAATTTTAACTAAGTGCAATATGAGGGAATTTCTTTTAAAATCTTCTTCTTCAGATCCACCCATCAGAATCCTTTCATATTTGGTATACAACATCTCTAGGTGGGTCAGATTCAAGTTTGTTCAAAAAGGGACCCTGGGTTAATATTTTGGCTCCCTATTTGTGCCCAAAGTTTAACTTAATGCAATGTGGGGTGATTTCTTTAAATAATACCTTCTTCATATCCACCAGTCAGAATTCTTTCCTATTTGGTATATGACATCTCAAGGGGAGATCAGATTCAAGTTTGTTGAATTTTACTCCTTGGCTTAATATTTGGGCTCTATGGGCAGGGGTGGCAGAGGGGCATGTTAGGTTCAGGTTTGTTCAAATCCATTCCTTAGTATTTTTTCCATAAAATTTGCCTCTCATGACTTCATTCCTTTGTAGTGTTGATGAACCATGTCTAACTTAATGTGAGCCCAAATACTTATTTGAACCACTTTGGCCGGTGAGCGATTAAGGCCCCTTGGTACCTCTTGTTTTCCCTTCTTTTAACTTCTTTTACAAAAATCTATCATCTACATCTCGGCTTCGGAAGCTTTTCCCGTATATTTACCGTCACCTGGTGAAAAAAAATGCGAAGAATTCTCCAACTGGGCCAGAATCGGCCGATCCTGGGATTTTCTAAGATTTTGTTTATGCTCGATCTCGACAAGACGGAACAAATCCTCGTAGTGACTCCATCAGCGATTCGATTTTCTAACCGATTTCTGACTCAAAAACGTCGTGTATCGTCTCATGGTATACTGGCCCACAAGTCTAAAGTGGGCCAGTATCCGACATGGGTGATTTATCGAGAAAATAAGCTTGAAAATTGCGAGAAATTACCTAAATCAAAAACTGGGTTAAGTGGGCCAGAATCCGCCTTCCACCACTACTAACCTTATTACTCCTCGACCCTAGATTAGAACGGGGGTCTATTTGGGTATTGATTTTCAGAGTTGGGCAGTTTTTGATTTGGTTGCGGTTTTTGTTGCAAACCGGAAAACCGAACTGCAAGACCCTGCAAAAACTGGTGGAAATGTTTTACTGTGTTTGTTGATAAACTGATCACACTATCTTATTGGAAGGGAACTGGTCTAATGATTTCTATGGACTCTCATCGGTTAGTCTATGCGGCCAAAAGGCGAGTCAATAAAGGAGAAAATGTGACAATGAGATCACAACATAGTTTAGATGAACTTTATTAATTTGTTACCCTGTTCTATGTTTTTTTCTTCTCTTTGAATAGGTTTAGCAACTGATCCCTTAGTACCTCTAAGAATTATCGAAGGGAAATTAGGATGGATCTAATACGGCTTTTTTATCAGTGGTGTCGGACAAACCATTACAATTTTTTTCCAAGTTAAGGAACCTGAAGTATTATCTATTCTTAACACAAAGAAAGACCCAACCGAAACAGAGGTTTTTTCATGAAACCGAACCGAATCTGACGCCCCCCCCCCCCCCCCCACAAACCGAGCTCTATAGTTTTTCTGCTTTAAATAGGTTTTAAGAATTTCGAATGATTTTATGCAAAATACCCCGCTGATCCCATTACTCCAGTCAGGGCGATGGTCTATTTGTGTGATGTGTTGCTGCTTCATAATGAGTTTTCAAAAGTTTCGAGTGATTTTGTACACTAAAAAAGAAAAAAGGAAAAAAATCATCACATAACCCTTACGACCTCTTGACTCCGGGTTAGGGCGAGGTTCCATTTGCGTGAAGTTTAAAAAGGAAAGAAATCACCGTTTGACTTTGACGGGTCCTTGACCCTGGGTTAGGGCGGTGTCACTGGCCGAGTTTACACCTCTCATTCAGGCCCGCAGTTCACTTAGAACAACGCTGTACTACACGACAAGAGACTACTTTTATTCAGCCTAACCACATACAAGATCTACATTAAACCATTTGTCTGTGTTTTTTTCTCACAGTTCCATCAAAAACCTTCCCTCCAAAATTTTCAGGAAGTCATCTGTCACTCTCTCCACAACACCAGTTGTATGTAATTCTAATCCCCCACAGTGCAAGTTACTGAAGTTAATTTAAATGTTATGATATCTGTGACGCAAGTCAGAGAGAAAATAATCTTGTGTAATGTCATGCTGACTGGAATGTTAGCCTGTAACACACCCTTTCCCTTCAGATGTAAAAACAATGAGTTTTAACAAATTAGCACTAAACTTACTTTGATAATTGGAAAATCCAACGGTTAAAGTAGTCCACATTCCAGTTAACACTGTACTCCCACTAAGGAAGCAGCAACAAGCTGCGCTCCATCACATTAACACTTCCATGCCGGAGAGTCCTATCTTCAGTCTTGACATCAAATAGGTTGTTATATCCAAACTAACTACAGTATATTTACAAATCAACCGCATTGTAATCAGCGGTTTCTGCTCCTGCAGTCTTTGAGTCAATCCACGTGATGTAAATCCAGTCGGGAATACAGTTTATTTACACAACAACCGCATAGTGACAAGCGGTCTCTGCTCCTACAGTCTTTGAGTCAATCCACGTGATGTAAATCCAGTCGGGAATACAGTTTATTTACACAACAACCGCATAGTGACAAGCGGTCTCTGCTCCTGCAGTGTATGGGTTAGCAAGGGGTGATATAAATCCAAATTGAACACAGTTTGTATGTAAAACAACCGCATGAATAGCGTGCGGTTTCTGCTCCAGCAGTTTCTGCACTAGAAAAGGTGTTGAAGATTTCCAATATCAACACTGTTCTTCAAAAACATGGCCATAATTTGACAATTGGCCCCTGCTCCTGCAGTCTTTTGTAACTTGTCATATTTAATGAAATGTCCGCGAAAGGTAGTCAGCATTTTTATTCAATCTTCCAGGAACATAATCAATCGTGAACGAATATGCTTGAAGGGCCAAACTCCATCTAACAAGCCTAGCATTAGAGTCTTTCGTCTGGTTGAGCCACTGCAATGGATTGTGATCTGACCTCACGACGACTTCCTTCCCATACAGGTACACATGAAATGTTTTTCCTCCACTTTAAGGCTAGACATTATTTCTCTATAGTCGCATAGTTACACTCGCGTGGTAATAATTTCCTACTTATACATGCTATAGGATGCTCACACCCATCTTCATTCCTCTGGCTGAGTAAAGCTCCAATGCCTCTTTCCGATACGTCGCACTGCAGTATGAAGCCCTTTGAGAAATTAGGATTTGGCACAAGTACAATCGGAGAACTCCAATTACTCTTAGAATGTCTTATCATGCCCATATCCAGCATGTCCTTTAACTCATGTCGTGCTATTTCCTTTTTGTATTCTGGTAGTCTGTATGGCCGCTGACGAATTGCTGTGGCATTCCCAGTGTCAATCTCGTGTTGAATTAGAGACAAAAGTCCTGGTTTGTCATTAATAACATCGCCATAATTTGTCAGTAGATTCAACAATTTTTCCTTCTGGTTAGATTTTAACCTGTTGCCAACCTTTAAGTCATCTATCTTCATTTTCTGAGGACTCAAACAGACGCTGGGGATGTCAGTCTCCTCACTGCTTTCGTCCAGAAGTAGAAGTGTCGATGCTTCAACCCATTTACACAGCATGTTGACGTGATAAATCTTCGATTTTCTGCTTGACAATTCTATCTCATAGTCAACTTCTCCAATCCTTCGCTTCACGACGAGAGGCCCCTTCCATTCTGACTGTAATTTATTTGTTGTTGATGGCAGAAGGACAAGAATTTTGTCCCCATGTTGAAATTCTCTCGTGCGAGCTTTCTCGTCGTACCATGTTTTAATTTTTGTCTGCGATTTTTGCATGTTGAGCTGAACTATTTCGGTCATTTGGTGAAGTCTGTCCCTCATGTTTAGAACATATGCTATGATATTTTCAGACGTCTTGGAATTGCCTTTCCAGGTTTCCTTCATTAAATCCAGTGGACCTCTCACTTTACGCCCATACAGCAGTTCAAATGGGGAGAACCTTGTAGACTCTTGTGGAACCTCGCGGTACGCAAATAGCCGATATGGCAGCAACCTGTCCCAGTTACCTGGATCGTCTTTCACAAATTTACTCAGCATAGACTTCAATGTTCCATTAAATCTTTCCACCAGACCATCAGTTTGTGGGTGGTACGGGCTCGTTCTGATGGGTCGTACCTTCAACATGCGATATAATTCTGCTAACAACTTTGATAGGAAATTAGCTCCCTGGTCAGTAAGTATTTCGTCTGGAACTCCAACTCGAGAAAATATCTTGACAAGTTCTTCTGCAATATGCTGTGCATCAATAGATTTCAATGGGACAGCTTCAGGGTACCGTGTTGCATAATCTCACATGACCAGAATATATCTGTACCCAGATTTGCTCCTTTCAAGTGGTCCGACAATATCCATTGCAATTCTTTTGAATGGTATGTCTACCAAAGGCATAGGTACAAGTTTCGCTCTCTCATATGTTGCTGTCTTGGAGCAACCTTTTGACAAACAGCACATGACTTACAGTAATCTCTAACATCACTGAATATCCCTGGCCAATAAAATCTCTGCAGTCGGCGATTGATAGTTTGCTGCCTACCAAGATGTCCAGATAGTGGAATATCATGAGCTATCTCCAGTGCACATCTGCGGCATTCCGAGGGTAAAATTAGTTGCTCAGTCACCTCACTGAGAATTTGATATCTTGGGTGCCAGATCCGGTACATTAACCCTTCTCTTTCTGTAAAGTGTACTCCTTCATGTGGCATTTTATCTCCTCTTATATACTGTATAATGAGCTCCAGTGACGAATCTGTCTTCATCAGAGCTTTGAACCGATCCCTTGTAATTCCAAGATCATTGTAAGTACTGTTATCGCCTGTATCGACTTTTTCATACTGAGTAGAGTTTTGCGACAGCCTTATGTTATGAGCTCTTTTTGCAGTCCGCTTCTCTTTGCGACTTTTCTGACGTTTTCCTCCACTATTTAGCAATTCATCTGTAAACGGAAAAGTTTCATCAAACTCTGTATTCTCTACAAAGTCTCTCTTGAGTACTGCACCACTTATATCTTTTACCAATCTAACTGCCTCCTGTTTATCCGCTCTCAGTCGCTGAGCTCTTGTTTCAACAAGAAAGTTATCTTCCTCATGCCGTAGCAGTCCAATTAAATTATCCATATCTCTTCCAAGTAAGACAAGTCGTGGGAGATTTGATGACACCCCGGCCTTGCATATCTTGTCATCTATAGTAATTAACACCTCGCATGTTGGATATTCCACAACATTACCATGCGCACATCTTACTGCAATTCTCTCCAAGTGATTAATTCTCTCTGCAGGGACCAATGTCTTGTGAACCATCGTTCTTGCGGCACCAGTGTCAACAAACATGTCAACCCTCTTCCACTCAACATAACCTGTGCAATACATCTCACCCATCTCAAGTTGTTTCTTTGCGGAATTTTCTTCGCGTTCTTTCAACTTGCACACCATGTTATTCTGATTCTGTTCGTCAACAAAGAATGCATTGGGCCTTTTTATCCCTGGACAACGAAGAGCTGTGTGGCCGTAGGACCCACATCTGTAGCATTTAATGTCTCTATGTATTTCCGCTCAGTTTTGTTGTTGTCACGTCTCCTCTCTCCATTTGAATTGGCGCTTCTCAATTTACATGTAGCTGCAAGATGACCAGATTGTTTGGACAGATAACATTGTTTCTCCTGAGCTCTTAGAGTTTTCCGAGCTAGTACATAACAGTCAGCATGAGAGCTTGCTTCTTCTAATGTGGTAGGTTTCTTTTCTCTCAGCCATACTTGAAGTTCGAAGGGCATTTTCTCAATCATTTGTTCTATCACAATGATGTCACACATTTCACGCACAGTCACGTTATCAAGGTGTACCCACTTTTTGAATAAATCTTTCAATTGTGTGCCAAACTCTGTGTAGCTTTCCTCTTACTTCTTCCTGGCAGATCTGAAACGTT
This sequence comes from Pictodentalium vernedei, assembly GCA_031216915.1. NCBI lineage: Eukaryota > Metazoa > Mollusca > Scaphopoda > Dentaliida > Dentaliidae > Pictodentalium > Pictodentalium vernedei. The sequence continues at coordinate 344,180,387 of CM062294.1, forward strand.
GTCTGTATGTTTCATCATTTATGTTGTATCTAGTCAGTATAGCTTTCTTTATTGCATCATAATTGTTTGTTTCCGTGACATCCATACTGACGAAAGCTGCCCGAGCTTTTCCTGTGAGCATTGGCGCTAACCGAACAGCGAAGTTGTTTTTGCCCACTCACACGAAGTTGCTACTCTTTCAAACGTTGTTAGAAAATGTTCAATGTCATCTCCTCTGCCAGTTTCAAAAGTTTCAGTTCATTCGTAAATGATGTCATGCCTCGATCGTTCGAGTGATCTCAGCTCCTGTCATAGCGTCGATTAACGCGCGCCTGTCCTTTTCAACCTGCTCCATCCACTTTCTTCTTTCATTCTCTTCTGATGACAGTCGTTCTTGCTCTTGTTTATCTCTTTCTTCAGTATTGACCTGGTGTACATCTCTGAATGAAGTTAAAATGTTCATAAATTTTGCTTCCCGTCGTCCATCTTGTTCACGTCATTGATCCTCCTCCTCAATAGCCCTTGGTCTCTTTCTGCCTTTCTATCCTCTTCCATTCGTTTGAACATCTCCGTGAATTTTTCCATCATTTTAACTTCTGTTTCTTCCTCTTGATCCTTTCCTCTTGTAGTTGGCATATCACAAAGTTTAGGACAACAATCACTTTTCAAGAGTTAATAATTCAAACAATAGTCTTTCAGTTTCAATTCCCACATAGGTTGCCTACCAGTGTCTTTTATACTTTCAGCACTCAAATGATCCACTAAGTTCTCATTCCAGTCGATCCCACTTCTGACACCACGTGTCAATGGCCGAGTTTACACCTCTCATTCGGGCCCCCAGTTCACTTAGAACAACTCTGTACTACACTACAAGAGACTACTTTTATTCAACCTAACCACATACAAGATCTACATTAAACTATTTGTCTGTTTTTTTCTCACAGTTCCATCAAAAACCTTCCCTCCAAATTTTTCAGGAAGTCATCTGTCACTCTCTCCACAACACCAGTTGTATGTAATTCTAATCCCCCACAGTGCAAGTTATTGAAGTTAATTTAAATGTTATGATATCTGTGACTCAAGTCAGAGAGAAAATGATCTTGTGTAATGTCATACTGACTGGAATGTTAGCCTGTAACAGGCGGTGTAACATTTGTGTGATGACGTTTTTGACACAAGAGTGTGCAATTGAAATCAACTCAACAAGAGAGTGACTCTCCAATTTAGAATTAAGTAACGCCTTCCCATTGATGATCACTGTTCCAGTCATGATCCAGCCATATCCGAAACAACAATGGCTGTACAATCTAATAGTAACTAGATGTTTTTGAAATCGTATAGCGAATTTCCAGAAGTCGTCCAACGAAGCACCGCTAATGCCGAACGCCCCGGCAAGGAGGAGAAGGTGTATATCGCCTTTAGCGTACTAAGACGCCCAGCAAAGCATAAGCCGCCACTCATTTTTAGTGAAAAATGTCAGAAACAGTCTAAATTTTGACATAAAAACGTCAAAATGGCGGTAAATCTAAAAACAACAAACCCCCCAACTTCCGACCCTCCCCCTCCCCCAATATGTCTTATTTTTCTTTAAGGTATACAAAATACTAAAATTTCAGAAAAATCCGACGCATTTTAATTTTTGACCCTATGACCCTCCATGACATCACTTCAGAATTTGACTATAACGGTTGAGAATTTCCTAGGACGGCACATTTTTAGATAAGTTTTTTTTTGTGGAGATTTTTTTGTGGAGATTATATTCCCAAAATTTCGAAAGGCTAAGACTTAAAATTAAGTTAAAAATAACAGGTAAAGGAAAAAAAACGTAAAATTGGCATTGCTGCCATTTGCTTGTATCGGGTGTCTCAATTTTGAAATGAAAAAAAAAATGCTGCCCATCTGCAATCGGTCACAAATATTTGTGGTACGCTTCAGGAGTATATTCCAACTAAATATAGTGCTTTGGACTCGCGAGCGTTGGGGTTTTAATTAAGAATGGAGAAAATGGGCTGAACATCTAAGTGACGTAGAAACGTCAAAATGGCGTTAAATCGATCCCCTCCGCCAGCTATTCCTATTTTTTTTTAGCTCTACAACATACAGGTAACAAACGTGTACCAAAATTATTTTTTCTGACAAAATATTCCAAACTTCAAAAATAGGCCTCAAAATCGTCCATGTTGGCCCACAATCTAGGGATTTTGAATTAGCGGAACACCAGAAATGGACTGAATACTGAGAACGCAATGTAGCATTATCACAAATGTAAAAGAAATTCGATTTTATCCACAGTGAGTCCAAAATGGCCGCCAAAAGTTATGAAAATTGATCATTTTTGAAATCCGATTTCTCATAACTTACAAATAAAGGGTCAAAATATTGTACATCACTGTCCTCCATGATGACAGTGAAATGATATATATAAAGGTGCTGGGCTGGGCTATTTTGTGAAATCTGGGATCAGTTTGAGGGGCCTAGCCTGTGTTCCCAGCTGTCATCCAACATGAAATTCTAAGTTCAGAAAAGTAGTTTGTACTCACCCGAAATACGATATGCTTTATTAAACCGCTTTATTTTTTATGATAACTGCGGCAACTTGGAAGCGCTAAGTAGATTTTGGTTAACAGAGTAACAAATTTTATTATCCAGTTATTAATAATGCCTGTCAAGTCAAAGGCTATTGCATGCTGGATGCATTACAGATACCCCCCCCCCTCCCCCCCCCCCAAAAAAAAAACAAAAACAAAAAACAAACCCAAAACAAACCCATATGACCCCTTGACCACGGGTTGGGGCGAGGGTGTATTGTTTGTGATGCTTTCTACTTTAAAATGCGTTTTGAAGGATTTAGAATGATTCTATGAAAAAAAGAAGAAAATCGCCATGTGAGCATGATAACCCCTTGACCACAATTAGGTGAAAGTCTATTTGAGGAATGTTTTCTGCTTTAAAATGAGTTTTGAAGGATTCTAAGTGAGGTGATTTTTTTGCAAATATAGTTCCATGTGACCCCCATGACGCAGGGTTAAATGGAAATGTTTATTTGGATGATGTGTTTTCTGCTTTAAAATGAGTTTTTTTAAAGGATTTCAGGAGTTTTTATGAAAAACAAACCCTCACGATATAACCATGATGACTCTTTGACCCCAGTTAGGGCGAAGGTCAATTAGGATGATGTATTTTCTGATTTTAAATGAGGTTTGAAGAGTTTCGAGTGACTTTATGCAAAAAGAAGAGAATCCCCATATTACTATTATTATCCCTTTACCCCAGTTAGGGGCAGGGTCTATTTGTGTGATGTTTTTCTGCTTCAAAATGAGTTTTGAAGTCTTTCGAGTGATTTAATACAAAAACGAAGAACACTATATAACCCTTATGACCGCTTTACCCTGGGTTAAGGTTGGGGCCTATTTGGGTGATATTTTTTTCTGCATTGAAATGATTTTTGGAGGATTTCGAGTGATTTTATGCGAAAAGAAGAGAGAAAAACCTGCTGACCCTTAGGGGCCATTGACCCCGGTGTAGGGCGAGAGTCTATTTGTGTGACGTTTTTTGACGCGAGAGTGTGCAATTGAAATCAACAAGAGAGTGACTCTCATTTAGACATTAGTTACACCTTCCCATCAATCGCTATTCGCATCTGTAAAGTCTCGCTGCCAATCATGATCCATCCATATCCAATACAACAATCGCTGTCCAGCCCAGTGTGTTTTGGTATTTCGTCTTGAACTCATCCCCTGACGTCAAATGTGTTCTATGTGCCTACTGGCACATAGAACACATTGGAACTCGGGTGACAAACTGCCAATCGGCTTTCCAACAACGAACAAGACGTTCAATGCAATTAATGAAGACGCTAACACAACCATCAACCAAAGACCCCCAAATGTCTAGTGATCAGTATTCCCTGATCTAAGCGAGCAAATGACATAACATATTATATTTCTCTACCAGTAACCGTTAAGATGAATGTAAGGAAACAATTTGGAGAAAATCGTTGTGTGGAATTTATTTTTATTCCTAGTTTAGGATGCACTGTTAGTGCACTTACATTCTGTACCATAAATAAGGTATGCTCAGACTTTCAAAATATTATTTTATAATTTAAATATTTGATAATCTCACTTCTAAAGAGCATTCTTTTCGAAGAAGTTCTTTTCATTCTTGTGCAAAATATGCTAATAATGCTGGAGTAAACAAACACCAACCATCCTGATTATGTCAATAACTAGGAATTTTTTTCAAAATGTATGGTAGGTTGCACCAGTCAGTGATGTTCTATGGAGCGTGTTTGCCCCAGTTTCCCAGAAAGAAAATGATGTAGCTTCATAGAAAGCCTGGTGGGGACGCGGTGGCGTTGCGGTAACCGGTTCTTGTCAGATCACTGAAGTTAAGCAACGTCGAGTCCGGTTAGTCCTCGGGTGGGTGACCGTCTGAGCGATCGATTCGGACACCCGCGCTGTGTCCTTGGGCAAGGCACTTAACCTCGGTTGTCCACATGGGGGTACGATGACGCCGTGTACTAAGGCGTACTGCACGTCGATGGTGCATGTCTTCAACCAATCTAACCCTGCCTGTGCTGCAGTGCTGAGTTACGATTACAACAATGAGAATCAGTGTCTAGAAAAAAAATGATCGTTGAAAGTGAGTTTATTAAATATTTAAATTATTAAAAACAACTTGGCATATATCATTTATGGTATAGAATACAAAGGAATTGAAAATGCATCAAAAATTCGATGGTGTGTTATTTGGTCACTTTCTTCATATTGTTTCTGTTTACATTTCCCTTAAAAGCTATTCAAATTAATTTTGTGTGCCAATATTTTCCAAAAATTAAAAAAATGTGCTTCGGAATTGGCCGCTTTATTCACCCGGGAAGAGCAATGGAACAGTGGTTAGAGAATTGACTTTCAAAAGGTCGACGGTTCGATCCTGCCCAACCGTAACTGGTTTGTGTCCTTGGGCAAGACAGTTAATCCCGACTGCCTCTGTTGGGGTGGGAGAGGGGGGGGGGGGGCGGGACTATGTCACTGTGTACTATGGTGTAGTGCACGTCGATTGTGCACTTCAATATATTTGTCAGGAATATACTTAATCACAAACTGTTAGCGAAGGTTTATTAAATTATTTTTTTCTGCCAAAATTTAAAATGAGGCCTTAAAAATGACAAAAGCCTGGGGACTATGAATTAGTGGACTGAATAAAAACAAAGCAATGTATCATGAGTATATATGCAAAAGAAATTGACTTTATCCAAATGTCTCCAAAATGGCGACCATTTTAAAATGGTGAAAATTGTTCCTTTTAAAAATTGCATTTATCATAACTGACGACCGATGGTTTAAAATATGTTAATCACCAGTAATAACAATTTGTTTTTCTCCAAGTTCAGAAAACTAGTTTGTACTCAGTCACTGTTGATACGGAATGGATTTTAACTGCTTGTTGTCGATTTCATTTGAAATGCTACACTGTGCAATATTGCGCTAGAAACTGACATGGGGTGTCAAATTCTGTCCTCAGTTTTTTTTATTGAGGTTCTTCTCTAAATTAGAACAGCAACCAACCGCAAAAATATGGGTCTCCTTTGATGCGCTCCTCTACTGCATGGCCTGGCTTTCAGGGGCAGTTTTTTTCTGCTTATACATTTAGAGTTACTTCCACATTTGATCACCTTTGTCCTTCAAAAAGTTTGAACTCTAGAGACAACATGTGACACCTAGGGGTCATTTGGCCAGGACTGTGTCATGAGATGTGTCTTGAATTGTGTTCGGCGTCTCATTAATCCTTCAACCAGGCCATGCAATGCCATGCAAAGTTCGACTCTGCACTGCCTAGGCCAATCCATCAAATTTAGCACCTAGGGGTAATTGACAAGAGTAGAGGTGGAAGGGGCATTCTAGCACAGATGTAGAAACCAGTCTTGAAAAAAAAACAGCTTTTGAAAATAAGTTTACCACTTTTGAAAAACAAATTCTAACCACATTTGAAAAAAGAATTACCACTTTTGAAATAAATTGTCGTTTTTTCAAAACTGGAACTTTTTTTCAAAACTGGTTATTTTTTTTTCAAAACTGGTTATTTTTTCAAAACTGGAAATTTTTTTTATAATAAGTGGTTCTTTTTTTCAAAACTGGAGAAAATTAATGGAAAAATGTTCTTTTTTAGTTTCAAACTTTTTACCAATCTTCAGCCTTCAAAACCGGATGTCGCCTGGTGCCGGCTTGAATCTGTCTGACCGGTGCAGGATGCTGGGTGTCGACTATACAGTTGACAGAAGATATCTGCATTGTTTTGTACGACATCGAAGAACCGCCACCTCTTCTAATACTAACTCGTTAAAACAAGAGCAACGCGAAGCGTGGCATATGCCCCCTCCCAAAATGCCAAGTGTATCAAACGCCAAATTTATAGAAGTAGCTGTAACCCAAAAAGAACTAGAGGGGGCCGCCAAGGGTGGCTAATTCTCCCGAATTAATTCCTTGATACTGTGATGCCTCGATACTGTAATGCTGTGATACTATAACTAATTATACGGTCTAGTAGAATTTTAAACCTCTTACTTGCCAAAAAATCAGTAATTTGACCTTGAGGTCAAAGGTCAGTGTTATATGTGGGTCTTGATGATACGCGACTCATAATCTCATGGTGATACACCAACATGCCAAATACCATAAGCCTAGGTCAAAAGATAAAACAGTTCTGAGCCGGACACGAATTCCGTCTACAGACGGACGGACAGACGGAATTAGGTTTATGTGTTTAAATTTATGTGTTTATTCTAAAAAACATGTCCAAATAGTCAAAAAAGTGATTTTTAGGAATTTTTTCGGGTGGTAGCTAACCCTAACCCTACCCTACTATTGCTCTATCAATTGTGAATAGAGTAATAACGAATGGGAAAGCTAAAATAATAAACTGGTATCTGTGATTGGTCAGTTAGCTAACTTCTTTGAACAAGTTAGTAACTTGATTGAACAAGTCAGCTAATTTGAATAAACAAGTTGCTACCTTGTTTAAACTACATAAGTAACTTGTTTAAACAATGTAGCTAACTTGTTTGAACAAGTTACTTACTCGTTTAAACAAGTTAAGCATATTGTTCTAACAAGCTAGCAGGAGTGGTATTGGTAGTTGTACCACTATTGGTGGTAGTTGTACTACTGGCGGGGGTGGTACAATTATTTGTGTTAGTGGTGATAGTGGTGTTTGTACAAATGGTGGTAGTGGTGGTATAACTGGTAATGGTGGCGATGGCACAACTAGTGGTGTCGGTCATGGTGGCACTACCATTGGTTGCGGTAATGGTACCACTAGTGGTTGTGATGATATCCTTAGTGGCGGGGGTTATGATGGCACTACTAGAGGGTAGTGGCTGCGATGGTACTATCAATTGTGGTGGTGATTATATTCCCAAATACCCGTATGTGGTTAAGTATTAGTGCACAATGTGCTTTGAAGCCGATGCACACGTAATCACATACGGGTATTTTGGGATACCTATGACAGCTCATGTTCCGTGGAATCTCTTTTGGCACCCAATCCTAGAACAGGCTTGCCTTTGGTGCCCATTTTAACACCTTATTGCAGAACAAGCACCTCCTTCAGCACCCCATTTTGGGTCAAGCACCCAATTTAGCACCCCAATTAGATTCTGGTGGTGGTTGTGGTGGTGGTGGGGGATGCAAAAAAATGGGGTTCCGTGAAATGAGGTTCGAGAAAAGGGATTCTAAAACTAGACACTAGAAATGGATTCTCGGTTTTTACAGGGCTTTGAAAGATGTTTGCATTTTGAATAAAGGGAATAACTCACCTAATACTATTTTATCTGCCTGTGAAATTTATTTTGAAGGAACGATAAAAATTTAGAGTCTCGATTACCTTTTATTGTCACACCACCACAATTCACTTGTCTATTGGCCATGTAGAAAATCCTGCTGGCATGAGCTGATTGAATAGTTGTTTTGGCCAATGTGATAATGCCTTCGTGGGATTATCTTACAGCACTCTTATCCAATGGTCATGTACCAAATACAGATGTATGCTATGATCTGATTAGACAATTGTTTGGCCAATCAGACACCGCCATGCTATCATTGAATACCTGTTTTGACCAATCAGATAAAACCGCAATCTTACTGGGTTATCACAAACATGGCACGTGGCACTATCTTATCGATGACATAAGCAAACAGCTGTGTATTGATGGGACTAGGTCCCTTTCGCCCTTAACTTGTTAACTTTAACTTGTATTTTTAGTTTGGATTAGGTAAAGCAGGAGAAGACCCAGGAAAAGGGGCACAAAGCACCTCCTAAAAGTGTAACATGATAATATCTTACCATCCGTGTCTTTTTGATGACTTCCTCTTCTCTTTCTCTTTGGGAGGAGGTGCAGAAAGTGACTTTGGTGGAGTGATTTGAGTTTCTGGATCGTAAGGTATGGCCCATGCAGCGCTCTCTTCCTTTTTCCTGAATACTTTTAGAGCTTGTTGAACGATTTCGTTGGATTCTCTTAGGGTTTCTCTGTTTTCGTCACTTAAATTGTGCCAGGGATCCACCTCGGACTCCGAGTTGTCAGCTTCCTGGTCTGCGCGCCGGGTTGAAATATGAGGAGTTTTCAGAGTAGAGGGTGGGGGGAGGGGGGGGGGAGGGGGCTCGAAAAAACATCTCGTTCACCAGAGACATCTCGTTCACCAGAGACGTATCGCTTTCCTCCAACCCTTATGAGCGAATCGAGAATTCGGGGATTATAGGCGTGTTATAGCCGACAAGCGAATACATACCATACCTTGGGTCGAAATTTTAGTTTAGACAATAGGTATTTCCAAATATACAAGAAAGCATATAAAGTATAATGCGAAGAAGGTAGTGAATTCGACTGTAAGCTAGAAGCTTATTATTCGTCGTCTCCACAAAACGAACAAAATTACATATATACACTAGACGAATGGCAAGAAGATCAGAATTAATATCACAGCGCTTTTGTAATTGTTCCGTAACCTCTTGCTTACAATAATTTATGAGGAAATAAGTATGACGAGAGAGAGAGAGAGAGAGAGAGAGAGCGAGAGGGGGGAGGGAGAGAAAGAGAGAGAGATAGAGAGAGAGACGAGACGAGAGAGAGAGAGAGATGGTGTTTTTGATACCAATGATGAGACACTCACTAATTATCCTAGGGATATAATAAGTTACTAACATGCCTAGTGTGTGCAGATAATATCATCACCTTAGAGGGAAAAGGTGCCAACTGCAATGCTAAAGCACCTCAGCTGGCACCCCTCCCATCCAAGGTGGCGATATATATGAATGTAGCTCCAGACACACGCAAGAAGGAGAAAAGATATATGTTTGATTTGTCATGTCCTACACCCGTCAATCACCCGCCGCGGACCATCCGCCATACAGCTGGCAAACGCCGCTTCAAGAAGTTTGTCACAAAATATTTAATTTATCATACATGTAGGTTTCTCGATATGAGTTTTATTCCCATCTCCGGGCGTTTCGAACATGGTTATTCTCACGTCTCCAGTAAAGGCGTGTCGACTGAGGTATAGGTCCCAGAAGGTGGTCCGAAATCGGACTGTGCATGGGAAAATTTGGCAGGTACCCCGGTGTATTAGCGTATTATATATCTTCCATGTAGATCCTTACCGAATTAGTTCCACTGGCCAAAGCCAAAGTCACCCCATGTTATGGTACAATGTTGTAGTACAACTGTCCTTGCCTTACATACAGTTCATAAGCGGCATGCGTATACTGTGTAATGTGCCTCCGCCCCCAGATTGGTCAGACCCCTAGTGGAGCATAAAAACTGTGGCATCAAACCATATTACTAACATGTGTAAACAACTTGGTAAACTTGTAGACAAGTTAATAAATTGTTTCAACAAGTTAATAACTTGTTTTAACAAGTTAGTAGCAAGTTAATAACTTGTTTTAACAAGTTAGTAGCTTGTTTTAATGAGTTAGTATTAGAAGAGGTGGCGGTTCTTCGATGTCGTACAAAACAATGCAGATATCTTCTATCAACTGGAAAGTCGACATCCAGCATCCTGCACAGGTCAGACAGATTCAAGTCGGCACCAGGCCGCATCCGGTTTTGAAGGCTGAAGATTGGTAAAAAGTTTAAAACTAAAAAAGAACTATTTTCCATTAATTTTCTCCAGTTTTGAAAAAAATAACCACTTTTGATAAAAAAAATTTCCAGTTTTGAAAAATAACCAGTTTTGAAAAAAAAATAACCAGTTTTGAAAAAAGTTCCAGTTTTGAAAAAACGACAATTTATTTCAAAAGTGGTAATTTTTTTTTCAAATGTGGTTAGAATTTGTTTTTCAAAAGCTGGTGTTTTTTTCAAAAAATGGTGATTTTTTTTTCAAAACTGGTAATTTTTTAAAAAATTTTTTTATTTTTTTAAAAGCTGTTTTTTTTCAAAACTGGTTTCTACACACAGAAAATCCGTTTTTCTTTACTTCGGTACTTTCTCGCAATTTTCGAGAAATCAACATAGCATGTTACTGGCACACTTTAGACTTCTCACAAAATAGTCTAATATACCACGAGATGACACAACTTTTTCGAGTCGGAAATCGGATGGGAAATTGAATTTCCCAGAGAGAGATTAGGAGGATTTGTTCCTTTTTCTCGACCGAATATCGGGGATTGAGTGATATGAAAAATCATAGTAAATCTAAGAAAATTTCGAGATTGACCAGTTCTAAAACAGTCGGAAAATTCACGGGATGATGGTGGATATACGGGAAAAAGATGTCGATGACAGATTTTTGTAAAAATCGACATTTGATGCAAAATTCACACTTGCCAAGATGCCAAAACCTGCAAAACATGTAATTTTTTTATCAGTTTTTTAAGCGTCTCTTCAACAGATTTCGTTGATTCGGCAGCTATCGTATGTGAAACGTTACACATCATCAGACAAATGAAAAAAACATGTATTTTGTTTTGGTGTTTTGCAGCGTCTCTTCAACGGTTGCGATTGATTTTTTTCCGCAAATAAAAAAATATATATATTTTATTAACAAATTGGAAAAAAAATAATAAAAAGTCTAAAAACAAAACAAACTCTAAAATATTAAAAAGCATGTCATTTTTAAAGATCAAAGATACCAAGTTGAGAGATGGTTCAACGACTTCTAGAATTGAAGAGGAATATTCGAGAGAGCAATATTGTGAAACAAAAGGGCGACATCGAGAGGAAACGAGAGACGACCAAGTTGTTCAAACCCAAGACAGAAACTCAGGAAGAGATGAAAAAAGAGATTGTCAAATAACTGAAACCATTGAGAGAAAGCAGGACATCTAGTTACAGACCTTCTATGTACGAACCTTCTTATGATCCAATTTATGGTTACAGACCTTCTGGCCAACCTCGTTATACACCATCATCTCCCACAAACACTCCGACTGGACGTCCTCCTTCTCTTCAGTATCAGCACTTTCTGCTGAGTCCTACTGAAATAAATAGAATTGAGATCTATTCAGAGAGTGAAATATCGACAGTCACTATGAGCACGATCGACGACACGATGGTAGATGCCGGCAATGTGAAACCCGAAGATTACGCGAATTCATATAAGACGAATCCGCCGAGCTTGCTCAAGTCAGACGATGGCAATCTTTAAATGGGTGACAAACGAATGGAAATAACTGATGACTATAATCTGATTGTCGAAGATCAAGAATATGAATCACTAAGAGACTGTGGAATCTGCTTGTGCTGGCTAAACCTAATGATTACAACAAAGAGGATTACAACTTAAGGCAATCTCCTGGTTCAGACGAATATCATGAGAAAAAATAATGATTCCAGAGAGACGAGACCGAAAGCGAGCAAAAGTTCGAAGTGGAAGAACGTGGTGAAACCCATCTGGGAGGTGAATAAAGCATTCATCAAATCTGTCACTGGACAGGGAATAACAACCACCATCATCCTTCCTTCCTATCCTAACGTGCTGCTGGAGAGATTGGATGTGTCTTAATGGTGAGTTGAGAAGCCAGTAATATGGTAGTGAGAAACGAGTTGGTGGGCATATGTGACGATTTATTGTGACAGAAGGTTTTGGATAGAGAAATGTACAAATCAATCATGAACGATTTGAAAGAAGAAAAAAATAATGGTAAATAAAATAGGAAATAAAGAAAATAAAACAAAAATTCATAATTAAAAAAGAAAAAAAAATAGTGATAAAGAACAGAGGATTTACGAGATCTTACATCTATGGCATTGGGTTTGCTGGATTTGGTGATGGGAGTTCTATCGCAAGCCTTCACCAGCGATGTGGCAAAACAAATCAATTTGACCACTGTGAAGGCCGGAAAGAAGCCCACTATGGATGTGGATGGAAGAGAGCACTACAAATGCTTCAGAAGCTGGCAAGAGGAGTGTTGATTTAATTCAGAAATTGTCATCAAAATCGGAAGAGATTCTAGTTAACATGAAACTAGGAAATTTCATGGGTTCTGGTGTTGTGTCAATACAGGAACTTGCTAAAGCATTGAATAGCAGCAGATCGGGATTGAAAATGGTTTAAAGTAAGAAAACTGAAAAAATATTACATATAAAAAATAAATTTAAAAAAATAGTTTAAACAACATAAAAAAAACTTAGTTAGAAACTTGGAAAAAAACTTGAAAAAAACCCGAAGAAGAATGGATATCAAAGATTTTTCATAGAGTGCACTGAAGACCAACAGATAGAATCACGAACTCTTTCCCCAAAGCATAAGAGGATTGATAGTGGGAAAATCGAATCACAGAAAGACGAAACTGTTGATGAACCTGTTGTTGCAGCAAGAATCTCTTTTAACCCAAATACGAATTATTGCGAAAAGCTCTGAGTGCAAAATTACTGAAGGACGTGATAATGAAAATTTTCGATCAGCTGGACGAGTTCGAAAAATGCAATGCATCACTCGCAAAGGTCTTGCAAAAGACATAGAGAGAACTCAGAAATAACAAAACATCGAATGTGAAATAATCAATTTTTCGAAAATGCAAATGATCAGTGATGTGCACGATCCTCATGACTTGAATTCAGAGCAAAGAAATCTCATGATCTTCGACGATCTGATGTTGGAGAAACAGAATCTCCGTCACAGCAGCTGGAATTGTTTCTGTCTCAAAATTATTTCAGATTGCACTGACAGACCATAATAGATAACGCAAGTTTCATCAAGATCTCAAGAATCTCAATCGCATTTACGACAATCAAATGGCCAATGACAGGAGCAAATAAGAATTCAGGAGTTTTTATAAGTTGGTGTGGGACAATGGCCCATACAATTTTGTGGTCATCGATCTGACGAAAAGCAAAGGCCATAGAAAATATAGGTACGAATTAAATGAATTTTATATTCCATTCGATTGCAATTAATAATGAATACAGAAAAAAATAAATATAAGAATAAAAAAGAAATAAAAATAGAAACAATAAATAAATATTACAATTAAAAAAATATCGAGACTCAGTTATTAGAAAGGATAGAAAGAACAACTTATAAAATGACAGCAAAAGATTCTTTTTCGAATGTGGTCAGAGATGACAAGACTCTACTCATGACGTAAGTCAATCCGCCAATAGAATTGAAGAGGGATAAGAGATACGAGATGGCACTCGTAAATCCGGAGACATACATTTCGTTTCCCAACATCACACAAAAAAATAATACGTTAAGTTTTTCTAATGAAATGGAATGGTTCATGATTTGCATTCCCAAAGGCAGTTATGACATAATCGATCTGAACGAACTCATCCAGACTAGAATGAATATCAATGGTCACAACGGCAACGCCCTCAACATAACTGTCAACACACTGCAAATGACACTGGACATGAGAGAGGGTTATAAAGTGAATTTCAGTGGAGACAACACTTTTGAAAAAATGTTGGGATTCGATCGATACACGTGTGAGAGACACGCGACAAAAGAAAACGTGGTGGACATTCTCCCCATCAACAGCATTTAGGTGAACGTGGATGTGATCACTGGAAGTTACATGAACGTACCGCACAGTCCACGGTCTGCTCTTTCTTTCCAGAATCCACATGTCTTTCTGGGGTACAAGATCATAGAGCAACCGTAAAATCTGGTCTATCTGCCTGTGATAACACATACTTTGTACAGTATCACCACTTAATTACGGATCAAAATGGGGAGTTGTTAGATCTTCGTGGCAAACATGTGATCATATGATTTCACATAAGAGAAATTTTTAAAAAAAAACACAAAAAATCTGTTACGTGTATATATATTTTATTAAATAAAAAAAAAATTAAAAAAACACAAAATTTTTTTGTTACATAATTTTTTTTTGCATAATAGGAAATTAACATAAAACTAAAAAAATAACGAATTTCTTTTTTTTAATTCACAACATTTTTTTATATAGTAGGAAAGAAAAAAATAAATACATTTAAAAAAAAACAGAAATTAAGATTAAAAAAAAAAAATTATGAGATACATAATACAAAACGTAAACATAACCGAAGGTCAGAAAAACAAACTTCATAGAGCATTAGAAAATTGAGGTGAAACGGTGAGATTGAAATTAAATCATCAAGACTTGAGCATTCGACGTGACAAAATTGCGTGGCGGGATTGTTGGCGTGATTGGCCACCAAGGTATTACTCATTCTCACCAACAGTGTTGCCAGCTTTGGGTATAGGAGTGTTATTAGGATTGGCCAGTTGTGGTGTGCAGAAAAAATTGGGAAACAGACTGTTTCTGAAGAGAGGAGGAGTTGTGTGTCGAATCAAAATGGGTGGTAAAGGATTGTGTGTAAAATGCGCAAAAGGTAGTGGTGTATTCCACGCCCATAGTGGCGTTCTCTATTTGGAAGACAGAGGCAACGTGTTCCACATTGATCAGATCAATAAAACTCAACATTAGTTAATTATTTATTTATTATTTATTTATTGGTGTTTAAGGTCACACATTTTTGCACGACTAATCATGACCACTCAACATTAGTTAATTAGTTAATGATGGAAAGAGATACACATATTTTGCTCAACAAGAAGTACGTGCAAATGACTAAATTGGTTGACAGGCTGGATCTGACTCTCATCACCATTTCAATGGTTTTGGGTGCTACTATAATGGATCTTCTATCGACTGTGGCCACCATTCCAACTGGAGGTAGAGGGCGTTGCTCTCGTGACCACATTCTTGACCACAAAAATTCCTGGCTAAAAAATTATCATTGAAGGCCGAGAAACATGAAAGCATCAAAGTGTTAGATGATGCAAAAATCAATTCCATAAGCGACATGATATCGGCTTTTCTGAAGCATGGAAGGATTTCCAATTAGGAGTATCGATACATTCGCGATGAAAATGATAAATTTGAGGTGTTGAAAGAAGGTATAAGAATAAAGTCTTGTCAGATTCTTACAGAAGAGAGGAAACAAAATCTGATAGAAAACGGTAGAGAAGAAGCCAAGGAATCTTTTCGTAAACTCTTGAGAAAAAAATATAGATCCAGAAATAGTGACAGATTTGAAACAAAAATAGCAATATTATATATATAAGAAAATAATAAAATTAAAATAAAATTAACAAAAAAATGTATTGTGTAAAATGTAAGAAATATGCGGACACCAATAACTTGCAAAAAGTGCAAACTAAAATAATAGGCAGATGCTTCTTGGCACTCGTAAAGTGTGTGATTCGACCAAAACTCCTTTCATTAAAAGAGATGGAGGAGCAATGAACAGACTCATCAATAATCTTGCCTTTGAAATGCATCTGCCAGGACATCAACTCACGGAACCGAGCACAAAATTGAATAAAAGATTGAATAAGGATCTGATGCTGAAATCATGGAGCAAACCCATCAATAGAGTGGATTCGAGCTGCCTCCAGTCACAATCTCTGTTACGCGAAGCATCCCAATATGAAGACTCGAAACCACCTGTGCAACAATTACATGTTGAGAGATTTAAAAAATATAGTCATTCCCATGATGAGAGAGAAATTTAAACATTCGCTAGTCAGTAAGCTCATTGGCACGAAACGTCAATTTGGAATGAGAAATAAAAAAAGCTGTTCACTGCACTGAATCTAATGCATCGCTTCCTCAGCCCACATGGTTATCAACTGTCTCATGTATTTTATTTTTTCCATGACCCAAATTATAGTAAAGGCATCTGTTAAGACCCCAGGATCGGGTAGATTCGTGATTCACCATTCAATACTTTAGTGAATGAAATGCACTAGCCCATAGTGCACAGATTTTGAAAGAGAAGTGTATGCATCAAAGGATCGGATCAGGTGTGGGCAGTCGATGTGGTGCATATGCAATCGTTATTGAAACACAACAAAGGCATGAAATATCTATTGACAGTCATAGACGTGTTTTTCAAATATGGAAGGATGAATGCATTAAAAAATAAATTTGGAACGAACGCAGCTGAAGCGTTAAAAAAATATATCTTCAGTTCTTCTTCACAAAAACGTGAGAAATTGTAGGTAAACAAAGGTCGAGAATTTCACAACGTTCACGTTCGTCGATTCGGCAACATCTATTCCACAGAAAACGAGAAGAAGGTGAGTGTAGTAGAACGTTGGAATTGAATCACGAAGGAAAAATGCACAGATATTTCACGGCCAACTCTACTAAGAAGTGAATGTCTTAGATGATTTGGTCGACGACCATAACAACATGTCTCATAGTTCCATGAAGATGATACCCGTGGAAGCTACAGATCTGTGAAACGAAAAGAAAGTCTACAAGAATTTCTATCTGTTGAAGATGGCGGGGGTGACAAAACGACCAAAATTTTTCCGTGGGCGATCTATTTGAAAAAGGTTGGTAGCAACTATGCCGACAATGATGTCATCACTTTAGCCCATAATGACATCATGCATGTTTCCAACAGTTTATCGTATAAACTCTCAAGTCAAAAGATAGAAACCATGTTTCATCCCGGTCACGCAACCACGATGTTAGGACTCCTGAAATATATTGATAATTTTTTCCAAATCTAAAGGACTCAATCAACTGTGGATGAAAGACATCAGCTCAGACGCGACTGCTGACAATGTGAGTGCAGCCATGAGATTTGAGCAGATTGTTCAAGCGTTTTCGCCTAGAGAAACGTTTCCGTTTAGGATTCCGCTGAAACACATTTCTAGATTTGCCAAAGATTATGACAAAATCGTATACAGAGTATAACACAACCTCATGCAAGTTTGTAAAAATGACAATGACGTTATCGTGAGAACTGCTGCAACTGATGTCAGAAAGGTGCATCTGAGCAAGTTGTTGTGGTTCATGCCACACGTACTACCAAACGATGAGGAAAGAATGACCCTCTTCAAGATCATTGAATACAAACCAGATGACCAGTGGGATTCAGATTGAGACAGTGCGAGATTGCAAACATTTCAACATTGACTGGAGATTGTCAGTGAAATCTTCTTCGGAAAGACTGCATTTCATCATAGAGGGCTTTCAGACAGACAGAATTGGAACTCAAGAAAAGAATCCATCTCTATTCGATCATTGCAACTTGAGAAAATGGAAGTGTTTCTCAATTCCGCGAGATATCCGGCCATAGGTTACAATGCCTCGTTTGAAAAGAACAAGTTTTCTAGGATGTAAGGTGATGCAGCATACTTCAGATCAAAATATCATCACATGGACAATTTGATAAGCAGTCCAAACATAACACCCACCTACAAAAGATGCTCTATCCCATGTTCGTGTTCGACATCAGCAATCAGAGCGAGGAACTTAAGAACACCATTCTGGACATTATGATCAAGATGCAATCTGACAGGAATGTAAATAGGCGATCCGAAAATTATGTAGTTGCCATTTCCGACAGGATGTTGGTGTTCAAATTGAATGGAAGTAAAATGTCTGTCATTCAAAAACTGAAAAAAAACTTTTAAAAAACTAAAAAAACACTTGAAAAAATCCCATTAAAATACTTTAAAAAAATAAATAATAAACTTAAAAAAAACCTGAAAAAAATATTTTAAAAACTTAAACATAAAAAAGAAAGTTTGGAGAAACATTATTATTAAATAATTCTAATGTTTCTCAAACTTCCTTATTTTTTCCCTCTACAACTTCATATGTTCAATCAATTAAAAGTTTATCCACGTTTTATACATTCAAAGGATCACGTTTGATCAACACAGACACTATAGAAGAAGCTTCGAGATTACTCGCCTTCATCTTGAAATTAATTCTATCTCCTTCAACTCTCCAAGGATCTCCAAATTTGCTTGTATAACAATATTGATTCTCCATTTCGACTTTTTATCTATCGCTTTCTATGCCTTTTACCACCATGTTGATGACCTATCTATTCTTCAAGTCGGTAGAAGTCAAACTCATTTGAACGATGCATCCTTCTATTGCATCGGGTATCCTATCTGACCGTGTAGCATTCCTTTTCTGAAAAAACCTTTCTGATTTGCCAGTATCTAATGTACTGCCTTCCTCGGCCCACATGGTTATCAAGTGTTTTTTTCATGACCCAGATCATAGTACAGGCATCTGTCAGGAACTCAGGATCGGGTAGATTCGTGATTCAATTACCTCCCATGTCCAGATCGCCTTCAATCACATCACCGGTTTTCTTGACTTTAGTGTAATCCACATATTTTCTGCACTCGAATCATATGCCAGACTCCATCGTTCCTCCCGATTGTTTGTTGTGATAGAGATCATCAATGTGTTCTTCAAGATAGGTTTGAGATTTCATGAGAGCAGAATCCAGAGATCCTTTATTGACTACAGTAGATTCGGAATCATTGTTGCTGATTTGTGCCAGATTGATGATCTTATTAAATCCAGCATTTAGATCGGACTTCGTTTCACTTTTCTCATCATCCAAAGCATCAACAATCTTTCGTTCTGTGACATTCACATATTGTTTGGTGGTGGCATCACTGGAATTCTTGGGTTCTCCTGGATTCGATATCTTGTGAGAATTCACATCTACTTCGGAATTCATATTTTTTAGAAAGTTGTATTCTCTCAGATATTGAATGAACCATCTATACAAATCGTCGGCATAATTGTTCCTGACTGCGTCGCTCGAATCCATGGGTTCCGCCACGTTCACCAATTGGTTAGATTACAAGTCTAGGTTGTCAGTCATGTTTTTATCCATGTAATTATCTCTCACGTGCTTCTCGAAAATCTGCAACTTTTTAGTCGTGGCATCCCTTAGATCTACCGGTTGAGGAATGTTATAAAGCTTGTGATTATTCACATTCAATGGTTCATTTAGAGGTTCATATCTCCTCACAAAATGATCATTCAAATATGCGACAGACATTCCACCATCTCCTTCAATGGCGATGTGTTTTTTTTTCACAACTTCATCAGTTCTTCTTAATTTATCGACTGTCATTTTTTTATTTTGTATCTAATTTAATTTTTTATTTTTATTTATTTTATTTTGTTATTTACCTTATATATATATATGTGTGACAATTTTCTTTTTCTCTCAATGTAAATCGTTCAGGATGTCTTGAAAATGATGTTTTGAAAACCCTCTCTTGAGAACATAGAGACACAAATGTCCACAAAACACATGATCACAAGATGGCACCCATTTCATATTTAAATAAATCGACAATTTTAAATAATCCATCATTTCTTCATGTGGTGAGATTCCGCAACTGTTGAATTAATAATTTCTTCTTGCATTCTTGAGCCATGTCACCCAATGAGTGCCGTCGCCTGAGAAATTGTTTGTATTCAAGATTCCACATTCGTCACCATCTCACAGTTTTCTAGGCAATGCATCTCTCGAAAATACTCTGCAAAATGTTTTATCTTTAATGCTTTCACCGCATCCAACAGATTGATGTTGAGGTTCATTAGGTAAGATGACACCATCTACCGATATGTTCATATTTTCCATTGTAATTTATTTTGAATTTCATTTATTTTTTTTATTTTATTTTTATTCTATTATTTTATTTTTTATGTGTTGTGTGAATTTTATCCCCCCCCCCCCAATTTTGTTTGCTTCATCATAGTTCCATCTCTTTGACATATTTCGATCGAAATTTCAGCATTTTTCCTTTTATTATTTCCTTCAACATTTCATCCATCTCTTCAAATCGTCTCTTGAATGTCATGTGACCAAATAATTTTTTGCCAAGTTCCTTTTTGCACTTCTCTGTTCACAAAATCCCAAATGAACATTGGAAATATTTTCTCTTTCTGTTCGTGCAAACAAACTGTACATTTTTTAATTCCATTTTGTTTTTAATTTAAAAAAAATTAAATTTATTTACTTTTTTTCTTTGCTATTAATTATCTTCTAGATTTTCTGTGTCCTTATCAATTTGTTGTGTCGTGTACTTGTCGAATCCTTCTTGATTTTGAGGAACCATCGACTTTGTGGAATAATGACCATGAGCTAATGTGTTTAGTCCATCTTATTGCACGATTCTCTTATCATCACACTGATAATGCAATTTTATTGATTATTGCTGTGTAGAGTTTGTGCTTTTCACTTTGAATCGTGTTCATCGATTTGTACACTACTCGATTTTCGAACAGACATTCTTTATATTCTTTGAAAATGATGTCGTTATTCACGACGTTTCTTTTGACACTTTTACATTCTTGATCGCCTCCCCCCTCCCCAAGCGATAAGCGTACAGTTTTGACTTCAAATCCACGAATTTCGTGATCTGTCTTCTTCCCGTGTGACTGAATTTCCTCACCACCTTTTTATTCAAACCTGACAGAATGTTAGATTTGTGATTGCTGGGATAGTTGCTCATGTCGAACCATGTGCTGACGTCTGGAGTTATGTCGTGGTAAAAATCTTCGGACTCTATCTCATAAGCTAGATTATCCGTGTCAGTGAACAACAGATTGGCTTTCGAATCGTATTTCCTCTTGATGTATTTGGTGGATTTCAGTCGTAGTCAGCAGAGCGTCCCAAGCCTGGCCCAGAGCCCTGTAATACCAAGACGGATCTAGATCTTACTGTCTCCAACAGACGTCTCCAAAATTTTCGATGACGTCAGCCAAGAGAAGGACATCAGTTTTCAGATACAGATCGTGATAATCTCTCATGGATTTCATGTCAAATATTTTCCACACTTTTTGAACGTGCCCGTAGTCGACATCGGAAATGTCGCCTTCATATAATTTCGAATAAAAATGATCTTTAGAAGGTAGCATCGACTCATGAAATCTATGCAAACCATCCAGGTAATCATAGGGATACACTCCTTTCATCAATACGCTTTCCAATTGGCACTCATCTCAAAAGTGTTCGGTCATGATCACGGATTTCTCCTTCCCTAAATTTGCGACTAGTTTCTCGAGACTGGTGGACATGAATTTAAAAGTATCTATGAAACGAATTTCTCTCTTGATATAGACTGCTGACATCTCTCCATCTATTTTTTTTTCTTTTTGTCTACAACTATCCATTTCGCGAAAGAAATGTCTTGTTCTTCGCTCTTTGCAATGCAGTTTACATATCCTTTGCTGACTTCACCAAGATTCTTCACGAACAGATGACTGCCGTCATCTGACAGACTGTGAAATATCACTGGAAAGAACTTAGCATCTCGATATTTTAGACTTCAATTGCTGTGTGCGGCACCTCAAAATTTACCTATGTAGTGATCATGATCTCTCACTTTCTTGTATTTGGGTGCCAAATTTTCAGTGACCCGTAGTCTACAGATGAGACAATTGGTGGCTCTTGGTGGCTCTCTTATAGTCTTTGGCTTGCTCGTCTGTGGTAATCATCTTCACAGGAGTTTTGAATTACTCATGAAACGTTTTGATTTGAGATACCAAATCTTCCACAAACTTTTGAGCCACGTCGTCATCGTTCGACTGTTTCGTGTATGTGTATGGACCCAAAGAATGTTGTTTGTCAAAAGAACAGTATATGTAGAAAGAATATCCAAATGCTATGTGTTTCTGATATGTTTCAGTGTAACTCGGACGACCGTCGGGCTGGCACGAACTCATTTTCACGAAAATGCACTCTCAATCTTCTGTTGTGATGTATGAATTTAATGGGAGTGTGAGGTGTGGGCATGTCGATGACAATGCATTGATTTGAGTTGCAATACTCCTCATGACGTTTCAGCGATTCTTTGCAAATGAAGAAATTCAGACAGTTGAAACAGTAAAATCTCTTTATGGTGTCCGCTAGACTGTGTCGCCAATAATCGACTCATGCTCTTGATCCAACAATAATGTTGATTGTCGTCTTCTGAAATCAATAATAAATTGATGTTTTTCCCGTGATTTATCCTCGTAGGAAATATGTTTTTTTTAATCGATTTTCAAAATGATCGATGTCATGTAGCCGAGTTGGAAAATTCATTCCCGACCAATTTAAATTTTGACAGGTCTCCACATACTTCGATCCTCTCTGCGGATTCGTTTCTACAGGGTATAAGACAGACCTGACGGCCAATTTGAAGGATTGGCTGTCCTCTCTAGATTCAGTACTTTTGCGAATCTGCAATTTCTACCTTCGTTTTTAATAATGCGTCAAAGATTGTATTATTTTTCTTTCATGTCATCGAAGATATCGGACATCAAAGTGCTTTCAGTCACCTGTCTGTGAGATTGAAAATAGGCTGTTTTTTCCTCGACTTTACCTGTGTTCAGATCGATCTTCTCCATCCTAATCTTCAATACCCTTTTCATTTTGATCTCCACACCTAGCGTCCGACGCAATAAATCCAATGCGCTAGGTTTCATCTCGTTCATGAAATGTTTAGGATGAAACTTTTTCCTATCCTGGATGTCAAACTTTTCAAAAATCCCTCAACGGCTTGCTCTCTTTCTCCGGGAGTTGGCAACAACTGTTAGAGTATGACTTTAGCTGAGACTTCTTCTACATCATCATTTCGAATCCGACCATCCCTGCTTTTTCGTTATTTCATCTTTTTGTTTTCTCTTTATTATTTCTGCTGTCGCCGATTGAATCGAAATGTATCCATTTTTTTCAAATTAATATATAATATAATTTGTTTTGTTTTCCTATTTAATAATTATTTTCATGGACGCATGCCCTGAAGAAGACATCTCTGGGAAACTTTTCATGCAGAAGATCTCTCTTCGTATTCTCCAATTTCTCCTTAGAATCTTTGATCTTAAAAAATGACATGCTTTTTAATAATTTAGATTTTTTTCTATTTATTTATCATTTTTTATTTATTAATTTTTTTCCTACTCTTAATAATATGTATATATTTTTTTATTTGAGAAAAAACCCAACATAATATGTATATATTTCTCCGTCACAGACAGACAGACTGATGGAATCTCACCCCCCCCCCCCCCCAAAAAAAAAAACAAAACAAAAAAAAACCCCCAAAAAAAACAATATGTCTCGCGGGTGCAAAAGTTTCTCATCCGAGAGATAGCCGCCGAATCGACTGTATCCTTCGAAGAGGCACTGCAAAACATCGACGGAAATATACATGTTTTGGCATTTTTCTGATGATTTGTAATGTTTCACCGTCGAATCGACGAAATCCGTGGAAAAGACACTTAAAAGACGATAAAATTACATGTATTCACAGGTTTTTGCATCACAACTTTAGATTTCTCGCCAAAGTGGACTAATATGTCACGAGACGACACGCGACACTTCAACTCAAATGTCGATTTTTCCAAAAATCTGTCACCGACATCTCGGTTTCGAAAGCTCTTCCCGTATATCCCAGTATATCCACCATTTTCCCGTGAAAAAATGCGATGAATTCTCCGACAGTGCCAAAATTGGACGATCTCGAAAGTTTCTAAGATTTCCCTAGATTTTCAAAGATTTTTTTATATCGCTCAATTTCCGAGATTCGATCAAAAAGGCGGAACAATCCTCGTAATCTCTTTTTCGGCAATTCGATTGCCCATCAGATTTCTGACTCGAAAAAATCGCGTGTCATATCGTGGTGTACTAGCACATTTTGCGAGAAGTCTAAAGTGTGCCAGCATCGGACGAGAAGTTTTTTAAGCCAAAAACCGGGTTTTGCTGTGCTAGAATGCCACTTTCACCTGTACTGACAAGGAAAGGGACATAAGGTTGGTCTCGAATGCAATCAACGTCGCGGTAACCTTTCAACCCGTGCAACTCCGGGCATTGCTCGATTCCGCTGTGCTTCAGCCGACCTATGTACATATTTGGAACCTGAAGGTAATGTAACGGTCTTGCACTCTAAGCTCTCTCAAACTGCTCACACACCTTTCGGGCTAACCGTTGACTCAAAATCCGTCGAAAAACAGAACACTGGAGTCCCTTATAGCTTGAGCTACCAAAGAACGTAAACTTGGGATCACCAGTAATAATAATATAACAGGTTGGCAGGGTGCTTTGTTCAATTTCTGATAACCAATGACTTCAGTGTTGGTGGCAATACGCTAGAACACAGATCATTTTTTTCTAGAAAGGGCGTTGGTAACTTTGTTGGTTTCTTCTCGGTGGAAATAAACAAAACATTATGCATAAAATAATGATGTGAAAGGTGTTGTTCAAAATTGTTTCCAGACTCACTCACTCGCGTGGTTGTGCATACACATTGGAGCTTCTATATTTCTGCCATCTTATTAAAATAAACAAATACCATGTTCGTCATAAACGACGTCTAACATGAATGTACACCCTCCCCATATCCCTCAAACTCGACGGGACTGTGCCTGAACAACGATACAGATAAAACTACTACGAGCTTTTGTTGCCGAACGAATGTAAACAAATGGTAGCAAAATCGTAGTAAAAGTGTGAAACCGGAACTTGTGGAAGTGGGTACTATTGGCTATGAGCAAGCCGTATAGATCTTAACAGACTCTTTGTAGAGTTCCAACAGTTATATATATAGAATGCTCGTGTTTAAGTATCCATTTTCACTCCATAATTTCTTTTGCATGTACCTTTGAAGTTAGTTAAGGATGGTAAAAATAATTCAATTGGAGATGTCTTGTGAGCTGTCGTAAGCTTTTTGATCGCCGGTAAGGTCGCCGATAATAATTGTGGTACCGGTAAATGACGTCGAGAACACCTGCGCGAATGGGCGTCTCTCCGTTTATACTCTACGGTAGGGACCAGACACCGGATATTCCCGATCACAGTGATCGATATTTCCTCCGCGATAGACACCCCCACCCGAAGTATAGCCCAAATATGTTGATATAGCCGCCGATTATGAATAGGGCTCAACAGAAATGAATTCACACTATACCCAACTTCAAGATGAAATCGACCCACAAGCCGTTAACAGCCGATTATTTAGAAAAAAACGAATATAATACCGCTGATCACTTGGGAAATTGTGAAAAGTGAGTTGAAATATGCAATTTCCGATGACATTTCGCACGGTATCGCATTTACCTGTGTGCTAGTACATGGAATGGATAAAAACTCCACTCACTGGCATTGAAAACATCACAATATGTACCAAGTATATCTTTTAATGCGGTCAAATAATATGAATTTGGTGTACGGCAAATTACTCAGTTTTACGACTTTACTGTCGGGCATATTACCACTATTTCGATATCCGTTTCAATTACCACCACTCAACGCTAGGTGATACACAACTAATATTTGTTAATTATATTCGCGGAGACCCCGGATATAGTATAGCCTATTACTCCGCTCAACTACACGTCTTTTTTAAGGACACATCCGTGCGGTTTTAAAATATGGTGTTAAAGTTCTATGTGTATATTGTCTTTGCAATACAGTGCAAATTTATTTGAACAATATATCCCACAGAAACATTACGGTACATCAACACGTATACACTAGATCATGGATATAAATTTGAATGTGAGTTTGATGAGGCTGTACCGGTTACTATATTCATTACGATATAGTATAGCACTCACATTCATCCAGGAGCGGCGGAGCCGGGGAAAGGGGGATGGGGGCAGGTTCCTCCACACTTTTATCACCAATTATAGGTACGTGAACGGCATTTTCCAACATAACGTGCACAACGCCTATGGTCACCACACATCACCTATACATATATGACTACATTCATTTTCAAGATTCAAGATTTTATTGAATAAAAATAGAAAGCTCCAAATAAAAATGTAATATTTCAATGGACGGCTTATGATTAGCCATTTGAACCCGAGAGGCCGCTTTTCCGGCCCATGAACATGATACTTTATAAATTCATTAAGTAGGATAGCTGGTAAGTGAATGTGTGGGGAAGACCAATCAATATTTTCAACGTTCAGACTATGAGTTAAGTAAAAACAAAACAAAATAAATACGCTGAGGTGAGTGTCTTAAATAGTGTGGGCTCAAGGGTGAGGGGTAGTGTATATAAATTTATATATTTTGCACGAATACACCGCCCCACCACCATTGACACCCCCCCCCCCCTCCCGAAGAAGAATTATTTTCCATCCTACACCCTTGCGGTACCCAGAAACGTGTGACCACCACTTTTTGGAAGCTTCCGCCGCCTCTGCATTCATCTAATATACGAATAGGTTTATCGGTTAATGTTATGGCTTATAACGCGCGCAGAAAAGACAGTGAGGGGATTACGAGATTACTGTAAAGTCACGATTCAAAACATCTCGGCACGCATGTGATAACGGCAAGAGGCTGTTGTACCGCAGCCCTCCTGTTCACATCGGGGACATGGTGTAACACGGAAAACTGGCCGCTTCAACGACCAACTTTTCATTGCCACTTTTTTCTGTACACGGGGAGGTACGCTATGGACGATTCAGATGTGTCTGTCGATGTTGATGCATGTGAAACTCTGGAAATTGATTCCGACACCACTTGTACGATTTATGGTTGGAAATCAATGATTAAGTGGAATCTAAAGCGTCACTGGATACGACATGATCAACACAATTCTGAATCCGCCCCGCCTTGCCCCGCTGCAACTTCAAATTTTTTATGTGATCTCTGTGGGAAATCGTTTAAATCCAAACAATGACTCACTTTGCATCGGAAGGCGAAACGCCTCATGGAACATAAACACATTTGTTCGTTATGTGGAAAAGGCTACAACCAGTAAGTACAGTTCAAGTCTATTCTTCAATACAGATAACATAACACCGCCTCTTATGCGAATAGCCAGAATGCCGCTAGCAGGTTTATTACATATCAATATGCAGCAAGTACATAAAACAAAAACAATATTCCCCAGTGACATCGACAACGCCGGTCAGGAAAACCATAGATAAAAATTCCTTATTTCATTTATTTACTATTATTGTTATTTTTATATAGGTAAAAAACTATGGAAACCTGTATTCCACCCCGTATGCGTTTGCTGACTGCAGGGTAAGCTGTGGAATGTAGCTCATCTCGTCTCATGATGTACACATAATTATTCACACAACATAAACGGAAATTAAATGTTGACCCGCTGAGCAAGCTAGCTAAAGTGAATACACTGAACTGAATTCTACTCAAAGTCCCCAAGCATAACCCTCAATTCATTGGCTCTCCTAATCACTGATCGACCAATCAATTAACACCACAGTTATCTACCATGTCGCCAAGACAAAAGTTTCACGTTTTTCTATCGAACCGCGTGAAACTACAAGTCTATTCTTCAATACAGATAACATAACACCGCCTCTTATGCGAATAGCCAGAGTGCCGCTAAAAAACATGTTCAAAAGCATAGAGAAAATGGATATTAAATAATTAATTTATGAATTTATATTGAAAATCGAAACGTTTGTCGCATATATTACAAATCTACGTGATAATCATAAATCTGTCCTATATGCTACAAATTGTAAACAATGTGAAGTAAACAGAACAAACACAGACCCACAGTCTACAAATCTAGTGACTGAGTAACCATAAGGCGTGATTCTAAAGAATCCTGGACATATCCGTCCTTAGCTGACTCGCTCCGCCATCTGCCGTGACGTTTCCAACAACGCTCGTTAACTCCGGCGTTAGCGGCCGCAGTAGCACCACCAGCTCTCAGAGAATGAAGGCCTATGTTGACGTCTCCCACGACTTCACGTAACCTGCTTACTATACATTCTCGGGCTCTAGAATAACTGAGTGGTTTATTTTTATATATTAATTTGGTCATGTTACCCGAACGAAACAATGGACGAAAGAGAAAGCTATCTGCATCGGAATCCAATTTTGCTAATTCCATGTATCTTTTTAAAACGAACAGAGGACATGCTGCTGAATTCCCCTTAGCAATGACAACTTCACTACCCGAACGATATTGGTCTGTTTTACTTTTTGTAATTTTAATTGAAATGTGATCATCGTGAAAATTGATGTCTTTACACTGCAAAGAGCTTAATTCATTGAATCGCATAAAACCAGTGAAACCTAAAACTATCATGGCTAAATCCCTTGCTATCGCCAGGTCGGTTGTACATGAATATTTATCACACAAATCTATAATATCATCACAAGATACAGGTTCTTTATTGACAACTTTCCTATGTCCAAGCCTTTTTGCCGATTCTACTAAGTTACTGATGAAACCATTATCGGTGGGGTCAGAAAAGCCAAATAGTTCATGATACCATTTGATGGCATATTTTGTGGCTGAAATAACACACGATGAAACGTTATTATTGAGTGAATGAGTAAAATATAGTGCCACTTGTATAGAGCTGGCAGGAATATCTTTACCTCCCAAATTCGCACAAAACACACTCCAGTTTCTGAAATAATTTGTGTACTTGTTGACTGCAGCATCTGCTCTGGATTTTAACAAATATAAAGTCATGTCTGAGGCAAGACCCTCAGTCCGAGCGGAAAGCAATAAGCCACTCTGAGCAATATCATGCTTAATTGCAGCAGTTAAACCTTTCAAAAAAAAAAATAAAAACAATTAAAACATGCACTCTCCGACATATTATATGTTTTTTATAGCATTCTCCACTTACAAAATGCATTTAACTAGAAATTGAATGTCTTAATTATTGTACATGTATAGCATCTAAAGAAACGTTCAATGGTTCTTTGGCGAAAATTCCGTTATCACCCCCTACCTCTGATAACAACATGTTTACTGCCCAAATATATAAGTTTGTTATAACTGTCCAACTTATTGTTAACTTCCATAATAAGAGGCCAAAAAGGGCCAGACTTCCATATTGGAAATACCAACGTTCCTGAAGCCTTGTCTGAATGACGTTTTTTAATAGCCTTCAAAACCAGTCTTGGGGGTGGAACGAGGTAATTGTTCTCGTCACTCCAAGTCTGCTTGAAGGCATCAACAGCTTCTGAAACTGGACACCACCATCTTGAATTAAATCTCGGTGTCTTTGAGTTGTAATCTGTCGCAAATCTATCTATGCTGTGTGGACCCCAACGTTGATCCAAAAATTTGAATATATGTCCACTAACTTGCCAATCGTCTGAATCGAGACATCTACTCAAATAGTCCGCCTTGACATCATTCTCCCCTTGACACCCAAAATGGGTTCAAGACGAAATAATTTTCTTCACACAAATTTTTTAAATCTAGCGCTCCTTTTTGCAAGGAAAGCTTATTGCTACCGTTTTTAACAATACTTACGACTGCTTTGTTGTCACAACACAATTTAAACTTACCATTTTCTAACTCTGGTAAAATTGATTTACAAACCCGGAAAACAGCTTCCAGTTCTCGCCAGGCGGAACTTGTTTCGCACTCGATACTTGACCAGGTGCCGACTTCCTCAGAACCTTGCATGCGCTCTTTATAACCCCCATAACCAGACGCCGAAGCGTCTGAATACACGGTTCCAGTGTATGCGATCGATCCTTCCAGATCAGACCCTACCGGGTCTTGGCCATTAACCACATGCGCATTTCCTTCCAGAAAATGAGCTCATCTTTTCCCTCTTGGGACACTGGCACTTTATCCTCCCAGCTCGCTTTGTATTTCAAGCAGCCCTACATGTATCGAGTTCTCATTCGTACCTCGTTACCGGCTGCGCCGTTCATGGACATAATCTGCCCTATTACATCAGCTGAGTGTCTAGCTTTAACCATGTTACTTTGTTCTAAAGTGTTAACAAGACCTGCGATAACTTTGATCATTCGCTTTAACCTGTCTTCTGAAACCCTGACTTGATCAGTTTCAAAATCCCATTCCAAACCAAGCCAAGAAGATTTCAGAGAAGGCACCCAATTGCATTTATCGTGTGCAATAACAAGGTCGAAATCAACCAAGTCTCGTTGAATTACTTCACTCCATCTCATAGAGTTTTCAAAACCACTGGCTCCTGCCAAGCCATCATCTAGGTACATAATAACCTTTAAGCCTATGCTTCTCCAATATTTAACCATAACTCTGGTTACTTTAGTAAATATATGAGCAGCTGTGGATACCCCGAAAGGTAAAACGTTAAACAAATAAACATTGTCTCTTCCATTTGTAGGCCAAGAAAAACCCAAATATTTTCTTCACTCTTTGGCAATTTCTATGTGATGATAAGCCGATTTAAGGTCAAAATTAACAACGAAATGACCTTCCGAGAATAAAATTCTTGCTACCGAACCGTCTTCTAATCTGAGTTTGAATTTAGCCAAAAATGAATTTATGTGTCGGGAATCCAAAACCAATCTCCCCTTACCATTCTTATTGAATGCCACTGTCAACGGGTTAACCACCTCTGGAATCTCATTAATTCCAGTGTCGCAGGATTACGGGGTTGAGTGATGGAGGAAAATTTATGTTCTTATCGGTGCTCAGTCGACTGCCAGTGACTGTCGTCTGAACCCCAGTTCGAACGTAAACCTTGCCACCTTATCAATGCCCTATCCGCCTGGGACTCTTAGAATTCCTGAAGGTGCCTGTGGCTTACAACGCCAAAGGGTGATCAACGATAATTCACGGAAAAGATTATTTATTTACATGTACGAAGAAGTATAATATCAAACAAATTACTCACAAAATTATCCATAAGAAAACACTAATTACGCGGATAAAAGTTTATTCTTTAGGGCCCTCGACGTCTCCCACAGCTAGCTGCGTCCGATGGATGGACCTCACATCATCTTCATCTTCACACGATTTGTGATGAATACAAAGTGTCTATTCACTTCTCGTTGCTTCCTCCTCGCAGGGTTAACTTCACCGTCAGTCGGGCTTAACTCATACAATGTTCTGCTTGTGCGTCTCTATCAGCGTTCTCACAGTTCAACCACAAATCAATTGGCGTCTACTGCAGTTGATGATCACTTTACGCCTTGTCTGGCTAGCACGGGGTTAAGTTATTCTTCGCCTTCAGCTTTCTACTTAACAGAGCTTACATAATAATATTCTGTAAAGTGTTCTCAACATCACCAATTCTCGCACCGCGTAAAACTATCTTATCTCGCGAGCTATTCCAGCGCTTACTCGAGCTCTTAATACGGTCTCTAGACCTCAACGTTACAGCTTTTACTTCTTTGGCAACTATGCCACTACGGTTCGCAACCACCTTCGCTATCACCTTGACATCCAGAAATGCAACCCATTTCAAGTAACTTCAAAATTTCTGCTGACACAGATGTGTTTTGTAAAGCAGATAAATTATTCTTCAAAATTATCTTTGGGGGCAATTTCAAAAAAGGAAGACGATATCCTTCGTTTATAATATCCAAAATATATCTTGATGCCCCAACCTTTTCCCATTTATGACTATGTGCTTTCAGTTCACCAAAAGGTGATGTTTTCTTTTCATTGTCAACAAACAATTCAGTCGAGCGAAACATAATCTCTCGACTATTAACCGTTATCTCACTCATTGTGGATTCTCCCTTCTGCTCGAATGACATAGAAACACCCGAACTACCGTTATTCAACGTAATTGTTGACAATCCCGTTATCCCTTCATATAATTTAGGAGCTATACTTATCTTTGTCGTATCTTGTCCAACAATGAAACTTTTAGATGTGCATTCTACTTTCCAGTGCCCTGGCTTGCCACAAGCAAAACAAAGTCCTGGCTTTCTTCCTGTAGTTTGTTGCGATCCACTTGTTGACGCTGTTTGAGCTGATGAAGTAACGGAGTATGGGTGAAAACGCCTGTTTCATTTGGCTTGTTGCTGTTTACTTTTCTTCTGAGCTCTCGTTTCTGCTTTATAGATACGTTTTTCATCCTCAGAATCGTCTGCAAGTTGATGAGCCTGATACTCTTCCACTACTTTCCAACCCAGTTCTGAAGAGTCAGCTAATTTAATACATTTAATACATTTCTGTCTCTGTTTAATAATATCTATACCTTCGCTTATCTTGTCGATGGCTTTATCTCCAGAATTATTTGTTTTACTTTGTAGGTGAAATTTGGCTTCTCTAGTACTCTGTTATTATGTTCAAATTGTTCGGAATTTCCGCGTCTTTTGAATTGATATTTCTCCGTGGAAACATGTTTCATCTGTGTCAGCTGAATTTCGGAAATTTCTTTCTGACTTTCTGTAAAGTCTCTTTGAAAAGAACTCAATCTAGTTGAAATTAAATGATCCAGATGAGATAACAGGTCTCTCTGAGAATTTTCCACCACAGTTTTAATCTTATCAATATAATTGACAGTATCTTCCTCCATTGTGGTAAATAAACTTTCAGCCCTGACAAAAATGAATTAAATGTTGACCCGCTGAGCAAGCTGGCTAAAGTGAATACACTGAACCGAATTCTACTCAAAGTCCCCAAGCACAACCCTCAATTCATTGGCTCTCCCAATTACTGACCGACCAATCCTTTAACACCACAGTTATCTACCATGTCGCCTAGACAAAAGTTTCACGCGAAACTATCGAGCCGCGTGAAACTACAAATACCATTTTACATCTCATATGGAACAAAAATACATGTTGAGTTTAGGGCGACTTTTAGCTAAGTTTGATCCGTCCAAAGGCACATGGCGACCTGCTATGGTGACAGAAACAGCAAGAAATTCGGTTGCAAAACCTATGGCCAAACTTTCGACAACTAGCATCGTCTTACGGAGCATGAAAAACCGAAACATGGACCACTCCGTTCCGTGTGTGACAGCTGGGGCAAAGGATATCAATGGCGTTCGAGTCTGAAGGCGTACAAGAATGTTTGCGGCACCATCAACTGATATCACGCGAACTGTGACAATAAATTTCATAAAAAAGTGTTTCTAAATTTTTATGCATCCACCCCACATATACGCAAAGGCCCCCGCCCCACCCCCACCCTCGGCAACCCCGTATAGACCTCAGTTGTTTGGGCTTGATGCATGGAATGCAGGCATATCTGATGTCCCCTATTCGCCACGGACTGACTCCATTGATATGGCCTTAATCCCAACAAACCCCCGTTTGGGCACGCGTATAATAGGCCCACCTCTGGTATCCGGGTTGTTAATGCACAGTAGCAATGGTGTGGCTGTTCACATAGACATCTCAATCTACCGATATAGCGAATTATGAGGAATTTGTCCCATCAAGATAATGAGATGGCTGTGTGGATGAGCTTGGTAGCTCCTCGTCAGTGGATGGTGGATTCCTTAGGCCATCCAGTGAATCTGATTGATCTGCCTTCATCTTGGAAATTCACGTCGCTTCCAACAACTGTGGCTATATCACGACGTTGTTAGTTCCCACTGGGAACGAAACCACGATCAAACAAACAAATAAACCTAACATATGTGCATATATTATAATCATCTAATTCCTCTACGAAGAGACCCCGCGTGTGGTTCCGATATTGAATAGACCCATCACTCCACCCAGGTAGCCAGGTTGATAAGGCCTTGTATTGCACCTGTCTGACTGTCCACCTGTACGATTCTGACCCCTTAAATATTGGAATATGCTAAATTGTCATGCTTTGCCAACTTCATATTCTTGTTTTGTCGATCTTGTCAACTCATTCTCGGAGTTGATTAGCTCTGCATGCAGTGGAGTGATCAATGGGCCATCAAATAGATCTGCCAAATTAACTCACACATTCATGTCCCACCAACCTAAATTTGGGGAACTGTCATCGTCATTATATAACCTTAGCTGTCGGAATTGAAGCTCTAATAAAAAAATAATAGAAACAACTATGGAGAGCTTAAAACACTCATTAACGCTGATCAATTAATTGGTAATTTGCCGATTGTTCACAGACGATGCTCGCTCTGATCAATTATTTGAGTAATTTGCCGTACAGTGGACATATCAGGCAGGTTGTAATTTGCCTGGCAGTAGTTGAGTAATATGCCGTACAGTGATATTTTTCTATTTCAGCATTTGACAAATATTGGCATTTTGGGAGAAACTTATCATATTGGCGACCAATGAGTGTTAGCATAGTTCACGAATACACATTTGTATCACCGGAAAGCGTCGAAATTAGCGCAATTTGTAAGAAGAATGCAGCAAATTCAAGAAAAACTCCGTGCTCAGTCATATTCACCTTTAATTTGTGTGAAATTTCTTTGAATAATGAGGTGGAAAAACATTACACGATAAATCATTCTTATACTCACAGTTTGTCGATCTGCGATTATCCAAAAATCTGTGAATAACATCCTATAATTTGTCCATGTAAAAGTCATCCTCGATAAACGAAGTGGAAAAATAGCCTCTATATCCATGAAAACAGGCTGTGCGCGATCGGTAATATACTGTGTCGGGTCCCCACACTGTACACCTGGCCTCCAGAAAGCATCTCCGGCACCAGATCAGCCAATGAGCTTCTGGATTTTACTGGGATGTACTTTCACCTCTCGAAAGGGCCAATCGAAGACGCAGATGGGTTGGAAGTTGTAAAAACTACTTCCAATTTCCGAAAGACGTGGATGGGTTGAACGTGATAAAACCTCTTCCAATTTAGGAGGTCGAAGTGCGGTAAAATAACCATGACTACTGAGAAACGTAACTACATTTAGTACGAGTCCCACAATACCTTGCATGGTAATGGCTGATAGAAATAAACTTTGCGCTAATAAATGTTCTTGCAATGCGCATTTTGTCAAATATTAACATATTAACAACCCTTGCCGTAACGAACGGTGCCTCACAGGCAAAAATAGTGTAGTTGAAACCGATGCGCTTTACTTTTAATAAATAAAAGCTGAAATCCAACCATAATTTGTTGCACTGAAACAATGAAATACCAAAATCAAGAATGGCTTTGGACAAGTGGTTCGAAACTCTCCTAAATTACCAACTTTAATTAATATTTAAGCTTACATTATTTTTCAGTCAATTAATTACTATTTTATACAGGAATTACGTTCTTAACTTTTATTTTTACCCGACTTTACTTCTGATTATTTACTAAGATCAATATAAACTAGAGAATTGTAATTTGTTGGACAAATTACGGGCTTTCCCAACTTTTTAATGTGAAAAGGCAAACTGCATTGTACACAAAACTATCGATCAGTTTTGAAAACAGAAAATTTAGTGGAAATCAAACTTTTTGTGATGCTACTAGTTTTTATGCAGCCAAAAACAGAAATTTGAGATACAGCAGGACGCCAAAACATTTAACACAAAATTTGCTCTTCAATAATTACAGAGTATTTTCATAGAAAGCAAAACAAGCGATGTCCTTTGTGCTTTGGAAAAAATTAGTACATATGAATTATGGGCGTACGGGCCGGGGTTTCATGAAGGACTGTGCCCAACCCACCCCTAAGTCAGGAAGGAGCCGATTTTTCGGCCAATATGCCAGAAAATTTCGGACAATTTAGTTGCCAGAAATGACCACAAAACATTTTGGTTTCCACACAAAATGTTGTTTTCCTATCTCATCACTTAGAAGTTGCAAGTAAACTGACCATTATACTGTACAAGTTGATTCAGTGGAACCGTATCCACGTTAATATTATTCATTTATAATCACACAAGTACACATAAAGAGCTCTATTACTGCATATTACGGGAGCACGGTGGCTCAGAAGGTAAAGATGATTGTTGCAATCCAAGAAGTCCTCGGTTCGAATCCCGCCTATGGCAACCACATTGTGTCCTTGAGCAAGACACTTCATCCCAATTTAATTTGCCGCGTGGGGGGGGGGGGGGGGGGAGTGGGGGGGGGGCATGATGGCGATGTGTACTAACGGTACTTTGAGGGTGCACTTGTCTTCAACCAATGCTAACCCTGCTTTTGTGGAGTTAGTATGTTGGGGAGTCTGAGTCGCTTGCCGTTGCTCGGTGGTCCTCTCCAGGTACTCGATGGGAGGGAGCCTCCTCCCTCCTTCCCATACCCACATTTGGCATTTCCTCCTGAGATTCAACTTTTGCGGGCTAAAAGGGTTCATCCCCCCGCCCCCTGAAAAATAGCCCTGTACGCCTATGCAATGAATACCTAGATTATGGTCATGATATAGCTGTAGATGCTGAAAGTGACCTTAAATATCAATAATTAATTTATTCTCTATCATTTTGTCTGTTTGTGAATGTGTGGGATTTGTCAACAAACGAGGGTAAGCTTCCAACTCCATGATTTCACAATTTTTCCAACATATCTGTTTCAGATACAATGAAATACATGTAATATGAGTAACTGTCACACACAGATTAGTTGTTTATTTGATATGGTTTAAACCATCTTGAGAGCTAGTATACACAGTGATGGGTACAGTTCAAGTCAAAATGAGTTGATTAAAGGGATGTTGAACAGCTTGTTAATATTTCTTGCATTACATTACTACTTTGCTATTTATTAACAGAGGGATTTCACAGAGGGTTTCCTTGACGGTATTTATTTATTGGTGTTTACGGTCACATACTTATCCACAATGGCTAATCGTAACCGGGACAGTTTTACGGGTGGGGGAAGTCGGAGGACCCAGAGAGAACCACCGCGCATCGACGAGAAACTGTCAGCTCAACATTCTAATTATGTTCAAGCTCCGCTGAAGCAGGGTACCAGCGGTTGAAGACATGTGCACCATTGACATGCAGTACGCCTTAGTACATGGCATCATCGTGCCCCCATGTTGGCAACCGTGATAATGTGCCTTGCCCAAGGACATTACGTGGGTCATCCCAGATAGGTATCAAACTCGGGACCTCTATCATAGAAGTCAAACAGTCTACCACTGAGAAAATGTGCTTTCTATCCTGGCGGTATTCATATTTGTACGGCCAAACTGGTGTTGGATAACACGGAACACCAAATCATATAACACAAAATTTGTTCCCCATTGTTTTTTGAAAGCAGTTATGAAAAGCTCAAAGAGCTCTTTCCTTTTTGTTTTTGGACAAGTGAGTATTCACTCAAAGTCATTTTTTGCAGACAGTGCTATTTTTAAGTGCCCAAAGCACATGTTTCATTAAGTCCCAGAACATAACTAAAGCCGGATTTATTGATTAAACATCTCTGCATGTAGCAAAGCAAAGTGTCTCAAATTAACCATTCCAAAACGATAGTAGAGAGTAACCAAAGTTCGATAATTTGGGTATTTCCAAATGGTACACTTATTCTCACTCGCATTGTGCTTGAGGGTTAAATCTGAGATTTAAAAGGTATACCAATCTTACTCAGGGAAAGCGAGTACAGAAAAGTACGAAATTAATCAGAAAATGAATTTTGTCTGACGGTACTAATATTTGTACGAGCAAAACTGGTACTGTTTTTATTTATTTATTTATTAGGTTTTAACGACACATTAACAGCCAAGGTCATATTATGTCGGTGACAGTTGTATGGGTGGAGGAAGACGGAGTACCCAGAGAGAACCACCGAGCAATGACGAGAAGCTGCCAGCTCCCCAACATAGTGCCTCCGCACTGTAGCAAAGGCAGGGTTAGATTGGTTGAAGACATGCGCACAATCGACGTGCAGTATGCCTTAGTACACGGCGTCATGGTGTACCCATGCGGACAGTCGGGGTGAAGTGATCGGGACATAATTGGAATATATCCGACAGATGCAATGTCGGATATATTCCAATTATGTCCCGATCATGCAAGGCAGCAACTTGAAATTCTCAGAATGTTTCCTACTGTCCCTGCCCGACAGTTTAGTATCTTTGTCAAGTGCCGAGACCGCGTAGAAATACCGTGGATCAGGTGGAAACCGAGGGCACGATTCGTCCCTACTTTATTCTCAACTCAACGACTTTTCCATGCATTAATTATCTGTCACCGGCTGAGTTAGGTATTATATTTGTCTATTTGATGAACTTTTCAACCTTAACTATTTGCGGCTTCATATAGCACCACTGAAAGGCCACTGCACGGTTACCAGTATATTCAGGGATTGATTTTACGAAAATAACAATTACTCCGACTATACCCACATGGGGACTCCTAAATATGCCAAGGGTTAAACTTTTGATAATGACGTATAAAACAGAAGTTGTCATGCTATGCTTGTTGCATGCAGGTATAGAAAACATTCAGCGCTCAGTGAATTACGAATAGAGTAAATTGTTACTTAAACCTACGAAATTCTGAAAAAATGAGTTTTTTTTCGACGGCATCTACCATTATGCATCTGAGACAGGGATTGCGTTAAACTTTACAGCAACCTTATAACAGAAACTAGACTTTATGATTCTGGAGAATCATGGCTTTTCCCGATGAGATTCCAAGATTTTTCTCATGACCCCACAGTGTCTTGTTGTTTTTAACTGTCTCACTGAAGTCCCTTCATTGATTTTATGAAAAAGGTGAAGATAGTCATCTCAAATGAGAGAGTTTGATAAAAAATTGTTTAGGTAAAAACCATCATTAACGGTGGACTGGTTTAATGTCAATATCGTCTTCCAACAAGTCAATGACCGACAAAAGGAGTTATGTTTGTTTGACACATACCCACTGAGTGCTGTGTCAATTTAAAAATGGTTCATTTTATCTCAAATGTATCCCAAATATTGATGTTTGGCAGCTTGTAGAGGGTTAACAAGTAGTAACAGGAATATTTATTCATGCAACTTGTAATGTCACATCAAGAACTGTGAATGGCCATTTTTTTCTTTAAAATCTACAAGATGTTTTCGGAGAAATCCAGGGAGAACATGAATTTTAAGATTTTGATGGGTGTCATTGTTTATCCAGCCCAAAACGGGTTGAGTGTTGTTTTTTGAATACTCTTATTACTTCCAAAAATAATTCTCAGTGAATTCTACTTCCACTTATTTTGATCTCTCCTCCCAACTTTGGGTGCTGTGGGTACGCAAACACAGCCCATTTTATCAACATTTTGATGTTTGAGAACCTGCATAGGGTTTACAAATGCTTACAGGAATATTTTGTACATGCAACTTGTAATGTCACACTAAGATCAGAGAATGGCCATTTTTTCTTGAAAATCTATGGCATGTTTTTAAAGAAATCCTCAGATCACACAAATGTTTAACCTTTTGAGGGGTATCTCCCTGTAACCAGCTCTAAAGGGTTAATGCTCGGTTTTGTGAATACCTTCATTACAAAAATGATCGACGGTGAATTCCACTTCCAATGAATGAGGTTATGTTTATCTCGTAGGTACACATTTGGTGTTATGGTTGCCCAAGAAGAGCCCATTTTCTCCAAATGTCTATGCTTGGCAGCCTCTGGAGGGTTAACAAATGTTTACCGAAACATTTTGTTCATGCTTGTAATGTCACTTGAAGGCCTGCGAATGGTCAATTGTTCTTGAATTTTTTGTTGTTGAGAAATCCATAGAAAACTGGAATTTTAACCTTTTAAGGATTATATCTCCTTAACCAGTCAAAAATGGGTTCAGACCTCGATTTTTGAATCCATTTACTACTTACAAAAATGTTTCCCTGTCAGTTTTGCGTCCGGTAAAAGAAGTTACGTTTCTATGTTGCATTCCCTTTTGATGTTGTTGTTGTTCAAAAACAGGCTATTTTTCAAAATTTTGACATTTAGCAGCCCATGGAGGGTTAACAAATGCTTACCGGAATAATTTATCCAATCACCTGGTAATGTGACACCATGACCTATCAATGGCCATTTTCTCTTGAAAACGCTACCAGATGTTTGTAAAGAAATCCAGGGAAAACATAAATTTTTAAGCCTTTGATGGGTATCACTATTAACAACCACAAAAGGGGTTAACGCTTGGTTTTTTGAATACCCTTATTACTTACAAAAATGGTCCTCGGTGAATTCCACTTCCAACAAAGGAGATTATGGGTAATTCCCAGGTACACGTTGGGTGTTGCGCGTGTCTGAAAACAGCCCATTTCAACAAAATTACGATGCTTGGCAGTCTGTAGAGGGTTAATAAACATCCATGATTTTTTTATGACCCTGGAGTGTCTGAAGAATTGTTTTTAATTGTATCATTAAAGTATTTTTATTGATGTCTTGAGAAAAGTGGGTATAATAGTCTCAAATGACCCAGTGTGATAAAAGAACGTTTTGGTTAAATCATCATTGTTTGTGGAGAGGGTTAATATTAATATCAGCGTCTGAGAATCAGCGTCTAATGTAAATAGCCCATTGTATCTCAAATTACCAAAAATTTCGATAGTTGACGGTCTGTGGAGGGTTAATGAAGGCTTGCGAGAATACTTCGTCTCCAGGGTTTATTTGTTCTTAAAAATCTGTAAGAACCAGTTGAAAATATCCACAGAAAATGTGAACTTTAAATTCTTGAGCATGAAGAGTCCCTGTATCAATTACCTCATATTAGACCACAGTTGTTATGCATGATTATGTCATTTTTCACACCTTGTGGAGCTCACCTATCACCTGTCTGTTAATAGCAGAAATAAATTTCTCTCCAATTGGTTTTTCCCCGTAGAATTAGTTTTATTTATTACAATGAAGATATCCATACATACAACGACAAACATGAAGTTATAAACTACAATAATTACATACGAAAATAGGAAGTGTTGTTTGTACATATGTGTAGATAAAATATACCCTGGGACGGAGAAGGGGAGTATAACCGTCTTACAAACAAGTATATATCTAGACCCACTGCCGCGGGAATGTTGGCGCCATGCACCACTGCATTTGATAACCTACAGAGTAGTAAATATACCTGCCCCCCCCCCCCTTCCCATGTTGGGGATCCCCACCTTTTATTGTAAGGTTCCTTAGGCACAACATGGCGTCAGTAAGATAGATATATACTGCCACGTCGCCACTCTGGGACGGAGGAGGGGCAGTGTATAGCCGTTTTACAGACTATTATATACCTGGACCCACTGTCGGTGAAACGCTACATTGTCAACACTATTTGATATTATAAGTAACTGATCCCATTGTAGCTAACGTTATTTACTGCTTTCTTAT
Organism: Pictodentalium vernedei; assembly: GCA_031216915.1. Classification (NCBI taxonomy): domain Eukaryota; kingdom Metazoa; phylum Mollusca; class Scaphopoda; order Dentaliida; family Dentaliidae; genus Pictodentalium; species Pictodentalium vernedei. The sequence continues at coordinate 344,221,512 of CM062294.1, forward strand.
CATGCAGTGGCGGAGCGGTGGCATTGTGGTAGCCGGTTCTCCTCAGATCACCGAAGTTAAGCAACGTTGAGCCTGGTTAATCATTGGATGGGTGGCCGTCTGAGCGATCAATTCGGACTCCCATGCTGTGTCCTTGGGCAAGGCACTTAAACTCTGGTTCTCCATATGGGGGCACGATGCCGCCATGTACTAAGGCGTACTGCACGTCGACGGTACGCATGTCTTCAGCCAATCTAACCCTGCCTGTGCTGCAGTTCGGAGTTACGATGTTGGGAAGCTGGCAGCTGCTCGTTGTTGCTCGGTGGTTCTCTCCAGGTACTGCGGCTTCCTCCACCCGTAGATTAGCCATTGTGCATAAGTATATGCCCTTAAACACCAATGTATAAATAATAAATGATATCATGCAGGGCAGTGTGGAATACGAGGTGAGGCGTACCTTTCAATGTGTGTTTGGTTGGAGAAAGAGGCAGGGGGGGGGGGGGGAGGTGGTAACCTTGGTAATTTTGTTTGGATAAATCGACCGGTCGCGACCGATGAAGCGGGACACGGTGAGAGTGGAACTTATGGGCGGTAATTCTTGATAATAAATAAATATACACTTACTTTTGAGTTGATACAAGGTGAGTATAGTAGTCTCAAATGAGAATGGCCAATATTTGTCTTGAAAACCTACGAGAGGCTTTTAGAGAAATCCTCGGAAAATATGAATTTTTAACCTTTTGAGGGGTATCGCTCTGTAACCAGCCCAAAACGGATTAATGCTTGGTTTTGTGAATACCTTCATTACTTACAAACATGATCCTCAGTGAATTTCACTTCCAATGAGGAAGGTTATGTTTATCACGCAGGAACACATTGGGTGTTATGGGTGCCCCAAAACAGCCCATTTTCTCAAAATGTCTATACTTTCCAGGCTCTGGAGGGTTAATAATTGCTTACTGGAATATTTTGTCCATGCAACTTGTAATGTCACTCAAAGACCTGCAAATGGTCAATTTTTCTTGAAAACGTGCTAGATTTTTTGGAGAAATCCACAGAAAACGGGAATTTTAAGCTTTTGAGGGGTATATCTCCTTAACCAGTCGACAATGGGTTAAGACCTCGATTTTTGAATATCCTTACTACTTACAAAAATGTTTCTCTATCAGTTTTGCGTCCAGTAAAAGAAGTTACGTTTCTCTGTGGTATTTCCATTTGATGTTGTTAGTGTCCAAAAACAGACTATTTCTTCAAATTTTTTGACATTTAGCAGCCCATGGAGGGTTAACAAATACCTACCAGAATAAGTTATCTATACAACTGGTAATGTGATACCAAGACCTATCAACGGCCATTTTCTCTTGAAAACCCTACAAGATGTTTGTAAAGAAATCCAGGGAAAACGATTTTTAAGCTTTCGATGGGTATCCCTGTTAACCTCCCCAACAGGGGTTAACGCTTGGTTTTTTGAACACCCTTATTACTTACAAAAATGGTCCTCTGTGAATTCCACTTCCAACAAAGGTGATTATGTTTATCTCTCGTGTATACATTGGGTTCTGTACGTGTCCGAAAACAGCCCATGTCAACAAAATTACGATACTTGGCATCTTGTAGATGGTTAATAAACGCTCACCGGTGTATTTTGTCCCTACAACTTGTAATGTCACATAAATACCTACGAATAGTTAATTTTTCTTGAAATCCTACAAGATACTGTTAGGAAAATTAAAAGAAAATGGGAATTTAAAGCTTTTGAGGGATATCTCTCTTAGCCTACCCAAAATGGGTTAAGACTTCGACTTTTGAATACCCTTACTACTTACAAAAATGTTTCTGTATAAATTGTACACTCGATAAAAGGAGGCGCTTTTCTTTGTGGTGTACCCATTGGGTGCTGTTGGTGTCCACAAACTGCCAATTTTATCACAATTTTGATGTTGAGGAGCCCTGGGAGGGTTAACTAATGCTGACCGGAATATTTTTTCCATGCAACTTGTAATGTCACACCAAGACCTACAAATAGCCGATTTTGTCTTGAAAACCTACGAGATGTTTTTAGAGAAATCCACAGAAGGAGGGTATTTTAAGGTTTTAATAGGTATCTCTCTTTAACCAGCCGAAATGGGTTAAGACGTCGAATTTTGAATACCCTTACCACTTTCAAAAATATTTTCCGATCCATTTTGCGTCCGATAAATGAAGGCCACTTTCTCTGTGGTATACCGTTTGGTCGCTGTTGGTGTCCAAAAACAGCCCATTTTATCACAATTTTTATGTTTAGCAGCTCGGGGAGGGTTAACTAATGCTGACCGGAATATTTTGTCCATGCGACTTGTGATGTCACACCAAGACCTGGGAGTGACAAATATTTCCTGAAAATCTACAAGACTCGTCTAGAGAAATCCACGGAAAACATGAAGTTTTTAGCTTTTTGGGGGTATTACAAAAATGATCCTCGGTGAATTCCACTTCCAATAAAAGCAGTTATGTGTATCTATCGTGTTTCGTTTGGGTGCTGTGGGGGCCCGAAAACAGCCCATTTCATCAAAATTTCGATGTTTGGCAGCCTGTGGAGGGTTACCATATGCATCGCCTGATATGTCGTGTGTATCAAAGGTCGTATCACAGGCAGGTCTAGCAATGATGAATGTTTAATAAAAATCTACAAGACGTGTTTCGAGAAAGTGCTGATAAACCCCAATTTTGACAGTTTTTTGCCAATTCTGACAAAATAAGGGTTAAATCGAAAATTCCGCTTTGGTACATTTTTAGATTTTGTGCCCCTCTATGTGTGTGCACAATTTCGTGAAAATCGGTTCGAAAATGGCTTCTGAATCGTACGGACAAAATGTGTGGAAAAAAAAAAAAAAAAAAAAAAAACCCAAAAAATAATAATCCATAGAAAAGCAATCGTCTTTTCCAGAGGGAAAAGCCTAAATATTCTTGGAATTGAACTGTGAACTTTCGGATATTCTATTCCAAACTACCACTGCACGCTTATCAATATTCAGTGATTTTATGAAAATTACAATTATTCCGACCCTACCCATATGGGCAGTCTCCAATCTGCCAACGGTTAAACTTTTAATAATGACATATAAAACTAGACTTTATGATTCTGGAGAATCATGGCTTTTCCCGATGAGATTCCATGATTTGTCATGACCCCACAGTGTCTGATGAATTGTTTTTAACTGTCTCACTGAAGTTCCTTCATTGATGTTATGAGAAAGGTGAAGATAGTAGTCTTAAATGACACAGTTTGATAAAAAATTGTTTAGGTAAAAAACATCATTAACGGTGGAGTGAGTTAATGTCAATATCGTCGTCCAACAAGTCAATGACCAACAAAAGGAGTTATGTTTGTTTGACACATACTCACTGAGTGCTGTGTCAATTTAAAAATGGTCCATTTTATCTCAAATGTATCCAAAATATTGATGCCTGGCAGCTTGCAGAGGGTTAACAAGTGTCAACAGGAATATTTATTCATGCAACTTGTAATGTCACACCAAGAACTGTGAATGGCCATTTTTTCTTTAAAATCTACAAGATGTTTTCAGATAAATCCAGGGAGAACAGGATTTTTAAGCTTTTGATGGGTATCATTGTTTTTCCATCCCAAAACGGGTTAAGTGTTGTTTTTGGAATACTCTTATTACTTCCAAAAATAATTCTCAGTGAATTCTACTTCCACTTATTTTGATCTCTCCTCCCAACTTCGGGTGCTGTGGGTACGCAAACACAGACTATTTTATCAACATTTTGATGTTTGAGAACCTGCATAGGATTAACAAATGCTTACAAGAATATTTTGTACATGCAACTTGTAATGTCACACTAAGATATGAGGATGGCCATTTCTTCCTGAAAATCTACGGAATGTTTTTAAAGAAATCCTCAGATAACATGAATTTTAACCTTTTGAGGGGTATCTCTCTTTAACCAGCTCTAGGGTTAATGCTTGGTTTTGTGAATATCTTCATTACTTACAAAAATGATCGACGGTGAATTCCACTTCCAATGAAGGAGGTTATGTTTATCTCGTAGGTACATATTTGGTGTTATGGTTGCCCAATTACCGAAACATTTTGTTCATGCAACTTGTAATGTCACTCGAAGACCTGCGAATGGTCAATTGCTCTTGAATTTTTATTTTTTTTGAGAAATCCACAGAAAACTGGAATTTTAAGCTTTTAAGGGGTATATCTCCTTAACCAGTCAAAAATGGGTTAAGACCTCGATTTTTGAATACATTTACTACTTACAAAAATGTTTCCCTGTCAGTTTTGCGTCTGGTAAAAGAAGTTACGTTTCTCTGTTGTATTCCCATTTGATGTTGTTGTTGTTCAAAAACGGACTATTTTTTTCAAAATTTTGACATTTAGCAGTCCATGGAGAGTTAACAAATGCTACCGGAATAATTTATCCAATCAACTGGTAATGTGACACCATGACCTATCAGTGGCCATTTTCTCTTGAAAACCCTACCAGATGTTTGTAAAGAAATCCAGGGAAAACATATATTTTTAAGCCTTTGATGGGTATCACTATTAACAACCACAAAATGGGTTAACGCTTGGTTTTTTGAATACACTTATTACTTACAAAAATGGTCTTCGGTGAATTCCACTTCCAATAAAGGAGATTATGTTTATTTCTCAGGTACACGTTGGGTGATGTGCAAGCCTGAAAACAGCCCATTTCAACAAAATTACGATGCTTGGCAGCCTCTAGAGGGTTAATAAACGCTCATAGGAATATTTTGTCCATGCAACTTGTAATATCACACAAAGACCTGCGAGTAGTCAATTTTTCTTGAAAACCTACAGGATGTTTTTAGAGAAATCCACAGAAAATGGGAATTTTAAGATTTTAAGGGGTCTCTCTCTTTAGCCTGTCCAAAATGGGTTAAGACTTCGACTTTTGAATACCCTTACTACTTACAAAAATATTTGCGTATACATTATGCGCTCGATAAAAGAAGGCACGTTTCTTTGTGGTGTACCCATTGGGTGCTGTTGGCGTCCAAAAACAGCCCATTTTATCACAATTTTGACTTTTAGCAGCCCGTGGAGGGTTAACAAATGCTCACCGCAGTATTTTGTCCATTCAACTTCTATTGTCACACCAAGGCCTGGGAGTGACAAATTTTTCTTGAAAATCTACAAGACTCGTTTAGAGAAATCCACGGAAAACACAATTTTTTGAGCTTTATGGGGGTATTGCTGTTTAACGAGCCCAAAGCGGGTTAACGCTTGGGTTTTTGAACACCCTTATTACTGACAAAAATGATCCTCGGTGAATTCCACTCCAAATAAAGGAAGATATGTTTATCTCTCATGTATTGTTTGCGTGCAGTGGGGGCCTGAAACCGGCCTATTTCATCAAAATTTCGATGTTTGGCAGCCTGTGGAGGGTTACCATATGCATCGCCTGATATGTCATGTGTATCAAAGGGCGTTTCACAGACAGGTCTAGCAATTACGAATGTATAAAAAAAATCTACAAGACGTGTTTCGAGAAAGTGCCGATAAACCCCAATTTTGGCAGTTTTTTGCCAATTCTGACGAAATAAGGGTTAAATCGAAAATTCCGCTGGGGTACATTTTTAGATGTTGTGCCCCTCTATGCGCGTGCAAAATTTCGTGAAAATCGGTTCGAAAATGGCTTCTGAATCGTACGGACAAAATGTGTGGAAAAAAAAAAAAAAAAAAAAAAACCCAAAAAACTAGACTTTATGATTCTGTAGAATCATGGCTTTTCCCGATGAGATTCCATGAATTTTCATGACCCCACAGTGTCTGATGAATTGTTTTTAACTGTCTCACTGAAGTTCCTTCATTGATGTTATGAGAAAGGTGAAGATAGTAGTCTCAAATGACTCGAGTTCTGACGTCATGCAAGTTTGGTCGACATGCTTTCAATTTTGTTATTGGTAACTACATATTTATAATTTCATTATTTCTGATCGGAATTTTGAAAATGACACACGCAATCGCGACAGAGTTTTCTGAAAAACTCGATTCTGCAAAAAGTTTTAGTGAAATTTCATTTTTTTTTATTTTAAATTTCGATGCTCTTGTCGAAAAGGTGTTAATTACTGATCGTCCCAAACAAGATCAAAGACTGACGCCGAAGATTAAAAAACAGACAGAGAATCTTCTAAAAATATACATGTGCAATCATAAAATGCAATAAATCAAGTCTTTTTTCACGTTTTATGCATGTTTTATATGAGAGAAACATGTCCAATCGTATCATTGAATCATTTTTAGGTATATGTGGGTGAGAAATTTTGTATACGGACAAAATACACACTAAATAAAACAATTGGCATTATTTTCAAAGCAGCCCATTTTATCAAACTTTTGATGTTCAGATGCTGGTGTAGAGCTAACAAATCCTGACCGGAATATTTTGTCCATGCAACATGTAATGGCACACTAAGACCTATGAATGACCATTTTTTTCTTGAAATTTACAAGATGTTTTTAAAGAAATCCAGGGAAAACTTGAATTTTTAAGCCTTTGATGGGTATCGCTGTTTAAAGAGGCCAAAACGGGTTAAGGCTTGGTTTATTTAATACCCTTATTACTTACAAAAATTATCCTCGGTGATTTCCACTTCCAAGAGAGGAAGTTATGTTTATTTCCCAGCTACAGGGGCTGTGAGGGGCTGAAAACAGCCTATTTTATCAAAGTGTTGATATTTGAGAGTCTGTGGAGGGTTAACAAATGCTTATCAGAATATTCTGTCCTTGCAGTTTATAATGTTACACCACGATCTGCGACGGACCAGTTTTTTCTTGAAAATCTACTTGACATTTTTAGAGAAATCCACGTAAAGCATGATTGTTTAAGCTTTTGGGGGAATCACTCTTAAACCACCCAAAACGGGTTAACACTTGGTTTTTTGAATACCCTTATTAGTTACAAAAATGGTCCTCGGTGAATTCCACTTCCAACGAAGGAGATTATGTTTATTTCTCAGGTACACATCGTGTGCTGTGTGCGTCCGAAAACAGCCCATTTCAACAAAATTACAAAGCTTGGCAGCCTGTGGAGGGTTAATAAACGCTCACCGGAATATTTTGTCCATGCCACTTGTAATGTCACACAAAGACCTGCGAGTAGTCAATTTCTCTTGAAAACCTACAAGATGTTTTTAGAGAAATCCACAGAAAATTCGAATTTTAAGATTTTAAGGGGTCTCTCTCTTTATCCTGCCCAAAAAGGGTTAAGACTTCAACTTTTGAATATCCTTACTACTTATAAAAATGTTTCCGTATAGAGTGTGGGCTCGATAAAAGAACGCACTTTTCTTTGTGGCGTACCCATTGGGTGCCGTTGGCGTCCAAAAACAGCCCATTTTATCACAATTTTGACTTTCAGCAGCCCATGGAGGGTTAACAAATGCTCCCCTTAGTATTTTGTCCATGCAACTTCTCTTGTCACACCAAGATCTGGGAGTAACAAATTTTTCTTGAAAATCTACAAGACTCGTTTAGAGAAATCCACGGAAAACATGATTTTTTTTAGCTTTATGGGGGTATTGCTGTTTAACCAGTCCAAAACGGGTTAATGCTTGGTTTTATGAACACCCTTATTACTGACAAAAATGATCCTCGGTGAATTCCACTTCCAATAAAGGAAGTTATGTTTATCTCTCATGTATTGTTTGGGTGCAGTGGGGGCCTGAAACCGACCCATTTCATCAAAATTTCGATGTTTGGCAGCCTGTGGAGGGTTACCATATTCATCGCCGAATATCTCGTATGTATCAAAGGTCGTGTCACAGGCAGGTCTAGAAATGATGAATGTTTAAACAAAATCTACAAGACTTGTTTCGAGAAAGTGCCGATAAACCCCAATTTTGGCAGTTTTTTGTCAATTCTGAGGAAATAAGGGTTAAATCGAAAATTCCGCTTCGGTACATTTTTAGATTTTGTGCCCCTCTATGCGTGTGCAAAATTTCGTGAAAATCGGTCCGAAAATGGCTTCTGAATCGTACGGACAAAATGTGTGGGGGAAAAAAAAAAAAAAAACCCAAAAAATTAGACTTTATGATTCTGGGGAATCATGGCTTTTCCCGATGGGATTCCATGATTTGTCATGACCCCACAGTGCATGATGAATTGCTTTTGACTCTCTCACTGAAGTTCCTTCATTGATGTCATGAAAAAGGTGAGTATAGACGTCTCAAATGACTCAGTTTGATAAAAAAATTGTTTAGGTAAAAACCATCATTAACGGTGGAGAGGGTTAATATCAATATCGTCGTCCAACAAGTTAATGACCGACAAAAGGAGTTATGTTTGTTTGACACATACCCACTGAGTGCTGTATCTATTTGAAAATGGTCCGTTTTATCTCAAATGTATCTAAAATATTGATGTCTGGCAGCTTGGTAAGGGTTAACAAGTGCTAACAGGAATATTTATTCATGCAACTTGTAATTTCACACCAAAAACTGTGAATGGCCATTTTTACTTAAAAATCTACGAGATGTTTTCAGAGACATCCAGGGAGAACATGAATTTTAAGCCGTTTATGAGTATAATTGTTTATCCAGCCCAAAACGGGTTAAGGGTTGTTTTTTTAATACGCTTATTACTTATAAAAATAATTGTCAGTGAATTCTACTTCCACTTATGCTGATTTCTCCTCTTAACTTTGGGTGCTGCGGGTATGCAAACACAGCCCACTTTTTGAACACTTTGATGTTAGAGAACCAGCATAGGGTTAACAAATGCTTACTGGAATATTTTGTACATGCAACTTGTAATTCACAATTTTTCTTGAAAGTCTGCGTGATGTTTTTAGAAAAATCCTCGGATAACATGAATTTTTAACCTTTTGAGGGGTATCACCCTGTAACCAGCTCTAAACGGGTTAATGCTTGGTTTTATAAATACCTTCATTGCTTACAAAAATGATCTTTTGTGAATCCCACTTCCAATGAAGGTGTGGTTGTGTTCATCTCGCAGGTACACATTGGGTGTAATGGGTGGCCAAGTACAGCCCATTTTCTCAAAATTTGCTGTCTCTGGAGGGTTAACAAACGCTTACCAGAATCTTTTGTTCATGCAACTTGTAATGTCACTCCAAGACCTGCAAATGGTCAATTTCTCTTGAATACTTACTAGATTGTTTGGAGAAATCCACAGAAAATGGGAATTTTAAGCTTTTAAGGGGTACATCTCCTTAACCGGGCGAAAATGGGTTAAGACCTCAATTTTTGAATACCCTTACTACTTACTAAAAATTTTCTCTATCAGTTTTGCGTCCGGTAAAAGAAGTTATGTTTCTCTGCAGCATTCCCATTTGATGTTGTTGGTGTCCAAATACAGACTATTTTTTTCGAAATTTTGACATTTGGCAGCCCATGGAGGGTTAACAAATGCTTATCTGACTATTTTATCCGTGCAACTGGTAATGTGACTCTAAGACCTATCAACTGCCATTTTCTCTTGAAACCCTACGAGACGTTTGTAAAGAAATTCAGGGAAAATACTAGACTTTATGATTCTGGAGAATCATGGCTTTTCCCGATGAGATTCCATGATTCTTCATGACCCCACAGTGTCTGATGAATTGTTTTTAACTGTCTCACTGAAGTTCCTTCATTGATGTTATGAGGAAGGTGAGTATAGTAGTCTCAAATGACTTGGCTCGATCCTAATTAACACCATAATAGTGAAAACACTGGAACTACCAGCGCGACTGAAGAGAACAATAGCAGCTCTGGGCATCTCTTGCCCTGTCACCTGGACTGTCCGGGAGACAGGCAAGAGAGTGCATCTGAACTTGGAGTTCGTCATTGAAGAGCACAACACCGCCACACCTTCTTCGGGGGAGAGGTAGCACCTTTTGTGAGAGGAACCCCTCTCACACTGGTCCTCACCCGAAGAAGCCTGGACCTGGCCCTGAAAAGAAGAAGAGCAAGAAGAAGAGTCCGTCCACCAAGCGCCGGGATTCCAGGCGCCTGGAGGCCTTCCGGAATTGGAAGAAAGAGGTGAGCGAGAGGATGGAGGTCCTGGAGGCAGCTGCCAGTTCCCCTCCTAGTCCCACTAGTACACCCAGCCAACTGCCAGCTCCTGAGCCGGTACTGTTGGATGAGGAACGTCTGGTGGAGACTGAGGAGGAACCGGAGGTTGCCTTTTCACCACCTCCCACCCCTCATTCCCCACTTCCTTCTCTACCGGACAGCCCGGGTGTGTCAATCTCAGCAACACAGCCACCTAAGTCTGCAGTCACCGCCGAAGAATTAAGGAGAATAATAGAGATGGGAAGGCGGGCAGTTGAGATGGGAAACCGAATCGCCTCCGAAACCCACGAGTTCAGGGAACAATCCAAGGCAGATCTCAAAAAGGAATTAGACGCAATCCATTCACCAAACTCAACACTAAACTCAACATCGTCGACTTCCACATCACAATCTCAACCACCTCCAAAGAAAAAGAGCCGGAAGAAGCCTAGACGGGGTTAAGCCACCTCCCTCCTTCCTTTTCCTCCTCCACCGCGCCTTGACATCCTACAACAACAACAAACAGCTAACGAGGGTTGAAAGAGGCTTGTCCTCCAAATCGTCCCTGCGCGCCTTCGGCGCGTCAAACCATTTCGTTCGTCTCAAACGACTCAGTTGATAAGAAAATTGTTTAGGTAAAAACCATCATTAACGGTGGAGTGGGTTAATATCAATATCGTCGTCCGACAAGTTAATGACCCACAAAAGGAGTTATGTTTGTTTCACACATACCCACTGAGTGCTGTGTCTATTTGAAAATGGTCCATTTTATCTCAAATGTATCCAAAATATTGATGTCTGGCAGCTTGTAGAGGGTTAACAAATAGCAACAGGAATATTTTTCCATGCAACTTGTAATGTCACACTAAGAACTGCAAATGGCCATTTTTTCTTTAAAATCTTCCAAGATGTTTTCAGAGAAATCCTTGCGCATACGCTCTTTTCCAATTCGACGTGACGAAATGCGAAATTCATGTCGCTCTTCATGGAAAGTGATGCCACAACTATTCATGAACAAGGAGTGAAAGTTTCATGGAAATCTGCCTAGAATTGGCTGAGATATGGTGTTTTGGAGAGAGGAGGTAATTGTTTGAATTTGGTCCTTCCTTTTTAAGCCAGTTCGAAAAAAGACGTCGGGAATGGGCGCAGAATCCTTCCAGTGCCTCCTCGCTGGAGTGAGTCCACTTAAATGTTACAATTGTGTGTGACTGGTGGAGAGTTGACTGTAAATGGAAGTTGCTTCTTTAAGATAGCCACCAGGGATCCCAACACAACCTTTAAACCTACGAGAATCTCAGAAGTTTAAAGTCAAGAGAAATTGGCGGTGAGTGGGTTTCTGGCAGGCAGGAAAAGATTGACGAAGATTTGCATATTGGACATTAAAATAGCACTTCAGACATAAACGAACGGTGTTCAGACCGCTGGAGGCAGCGACTTGAAATTTTCAGAACTTGTTCTACGAACCCTGGCCGACATTTTGCGATCTGTTTGGAGTGTCCGGACCGCGTGGAAAACACCACGCATCGCTTGGAATGTGAGAGTACTATTCGTCCCGACTCTATCAGTTTAGAATGGACACGGGCAGTGTTGTAGACGACTGTAGAGCTGCGATTGAACATAACGTCCCAGGTTTCGGTGCCACATTGCCTAACCAGCTCTAAAAGAGCGGCGGGGGAGGGGTATCCTGACACTATCTTTAAACCTTAGATAATCGTCAGAAGTTGAAGTGAAAAGAAATCGGCGGTGAATAGGGTTTTTGGTGGGTAACGATTAACGAAAATTTGCCAATTAGACATTAAAATTGCACTTCTCACAAACATGAAGCGTGTCTAGACCGCTGAAGGCAGCGACATCTAATTTTCAGAAGTTGTTCTACGCACCCTGGCCGACATTTTGGCATCTGTTGCGAGTGTGAGGCCGCGTGAAGAACACCACGCATCGCGTGGAAAGTGAGAGTACTATTCGTCCCGACTCTATCAGTTTGGAATGGACTTGAGGACTGTTGTAGACTACTGTAGAGCAGCGATTGAGCATGAAGTCGGAGTTTTTTGTGCCAAATTGCCTAACCGGCTCCAAGGTATGATTTTTCGTCTGTACATCGCCCAGATCGACTGTAGTTTATACCGTTACCATACGTTGAAGTAGCCTTTTGTCATTTTCGCCACTTTCGCCCCAGATTTGAGGGTACCTTCTTTCAACCCCATTTTATAGCAAAATCTAGCCATGCTCCCAACAACGCCCTCTCCCCGTCGGCCCGGGTGCTTCTAAAAATAGAAAGGTCAATGGGTAGGGGCCCGTTAGCAAACAAACCGGGGCAGGGCAGGTGTACTTGGTGAAAAAAACAGTTGTGTGAACATCCCCAGTAGTGAAAACCTGTGCTCAGTGGCTGTAATCAAGATGTTAATTTAGACTCCCATTACGGCCAAGATACTACAGAATGCAAATGGGTGGGTGGCGGGCATCATCACTGGATCTAATGTTGTATTTCATGTTTTCTTTATATTCTATTTATTTTTTTGATATCTCTCTCTCTCTCTCTCTCTCTCTCTCTCTCTCTCTCTCTCTCAGTTTAATTTGTGTTTGTCTATAATGTTTATAATATTTAGATTTTGCTAGATTCTGTTATTTATGGAATACGTTCTGCCATATTGTAAATTATTAGTCACCGTACAGGAACGGAGGGGCTTCTAAGTGGTAAGCACTTGTCCTCCAATCCTGATTTGCATTGTCAAATGGCAAATAAAATATGTTTAATCTAATCTAACAGTAGGGGGGGGGGGGGCATGTGTCCTAGGTAAAAAAACAGCAGGGGAGGCAGGTGTCCTAGGTAAAATAAACAGCATGAGGTGGGGGTGTCCCCGCTAATTAATTTTATTAGCAGGCAGTTGTTCATGGGGCAGGTGTCCTATCCCACTGCCCAGTATTCCAAATTTTCTATGGTACTTGGCCTTGACGGAAATAACATTTCAACAAGAAACAACGGGAAACCTATTTGCAATAAAGCTGCAAATATAAACTTGATTTTAGGACCATTCCATGGACATTTTAAAGCCTACTGCGATATCAGCGTTTCTTACTCTCGTCCTTTCACCACACCGCAGTATTTTACCCGAGTCGAGTTCTGACGTGATGCAAGTTTGACCGACATGCTTTCAATTTTGTTATTGACAACAACATATTTATAATTTCGTGCTTACTGATCCGAATTTTGAAAACGACACACGCAATCGCGAAAGCGTTTTCTGAAAAACACGATTCTGTAAAAGGTTTTAGTGAAATTTGATTATTTTTTTTACTTTCAATTTCGATGGCTCTTGTTGAAAAGGTGCTAATCACTGATCGTCCCTAACGAGATCAAAGACACGCCGTAGTTTAATAACAGACAGAGAATCTTCTAAGAATATACATGCGCAATTCTAAAATGCAATAAATCAAGTGTTTTTTCACGTTTTATGAGAGAAATATGTCCAATTGTATCATTGAATCATTTTTAGGTATATGTGGGTGAGAAATTTTCTATACGGACAAAATACAGGCTAAATAAAATATTTGCCATTATTTTCCGCAGACGTATTTTTGTCTTTGCTTCTTGGGGAAATTTCTTGCTGCTAAATACAACGAAGGTGTGTTATTTGATGTGGTCAGAACCGTCAGGTGGTCGGGTCCGAAACCCCACCTCGCAGAAGATTTAGTGGGAGGTGTCGATTTTACAAGTAATGTAGACAGCGTACACGGCATGGGCTGTCTGTCTTTAATCAGACAAAACAGGGTAAAGGCTTGGTTTTTTGAATACCCTTATTTATTTATTTTTTTATTGGTGTTTAAGGTCACATACTTCTGCACAATGGCTAATCGTGACCGTGACAGTTTTAGAGGTGGAGGAAGCCGGAGTACCCGGTGAGAACCACCAAGCATCGACGAGCAACTGTCAGCTCCTCAACATTCTCACTCTGTTCAGGCTCCGCTCAGGCAGGGTTACAGAGGTTGAAGACATGTGTACCATCGACATGCAGTATGCCTTAGTACACGGGGACATCGTGCCCCCATGTCGGCAATCGGGCCAAAGTGCCTTGCCCAAGGACACAACGTGAGTCGTCCCGGACGGGGATCGAACTCGGGACCTCTAGCATAGAAGTACAACAGTCTACCACTGAGCCACCGCGCTCCCTTGAATACCCTTAATACTATCATACATTATCCCTCAGGAATTCTAAGTCTAATAAAAGAGGTCATGTTTATCTATTGCATACCCATTTTGCTGCCCGAAAACAGCCGATTTTATTAAAATTTTGACGTTTAGCAGCCTGTAGAGGGATTAACAAACGACTAGCGGAATATTCTATCTATGCAATTTGTAAGACCTGCCAATGTCAAATTGTTCTTGAAAATCCCCAGCAAGCAGTTAGCGAAATCCACGGAAAATGTAAATGCTAAGCGTTTAAGGGGCATCTCTACTTATTCAGTCCAAAATGGGTTAAGTTTCATTCTTTTAAATACCCTTACTACTTACAAACCTTAAACACCAATAAATAAACAATATCATGCAGTGCAGTGTGGAATATGAAGTGAGGCGGTCCAAAACATTTTAACAAGAAATACGGGAAATCTATTTGCAGTAACGCTGCAAACATGAACTTGATTTTAGGACCATTCCATGGACAGTTTGAAGCCTACTTCGATATCAGCGTCCCTAATTCTCAACCTTTCAGTGCATCACTGCAGTATTTCACCCGAATCGAGTTCTGACGTCATGCAAGTTTGGTCGACATGCTTTCAATTTTGTTATTGCTAACTACATATTTATAATTTCATTATTTCTGATCGGAATTTTGAAAATGACACACGCAATCGCGACAGAGTTTTCTGAAAAACTCGATTCTGCAAAAAGTTTTAGTGAAATTTCATTTTTTTTTTATTTTAAATTTCGATGCTCTTGTCGAAAAGGTGTTAACCCTTTACCTAACGTGAAAAGCAGACGACACTTGCAAAAAAAAATCTTGAACAACTAATTTTTTTCATTTTTTGTCTCAAAAACATAGGTTATGACCCCTCATTGGAACGAGCTCGACGAGCTCGTTCCAATGAGGGGTCATAACCTATGTTTTTGAGACAAAAAATGAAAAAATAAGGAAAATTCACTGACGATTTTTGAGAATAGCGCTGGCCGGTTTTGGCCGTTACGTTAGGTAAAGGGTTAATTACTGATCGTTCCAAACAAGATCAAAGACTGACGCCGAAGATTAAAAACAGACAGAGAATCTTCTAAAAATATACATGTGCAATCCTAAAATGCAATAAATCAAGTCTTTTTTCACGTTTTATGCATGTTTTATGAGAGAAACATGTCCAATCGTATCACTGAATCATTTTTAGGTATATGTGGGTGAGAAATTTTGTATACGGACAAAATGCACACTAAATAAAACAATTGGCATTATTTTCCGATGACGTATTTTTATCTTTGCTTCTTGGGGAAATCCATGCTGCTAAATATGACGAAGGAATGTTATCTAATGAGGTCAGGTGGTCGGGTCTGACACCCCACCTCGCAGTAGATTTAATGGGGGTGTCGATTTTACACGTAATGTGGGCAGCATACATGGCATGGGCTGTCTGTCTTTAATCAGGAAAAAACAGGTTAAGGCTTGGTTTTTTGAATACCCTTAATACTATCAAACATTATCCCTCGTGAATTCTGATTCTGATAAAAGAGGATATGTTTATCTATTACATACGCATTTGGAGCCCGGTAACAACCAATTTTATCAAAATTATGACGTTTAGTAGTCTGTAGAGGGGTTAGCAAATTATTAGCGGAATATTCTACCATGCAACTTGTTATACCAACCAAGACCTGACAATGTCCAATTGTTCTTGAAATCGCCAACAACCAGTTGGCGAACTCCACGGAAAATGTTAATTTTATGCTTTTGAGGGGTATCTCTCCTTATCCAGTCCAAAATGCGTTCAGCTTCATTCTTTTAAATACCCTTACTACATACAACACTGATCTTCTGTGAATTCTACACACAGAAAAAGAAGTTTTGTTTAGCCTTTACATACCCATTGGGTGCTGATGGTGTCTCAAAGCAGCCCATTTTATCAAACTTTTGATGTTCAGATGCTGGTGTAGAGCTAACAAATCTGACCGGAATATTTTGTCCATGCAACATGTAATGGCACACTAAGACCTATGAATGACCATTTTATTCTTGAAATTTACAAGATGTTTTTAAAGAAATCCAGGGAAAACTTGAATTTTTAAGCCTTTGATGGGTATCGCTGTTTAACCAGCCCAAAACGGGTTAAGGATTGGTTTATTGAATACCCTTATTACTTACAAAAATTATCCTCGGTGATTTCCACTTCCAAGAGAGGAAGTTATGTTTATTTCCCAGCTACAGCCTATTTTATCAAAGTGTTGATATTTGAGAGTCTGTGGACGGTTAACAAATGCTTATCAGAATATTTTGTCCTTGCAGTTTATAATGTTACACCACGATCTGCGACGGACCAGTTTTTTCTTGAAAATCTACTTGACATTTTTAGAGAAATCCACGTAAAGAATGATCCTTTAAGCTTTTGGGGGAATCACTCTTAAACCACCCAAAACGGGTTAACACTTGGTTTTTTGAATACCCTTATTACTTACAAAAATGGTCCTCGGTGAATTCCACTTCCAACGAAGGAGATTATGTTTATTTCTCAGGTACACATTGGGTGCTGTGTGCGTCTGAAAACAGCCCATTTCAACAAAATTATGATGCTTGGCAGCCTGTGAAGGGTTAATAAACGCTCACCGGAATATTTTGTCCATGCCACTTGTAATGTCACACAAAGACCTGCGAGTAGTCAATTTTTCTTGAAAACCTACAAGATGTTTTTAGAGAAATCCACAGAAAATTCGAATTTTAAGATTTTAAGGGGTCTCTCTCTTTATCCTGCCCAAAAAGGGTTAAGACTTCAACTTTTGAATATCCTTACTACTTACAAAAATGTTTCCGTATAGAGTGTGGGCTCGATAAAAGAACGCACTTTTCTTTGTGGCGTACCCATTGTGTGCCGTTGGCGTCCAAAAACAGCACATTTTATCACAATTTTGACTTTCAGCAGCCCATGGAGGGTTAACAAATGCTCACCGCAGTATTTTGTCCGTGCAACTTCTATTGTCACATCAAGGCCTGGGAGTGACAATTTTTTCTTGAAAATCTACAAGACTCGTTTAGAGAAATCCACGGAAAACCTGAATTTTTTAGCTTTATGGGGGTATTGCTGTTTAACCAGCCCAAAACGGGTTAACGCTTGGTTTTTTGAACACCCTTATTACTTACAAAAATGATCCTCGGTGAATTCCGCTTCCAATAAATGAAATTATGTTTATCTCTCGTGTATCGTTTGGGTTCTCTGGGGGCCTGAAACCGGCCCATTTCATCAAAATTTCGATGTTTGGCAGCCTGTGGAGGGTTACCATATGCATCGCCAGATATGTCATGTGTATCATAGGTCGTGGCACTGGCAGATCTATCAATGATGAAGGTTAAAAAAAAATCTACAAGACGTGTTTCGAGAAAGTGCCGATAAACCCCAATTTTGACAGTTTTTTGCCAATTCTGACGAAATAAGGGTTAAATCGAAAATTCCGCTTCGGTACATTTTTAGATTTTGTGCCCCTCTATGCGTGTGCAAAATTTTGTGAAAATCGGTCCGAAAGTGGCTTCGGAATCGTGCGGACAAAATGTGTGGAAAAAAAACAAAACCCAAACTAGACTTTATGATTCTGGAGAATCATGGCTTTTCCCGATGAGATTCCATGATTTGTCATGACCCCACAGTGTATGATGAATTGCTTTTGACAGTCTCACTGAAGTTCCTTCATTGATGTCATGAAAAAGGTGAGAACTGAAGTCTCAAATGACTCAGTTTGAAAAAAAAAATTGTTTAGGTAAAAACCATCATTAACGGTGGAGAGGGTTAATATCAATATCGTCGTCCTAAAAGTTAATGACCGATAAAAGGAGTTATGTTTGTTTGACACATACCCACTGAGTGCTGTATCTATTTGAAAATGGGCCGTTTTATCTCAAATGTATCCAAAATATTGATCTCTGGCAGCTTGATAAGGGTTAACAGGTGCTAACAGGAATATTTATTCATTTCTTGAAACTTGTAATTTCACACCAAAAACTGCGAATGGCCATTTTTACTTAAAAATCTACAAGATGTTTTCAGAGAAATCCAGGGAGAACATGAATTTTAAGCTGTTGATGGGTATAATTGTTTATCCAGCCCAAAACGGGTTAAGGGTTGTTTTTTTTAATACGCTTATTACTTATAAAAATAATTCTCATTGAATTCTACTTCCACTTATGTTGATTTCTCCTCTTAACTTTGGGTGCTGCGGGTATGCAAACACAGCCCACTTTTTCAACATTTTGATGTTTGAGAACCAGCATAGGGTTAACAAATGCTTACTGGAATATTTTGTACATGCAACTTGTAATTCACACTAAGATCAGAGAATGGCCAATATTTCTTGAAAATCTACGTGATGTTTTTAGAGAAATCCTCGGATAACATGAATTTTTAACCTTTTGAGGGGTATCACTCTGTAACCAGCCCTAAACGGGTTAATGCTTGGTTTTATGAATACCATCATTACTTACAAAAATGATCCTCGGTGAATCCCACTTCCAATGAAGGTGGTTATGTTCATCTCGCAGGTACACATTGGGTGTAATGGGTGGCCAAGAACAGCCCATTTTCTCAAAATTTGCTGCCTCTGGAGGGTTAACAAACGCTTACCGGAATCTTTTGTTCATGGAACTTGTAATGTCACTCCAAGACCTGCAAATGGTCAATTTCTCTTGAATACTTACCAGATTTTTTGGAGAAATCTACAGAAAATGGGAATTTTAAGCTTTTAAGGGGTACATCTCCTTAACCGGGAGAAAATGGGTTAAGACTTCAATTTTTGAATACCCTTACTACTTACTAAAACTTTTCCCTATCAGTTTTGTGTCCGGTAAAAGAAGCTATGTTTCTTTGCAGCATTCCCATTTGATGTTGTTGGTGTCCAAAACAGACTATTTTTTTCGAAATTTTGACATTTAGCAGCCCATGGAGGGTTAACAAATGCTTATCTGAATATTTTATCCATGCAACTGGTAATGTGACTCTAAGACCTATCACCGACCATTTTCTCTTGAAACCCTACGAGACGTTTCTAAAGAAATTCAGGGAAAACATGATTTTTTAAGCTTTTGATGGGTATTGCTATTAACCATCCCAAAAGGGGTTAATGCTTGGTTTTTTTAATACCCTTATTACTAACAAATTTGGTCCTCGGTGAATTCCACTTCCAAAAAAGTAGATTATGTTTATCTCTCGGGTATGCATTGGGTGTTGTGCGCGTCTGAAAACAGCCTATTTCAACAAAATTACGATGCTTAGCAGTCTGTAGAGGGTTAATAAATGCTCACCGGAATACTTTGTCCATGCAACTTGTAATGTCACACAAGGACCTGCGAATAGTCAATTTTTCCTGAAAACCTACAAGTTGCTTTTAGAGAAATCCACAGAAAATGGGAATTTTAAGCTTTTAAGGGGTATCTCTCTTTAACCAGCCCAAAATGGGTTAAGACTTCGACTTTTGAATACCCTTACCACTATCAAAAATGTTTCCCCATCAATTTTGCGTTCGATAAAAGAAGGAACCTTTCTCGGTGGTACACCAAGTGGGTGCTGTTGGTGTCCAAAAACAGCCCATTTTATCACAATTTTGACTTTCAGCAGACTGTGGAGGGTTAACAAATGCTCACCGCAGTATTTTGTCCATGCAACTTCTATTGTCACACCAAGGCCTGGGAGTGACAAATTTTTCTTGAAAATCTACAAGACTCGTTTAGAGAAATCCACGGAAAATGCGAATTTTTGAGCTTTATGGGGGTATTGCTGTTTAACCAGCCCAAAACGGGTTAATGCTTGTTTTTTTGAACACCCTTATTACTGGCAAAATGATCCTCGGTGAATTCCACTCCCAATAAAGGAAGTTATGTTTATCTCTCGGGTATTGTTTTGGTTCAGTGGGGGCCTGAAACCGGCCTATTTCATCAAAATTTCGATGTTTGGCAGCCTGTGGAGGGTTACCATATGCATCGCCGGATATGTCATGTGTATCAAAGGGCGTGTCACAGACAGGTCTAGCAATGACGAATGTATAAAAAAAATCTACAAGACGTGTTTCGAGAAAGTGCCGATAAACCCCAATTTTTGCAGTTTTTTGCCAATTCTGACGAAATAAGGGTTAAATCGAAAATTCCGCTTCGGTACATTTTTAGATTTTGTGCCCCTCTATGCGTGTGCAAAATTTTGTGACAATCGGTTCGAAAATGGCTTCTGAATCGTACAGACAAAATGTGTGGAAAAAAAAAAAGAAAACCCCCCCCCCCACCCCAAAAAAAAAAAAAAAAAAAAAAATAATAATCCGTAGAAAAACAATAGTCTTTTCCAGAGGGAAAAGCCTAAAAAATTAGACTTTATGATTCTGGAGAATCATGGCTTTTCCCGATTAGATTCCATGAGTTTTCTTGATCCCACAGTGTCTGATGAATTGTTTTTAACTGTCTCACTAAAGTTCCTTCATTGATGTTATGAGAAAGGTGAGTATAGTAGTGTCAAATGACTCGGTTTGGGTTTGATAAAAAAATGTTTAGGTAAAACCCATCATTAATGGTAGAATGGGTTAATATCAATATCAATGTTTCCCTATCAGTTTTGCGTCTGGTAAAAGAAGTTACGTTTCTCTGTGGCATTTCCATTTGATGTTGTTGGTGTCCAAAAACAGACTATTTCCTCAATTTTTTTACATTTAGCAGCCCATGAAGGGTTAACAAATGCCTACCAGAATAATTTATCCATGCAACTGGTCATATGACACCAAGACCTATCAACGGCCATTTTCTCTTGAAAACCCCACAAAATGTTTGTAGAAATCCAGGGAAAACGATTTTTTAAGCTTTTGATGGGTATCCCTGTTAACCTTCCCAACAGGGGTTAACGCTTGGCATTTTGAATACCTTTATTACTTACCAAAATGGTCCTCTGTGAATTCCACTTCAAACAAAGGAGATTATGTTTATCTCTCATGTATACATTAGGTGCTGTGCGTGTCTGAAAACAGTCCCATGTTAACAACATTACGATGCTTGGCAGCTTGTAGATGGTTAAAAAACTCTCACTGGAGTATTTTGTCCATGCAGCTTGTAATGTCACATAAAGACCTACGAATAATCAATTTGTCTTGAAACCCTACAAGTTACCGTTAGGGAAATTCACAGAAAATGGGAATTTAAAGCTTTCAAGGGATATCTCTCTTTAGCCTGCCCAAAATGGGTTAAGACGTCGACTTTTGAATACCCTTACTACTTACAAAAATGTTTCCGTATAAATTGTACGCGCGTTAAAAGAAGGCGCTTTTCTTTGTGGTGTACCCTTTGGGTGCTGTTGGTGTGCAAAAACAGCCCATTTTATTGCAATTTTGACCTTCAGCAGCCCGGGGAGGGTTAACTAATGCTGACCGGAATATTTTGTTCATGCGACTTGTAATGTCACACCAAGACCTGCAAATAGCCGATTTTTCTTGAAAACCTACAAGATGTTGTTAGAGAAATCCACAGAAAACGGGTATTTTAAGATTTTAATGGATATCTCTCTTTAACCAGCCCAAAATGGGTTAAGACGTCAAATTTTGAATACCCTTACCACTTTTAAAAATATTTTCCGATCAATTTTGCGTCCGATAAATGAAGGCCCCTTTCTCTGTGGTATATCGTTTGGGTGCTGTTGGTGTCTAAAAACATCCCATTTTATCACAAATGTTACGTTTAGCAGTTCGGGGAGGGTTAACTAATGCTGACCGGAATATTTTATCCATGCAACTTGTAATGTCACACCAAGACCTGAGAGTGACCAATTTTTCTTGAAAATCTACAAGACTCGTTTAGAGAAATCCACAGAAAACATGAAGTTTTGAGCTTTTTTGGGGTATTGCTGTTTAACCAGCCCAAAACGGGTTAACGCTTGGTTTTCTGAACACCCTTATTACTTACAAAAATGATCCTCGGTGAATTCCACTTCCAATAAAGGAAGTTATGTTTACCTCTCGGGTATCGTTTGGGTGCTGTGAGGGTCTGAAACCGGCCCATTTCATCAAAATTGCGATGTTTGGCAGCCTGTAGAGGGTTACCATATGCATCGCCTAATATGTCGTGTGTATCAAAGGTTGTGTCATAGGCAGGTCTAGTAATTATGAATATTTAAAAAAATCCTAAAGACGTGTTTCGAGAAAGTGCCGATAAACCCCAATTTGGCATTTTTTTGCCAATTCTGGCGAATTAAGGGTTAAATCGAAAATTCCGCTTTGGTACATTTTTAGATTTTTTGCCACTCTATGCGTGTGCCAAATTGTATGAAAATCGGTTCGAAAATGGCTTCTGAATCGTACGGACAAAAATGTGTGGAAAAAAACCCAAAAAAAACTCCCCAAACCCCCCCCCCCCCCCCCCCCCCCACCAAAAAAAAATAATAATCCGTAGAAAAACAATAGTCTTTTCCAGAGGGAAAAGCCTAAAAACTAGACTTTATGATTCTGGAGAATCATGGCTTTTCCCGATGAGATTCCATGATTTTTCATGACCCCACAGTGTCTGATGAATTGTTTTTAACTGTCTCCCTGAATTTCCTTCATTGATGTTACGAGAAAGGTGAAGACACAGTTTGATAAAAAAATGTTTAGGTAAAAACCATCATTAACGGTGGAGTGGGTTAATGTCAATATCGTCGTCCAACAAGTCAATGACCGACAAAAGGAGTTATGTTTGTTTGACACATACCCACTGAGTGCTGTGTCAATTTAAAAATGGTCCATTTTATCTCAAATGTATCCAAAATATTGATGTCTGGCAGTTTGTAGAGGGTTAACAAGTGCCAACAGGAATAATTATTCATGCAACTTGTAATGTCACACCAAGAACTGTGAATGGCCATTTTTTCTTTAAAATCTACAAGATGTTTTCAGAGAAATCCAGGGAGAACAGGAATTGTAAGCTTTTGATGGGTATAATTGTTTATTCAGCCCAAAACGGGTTAAGTGTTGTTTTTGGAATACTCTTATTACTTCCAAAAATAATTCTCAGTGAATTCTACTTCCACTTATTTTGATCTCTCCTCCCAACTTCGGGTGCTGTGGGTACGCAAACACAGCCTATTTTATCAACATTTTGATGTTTGAGAACCTGCGTAGGGTTAACAAATGCTTACAGGAATATTTTGTACATGCAACTTGTAATTTCACACTAAGATCTGAGAATGGCCATTTTTTCCTGAAAATCTACGTGATGTTTTTAAAGAAATCCTCAGATAACACGAATTTTTAACATTTTGAGGGGTATCTCTCTGTAACCAGCTCTAAAGGGTTAATGCTTGGTTTTGTGAATATCTTCATTACTTACAAAAATGATCGACGGCGAATTCCACTTCCAATGAAGGAGGTTATGTTTATCTCGTAGGTACACATTTGGTGTTATGGTTGCCCAAGAACAGCCCATTATCTCCAAATGTCTATGCTTGGCATACTTTGGAGGGTTAACAAATGCTTACCGAAACATTTTGTTCATGCAACTTGTAATGTCACTTGAAGACCTGCGAATGGACAATTGCTCTTGAAATTTTTTTTGAGAAATCCACAGAAAACTGGAATTTTAAGCTTTTAAGGGGTATCTCTCCTTAAACAGTCAAAAATGGGTTAAGACCTCGATTTTTGAATACATTTACTACTTACAAAAATGTTTCCCTGTCAGTTTTGCGTCCGGTAGAAGAAGTTACGTTTCTCTGTTGCATTCCCTTTTGATGTTGTTGTTGTTCAAAAACAGTCTATTTTTTCAAAATTTTGACATTTAGCAGCCCATGGAGGGTTAAAAAATGCTTACCGGAATAATTTATCCAATCAGCTGGTAATGTGACACAATGACCTTTCAATGGCCATTTTCTCTTGAAAATGCTACCAGATGTTCGTAAGGAAATCCAGGGAAAACATAAATTTTAAAGCCTTTGATGGGTATCACTATTAACAACCACAAAAGGGGTTAACGCTGGGTTTTATGAATACCCTTATTACTTACAAAAATGGTCCTCGGTGAATTCCACTTCCAACAAATGAGATTATGTGTATTTCTCAGGTACATATTGGGTGCTGTGCGTGCCAGAAAACAGCCCATTTCAACAAAATTACAATGCTTGGCAGTCTGTGGAGGGTTAATAAACGCTCACCGGTATATTTTGTCCATGCAACTTATAATGTCACACAAAGCCCTGCGAGTAGTCAATTTTTCTTAAGAACCTACAGGATGTATTTCTAGAAATCCACAGAAAATGGGAATTTTAAGATTTTAAGGGGTCTCTCTCTTTAGCCTGCCCAAAATGGGTTAAGACTTCGACTTTTGAATACCCTTACTACTTGCAAAAATGTTTCCATATGGATTGTGCGCTCGATAAAAGAAGGCACATTTCCTTGTGGCGTACCCCTTGGGTGCTGTTGGCGTCCAAAAACAGCCCATTTTATCACAATTTTGACATTTAGCAGCCCGTGGAGGGTTAACATATGCTCACCGCAGTATTTTGTCCACGCAACTTCTATTGCCACACCAAGGCCTGGGAGTGACAAATTTTTCTTGAAAATCTACAAGACTCGTTTAGAGAAATCCACGGAAAACACGATTTTTTAGCTTTATGGGGGGTATTGCTGTTTAACCAGGTCAAAATGGGTTAACACTTTTATTACTGAAAAAAATGATCCTCAGTGAATTCCACTCCCAATAAAGAAAGTTATGTTTATCTCTCTTGTATTGTTTGGGTGCAGTGGGGGCCTGAAACCGGCCTATTTCATCAAAATGTCGATGTTTGGCATCCTGTGGAGGGTTACCATATGCATCGCCTGATATGTCGTATGTATCAAAGGGCGTGTCACAGAGAGGTCTAGCAATGACGAATGTATAAAATATCTACAAGATGTGTTTCGAGAAAGTGCCGATAAACCCCAATTTTGGCAGTTTTTTGCCAATTCAGACGAAATGAGGGTTAAATTGAAAATTCCGCTTTAGTACATTTTTAGATTTTGTGCCCCTCTATGAGTGTGGAAAATTTCGTGAAAATCGGTTCGAAAATGGCTTCTGAATCGTACGGACAAAATGTGTGGAAAAAAAAAAAAAAAAAAAATAATCTGTAGAAAAACAATAGTCTTTTCCAGAGGTTAAAGCCTAAAAAAAAAATAATAATCCGTAGAAAAACAATAGTCTTTTCCAGAGGGAAAAGCCTAACAAAGTTGTCATACTATGACTGCTGCATACAGCCATAGAAAACGTTCAGTGCTCAATCAATTAGGAATGGAGTCAATCGTCACTTAAACTTACCAAGTTCTGAAAACAAGAGTTTTTTTGGACTGCACCTATCTTTATGCAAACAGAACGAATATAGGGTTAAACTTTACAACCAAACTTACATCAGCAAATATGCTCGGTAGGCAATTGTAAATACGAACATGTATATCATTTTTCGATATTCCTTTCGAAAATGAAAAAAAGTGAGCTCCAAATTAGCCAATTTTATGAAGAATTTTAGGGCACTCAAATTCAAGGCCAGAAAACTGGGTGAAGGTTAAAACTTTGAATAAAATATATAACAGCAAAATTGTTCTTGGATGAAGGCCCAATCCTCTCATGGAAAAGGTTTTGAGACAATATGGCTCCAGTGCTGAGAATGTGCATGTAAACGTTGGCGAAAATAACAATTATTCTGACAGTACCCTTATGGGAAGTCTCAAATCTGCCAAGGGTTAAACTTTTAATAATAACATATAGAACAAAATTTGTCATACTTTGACTGCTGCAAGCAGCTATAGAAAACATCCAGAGCTCAAGCAATTAAAAATGGAGTAAATCGTCACCTAAATTTCCCAAATTCTGAAAAAAATTTGAAATTTTTGGACAGTACCTACTTTTATGCAACCAGAATGGGATAGGGTTAAACTGCATAACCAAACTAATAACAGCAAATATGCTCGATAGTCAATTGTGAATACGTACACGAAAAGTGTTTGAAATTAACCCATTCCAAAATGATAGACAAGAGGCCCCAAGGGGCCTGAGGGCGCTCACCTGACATGGTAGCCCAAATTTATATCAACCCAGAGAATTGATTTCAACAAGTTGCATCTGCTCCTCCTAAGAAAAGCTTATACCAAATATCCAAAGATTCTGACCAGTGGATCTAAAAAAAAACAGATTTTTAAAGAATATTCCTCATATTGAACTAAGTTATAATTCAGGCTCCCACAGGGAGCCCATATATGAACCCAGGGACTTGGCTTTAACAAACTTGAATCTCACCCCCCTAAGGATGCTGCACACCAAATATCAAAACATTCTGACTGCTGGATCTGAAGAAGAAGATTTTTAAAGAAAAGTCCTCATTTTGAACTAAGTTACAATTCGAGCTCCCACAGTGAGTCCAAATATGGACCTAGGGACATGGCTGAAGAAGAAGATTTTTAAAGAAAAGTCCTCATTTTGAACTAAGTTACAATTCGAGCTCCCACAGTGAGTCCAAATATGGACCTAGGGACATGGCTTGAACAAACTTGAATCTCACCCCCTAAGGATGCTGCATACCAAATATCAAAACATTCCGACTGCTGGATCTGAAGAAGATTTTTAAAGAAAATTCCTCATTTTGAACTAAGTTATAATTCGGGCTACCACTGTGAGCCCAAATATGAACCCAGGGACTTGGCTTGAACAAACTTGAATCTCACCCCCTAAGCATGGGGCATACCCAATATCAGAAGATTCTGCCTGCTGGATCTTGAGAAGAAGATTTTCCAAGAAATTTGCCTGAAATGCACTAAGTTCAAATTTGGGCTCCTATACTGAGCCCAAATATAAACCCAGGGGGCCGATTTGAACACACTTGAATCAGATCCACCCCACAATGTTGCATACCAAATATCAAAAGATTCTGCCTGCTGGATCTGGAGAAGAAGATTTTTTAAGAAATATGCCTGAAATGCACTAAGTTAAAATTTGGGCTCCTATACGGAGCCCAAATATAAACCCAGGGGGCCGATTTGAACAAACTTGAATCAGATCCACCCCACAATGTTGCTTACCAAATATGAAAAGATTCTGAAGCTGGATCTGGAGAAGAAGATTTTTTAAGAAATTTGCCTGAAATGCACTAAGTTCGAATTCGAGCTTCTATAGTGAGCCCAAATATGAATCTAGGAAGCCGATTTGAACAAACTTGAATCAGATCCACCCCACAATGTTGCATACCAAATATCAAAAGATTCTGCCTGCTGGATCTCGAGAAGAAGATTTTTTAATAAATTTGCCCGAAATGCACTAAGTCCGAATTCGGGCTTCTATATTAAGCCCAAATATGAATCCAGGGGGCCGATTTGAACAAACTTGAACCAGATCCACCCCGAAATGTTGCATATCAAATATCAAAAGATTCTGCCTGCTGGATCTGGAGAAGAAGATTTTTGAAGAAATTTGCCCGAAATGCACTAAGTTTGAATTCCAGCTTCTATAGTGAGCCCAAATATGAACCCAGGGGGCCGATTTGAACAAACTTGAACCAGATCCACCCCGAAATGTTGCATATCAAATATCAAAAGATTCTGCCTGCTGGATCTGGAGAAGAAGATTTTTGAAGAAATTTGCCCGAAATGCACTAAGTTTGAATTCCAGCTTCTATAGTGAGCCCAAATATGAACCCAGGAGGCCGATTTGAAAAAACTTGAATCAGATCCACCCTACAATGTTGCATACCAAATATCAAAAGATTCTGCCTGCTGGATCTGGAGAAGAAGATTTTTTAAGAAATTTGCCTGAAATGCACTAAGTTCGAAATCGGGCTCCTATACTGAGCCCAAATATGAACCCAGGGGGCCGATTTGAACAAACTTGAATCAGATCCACCCCACAATGTTGCTTACCAAATATGAAAAGATTCTGCCTGCTGGATCTGGAGAAGAAGATTTTTTAAGAAATTTGCCTGAAATGCACTAAGTTCGAATTCGAGCTTCTATAGTAAGCCCAAATATGAATCCAGGGGGCCGATTTGAACAAAATTGAATCAGATCTACCCCGCAACGTTGCATACCAAATATCAAAAGATTCTGCCTGCTGGATCTGGAGAAGAAGATTTTTGAAGAAATTTGCCTGAAATGCACTAAGTTCGAATTCGAGCTCCTATAGTGAGCCCAAATATGAATCTAGGGAGCCGATTTGAACAAACTTGAATCAGATCCACCCTACAATGTTGCATACCAAATATCAAAAGATTCTGCCTGCTGGATCTGGAGAAGAAGATTTTCAAAGAAATTTGCCTGAAATGCAGTAAGTTCAAATTTGGGCTCCTATACTGAGCCCAAATATAAACCCAGGGGGCCGATTTGAACAAACTTGAATCAGATCCACCCCACAATGTTGCATACCAAATATCAAAAGATTCTGCCTGCTGGATCTGGAGAAGAAGATTTTTTAAGAAATTTGCCTGAAATGCACTAAGTTCGAAATCGGGCTCCTATACTGAGCCCAAATATGAATCCAGGGGGGCCGATTTGAACAAACTTGAATCAGATCCACCCCGCAATGTTGCATACCAAATATCAAAAGATTCTGCCTGCTGGATCTGGAGAAGAAGATTTTTTAATGTTTTTCCCATTGCCTACAGTGTTAAAAAGTGCTGACTCAGCACTTTTTCAAAGTCCCGAAACTGTACCCTATGATAAAACCGATGGCACTTTTTTTTTACCAATTCTTTCTGTTGGTCCTAAGGAAGCTGCACACCAAATAAAAATTCTCAGTGCCGCGCAGTTTTGGAGATATGGGCGTTTTAAATTTTTTCTATTTTTAGCTCCTGCGGTTCCCACGGGGCTGCAGGAAATTTTTTTTTGCATAAATCAAGTACTCATCACCCAATAAGCCCTCACATAAAATTTGGTTCAAATCAGCCTCTCGGTTTGGAAAATAGAAATTTTCGGCGGGGCAAAAAATTTTGCCCCTCCGATAACGACGCCAAGTATAGCCCCACAAACTTCTCTTGAACAAATCTGAGTCTACACCTCAAAAAGAAGCTGCACACCAAATATCAAGTCTCTGCTACTGCTGGTTCATGAGAAGAAGATTTACAAAGATTTTGGTGCCCCTTGGGGGCGTGGCACCACCCAGGAGGAGGGGCAACTTCATTTGAACAAATCTGAATTGGCATTAGGTAATAAACATTTAGCCAACATTTAAATAAAATTGGGCTAGTGGTTTAGGAGGAGAAGTCGATAATGTAAAGTTAACGCCGGACGGACGACGACGGACGACGGACGCCGTACGACGGACGCCGTACGACGGACGACGGACAGAAAGTGATTAGTAAAGCTCCCCTTGAGCTTCGCTCAGGTGAGCTAAAAAGGCAACCAAAAATGTCTAATTTTCAAACGGTATTCTTATTCTCGCCCTCATTGTGCTAGAGGGTTAAATCTGAGATTAAGAAGTAAACAGTAACTTTCTTCCACAATCATTGTTGCATCTAGCCATTCCAAAATAATTATTACAACTACCTTGTAATTAGAAAAAAATGCTCTTGAAGTTGGCAAAAATAACAAATATTCCGACAGTACCCTTATGGGAAGTCTCAAATCTGCCAAGGGTTAAACTTTTAATAATAACATATAGACAAACTTTGTCATACTTTGACTGCTGCAAGCAGCTATAGAAAATATTCAGCGCTCAAGCAATTAAAAATGGAGTAAATCGTCACCTAAACTTACCAAATTCTGAAAAAATGGAGTTTTTTTGGACGGTACCTGCTTTTATGCAACCAGAATGGGATAGGGTTAAACTTTACAACCAAACTTACAACAGCAAATATGCTCGGTAGTCAATTGTGAATACGTACATGAAAAGTGTTTGAAATTAACCCTTTTCCAAAATGATGGAAAAAGCAACCAAAGTTGTCTAATTTTGGCATTTTCAAACGGTACTCTTATTCTCACTCTCATTGTGCTTGAGGGTTAAATCTGAGATTAAAAAAGTAAACAGTAACTTTCTTCCGTAATCATTGTTGCATCTATCCAAACCAAAATAATTGTTACAACAACCTCGTTATTAGAGAAATTTGCCCTTGAAGTTGGTCAATTTTGAAGAATAATTCTATATTCATGTCATTTTTGGTCAGTGGGGGTTAAAGTTGAAAGATCTGAGTGGTGATTGTGGTGTATCATACTATGCTCTAAATGTGTGTAAAATTTGAGCTACATAACTGTAAACAATTTTGAGACATTCGAAAAATGGTGAAATTTTGAAGGTTTTGGCAGAATATTTTGAAAATACGCGTTTTCACAGATATGACGATACCGCATTTCACTAGATTTTGTGATATTACATAAGTGTGCCAAATTTGGTCAAAATCGTGCAGCTTGTTTTCGAGCAGTTCAACAGACAAAATTCAGGGAGGAAAAAAACAAAAAAAACAAAAAAAAAAAATTAGAGAAGAAAAATTTTGAAAAAGAAGAATAACAATAGTCTTTCCCAAACTGGGTTTGGGAAAGCCTAAAAAAAAAAAAAAAAAAATAGAGAAGAAAAATTTTGAAAAAGAAGAATAACAATAGTCTTTCACAAACTGGGTTTGGGAAAGCCTAATTAATTGCTAATTACAAATTTTATAGGTGAATAAGTAAGAAACTTTATGTATTAAACTTCTCTTTGAATAATCACTATTTTAGAAGAAAAAAAACAAGTCTTTATGACTATTTACAGACGACGGGAGACGTTACAGTAATTTTACCATGAAAGGGGCATTACATGGATCTGTACGCGAGTGATGACGCGTTAGTCTTTTAACTACAGCACTCCTACAATTTCAATACCGATTGAGACGAAATTTAGCCCTCGTGGGTAATTTGACCAGGAAAGGGACACTGGGGGGGGGGGGGGGGGGGGGGGCGGAGAGGGCTCTCGATTGCGTCCAACGTGCATAACTCTTCAACCCATCCCATGCAACGCCGCGCATTGTTCAACTCCATTATGACCAAGAAAGGGACATAAGATGTGCTCATATTGTGTCCGACGTCAGTTTCTCCCCGTCATGCACGTTTCACCCCCTCATTTGGATGATATCATGGATGATCTCATGTGACGTCATAGTCACGTGCCCCAGTGGAACCATGTTTGGTTGCCATGCCAACCCGCGTGAGCTGCCATGTTGTGACGTCATTCCCACAGTGATACGTGATCTTTGTGCCCATGGGCAGCGTGTGTTGTTTGGGTGATACGTGTTTCCGTCGTCCATTTTGTTTACTGGAGGTCGCCATCATAGTTTCTATGGCAGCACGTGGTTGCTATGTGACCCAAAGCCCTCTAATAGTAATGGGGTATGTTTGGAAGGTGTGCTTGACTGAATAGGAGTAAATCTAATTACCACAAACAAACCGACAATCCTAACAAATCACCAAAATCAAACCAAAACTACCGAAACGGACTTGGATTTTCCCATTTTGGGCTTAAAAGAGTAGCACGTAGTGCTATAAGACGCGTTTCTTTGTATAGGAGTAAATCTAATTACCACAAACAAACCGACAATCCTAACAAATCACCAAAATCAAACCAAAACTACCGAAATGGACTTGGATTTTCCCATTTTGGGCTTAAAAGAGTAGCTCGTAATGCTATAAGACGCGTTCCTTTGTATAGGAGTCAATCTAATTACCAAAATAGACTCGACAATTGTTTATTTGGCTCGTATTTTTCCCAAATCATCGGTTTCTATTTATTTTTTGGATTCTTTCAGAATCCTCTGCTTCTCTCTATATATCTGTAAGCTATGTTATAGTTTCTGAACCTATTCATTTGTTCTGGAGAATACGCCAGTAGAGTAGAAAAGCTTATCATTGGAACAGTTTTGCTTATTGTTACTATTTTTAGCTTTTCTCTTCTGTTCTGGCTAGTTCTAACCCTATTCCTGGGTCCTCGTGTTCTTGTTTCGTACAGCATAAGTTTCATTTATTCAGATCATCCAATCAGTTCACTTTACTGCAACTGGGTAACCACTCAGATTGCTTGATTTCCAATAATCTGTACCTAACCATACAAAGTTATCTCCCTTGTGTACAACGAAGGCCTCTATGATTCTCAAACCCCCAAAAACAATCGAGCAGTAACTGGGCCAAGCATTGCTCGGACGACTCGAATCCCATCGAGAAAATTTTGAAAAATGCTCCCGCGACTCGAATCCCATCGAGCAAATGAGCCATAGAGCAATTGCTCGAAAGAGTGACTCCAAATACTGCTCTACGACTCATCTCGATATTTGAGGATACCTATGACATGGTATTGTACTATTTGAGGATACCTTTTGAGGATACCTTTCGCATGATATCTATCTGAAGATAGGCTATGGCTCCTAGCTCCTATACAGCTTCTAGACCATCCATCGGCTGCCGCCTTGTCTTGAACTATCTGTCCATTGATTAGTCTGTATTGTATTCACCTAATACTATAGTGTTCTACTAACCTTGCAGTCTTGTACCATTAAGGCCTTGTACCATTACTATTGGCTACCACTATTCAGTTCTGTGTCTCAACCATTACTAACTTGTGATACTAGTACGGCTCTCAATACATTAAAGCCGCCACGGGCGCCAGTTCATATCACTATCCTTTAACTACTGGTTGCTCGAACAGCTTTTTCATACCTTTTGTTTTAAAAAAATATATTTTGACAAAACCATATCTCATCGAACTCGTTCCAATGAGTGGGCACGCGATATGGCTTTGGTACAATTTTGTGAAACATTGGAGACAAAATATATAATTAGAATAGTAACTATAGTTTAGGGGCTCTTGTAAAAAATATGTATCTTCCAACTGCATGGTTCAAGCGCGTTCCTAGTTACGATTTGTTTATGTTACTATTTATAGGTAATTCCGAGATACCGTGCAGGTTGGTATATAGGATATTAGGAACAGTTTAACCCTTTTCCCAACGTAACGGTCCAAACCGGCTAGCGCTATTCACAAAAATCACCATTCAATTTTTATTATTTTTACATTTTTTGTCTCATAAACGTAGCTTATGACCCTTCACTGGAACCAGCTCAACGAGCTCGTTCCAATAAGGGGTCAAAAGCTATGTTTTTGACGCAAAATGAAACAAAATAATTATTCAAGAATTTTGTTTGCAAGTGTTGTCTGCCTTTCGTGTTGGGTGAAGGGTTGTATATTGAATTATTAAACCACATAACTTGTATGTGTCCATGTCTGAATCGCTGCAAACATTCGAGTTGAAGCAAAACGCGGTTTACAGCGTACAGTCTTTTCGAATGTTAAACAAACGCGCTGATTAAGTATATCTGGGGATCTGGGGATCGGGCAAGTTCAAGGCGGCCCCATAGTACAGTTTCCATCAAAACGATTGATGTTTTTCAGTAAAAATGAAATGTTATGCCAAAAGGCAAGGCTACTTAATCAAGTTATTGACACTACAACTGGGAATTGGGAGCTTAATCTATCATCACCATTAAGTTTCTGTACAAACTATTTTTTCTGGTTCTCTCTCTTGTTTCTAAGGCCATATTTTGACGAGTCGAAGCTCGACTCTGATACAGTTTGTACATAAAAATAATGGTGATATGTATTTTCATGTGATATCCCCAATTTCGATCAGAAATTCAAACAAGCATCATGAAACCTTGTAAGTAATATGCCAATCTGCGCAGTTTTCTGATGATGGCTGTCTGTAGAGTGACCTGCGATGATCACCGGATTTGGGGGTCTTGACGAATGGTTCACGAAGAACGCCGTTTGACGAATTATCCGCCCCGATCCGGCCCCATTTAGGAGTCGAAGTAGGACACTTCACGAAGCTCGATGAGCTCGTTCCAATGATGGTCATAAGATGTGTTTGTTTAGCAAAAAAATGAAAAACAAATAATAAAATTTGACTGGCCATTTCTGTGAAAGTACTGACCAGCTTTAAACGTTATGTTAGCTGAAAGGTTAAATCACACATTTTGTGATAAAAAATTTCAAATTTGTCACGATTTGACATGAAATTACTGAACCTCGTTCAATAAAATCAATCCGATTCTCGGTAAACCTTGGCTCAGAACAATTTTAGTTAACTCGAGATGGGAAATGCATATCAAATCACGACTTATTAGAGGTCCTCGATATTTTTAATGCAATTCTTAATTTTTCAGGGTGAAACATTCAATACAGACATAATACAACATGGCTACCTTGAAAGAATCTCGTTATCTCAACAGGACAGTTGCAACGAACATTCTAGAAAAGCGTCTTTTGACTGTCACTGTGCAACCTGATCTTCAGAGAAGGGGATCCTTTGAAATACCATCTTTCATTATTAAATGCCATCACAGCGAGACAAAACAAAAGACGACCGGGATGTCAAAACATCCAGCAGTATTCAAACAAAACAAGGTTTTGTTTGACAAACAACAGTTTAGAAAGTCTATATTTGGCTCTCAATTTGATAAAAACAAGAAAAACACGTTAAAATGCAGCAGTTCCCCGTACTCTGAAGAAATAAAATGTATTAAATGTAGAGAGAGACTGCGCAAAGTCGATGAGTTTTACTTAAAATCTCAACAGCCGAAAGAACAAAAGTATGACAAGTCTTGCAGACCAATCAGCTTACGCCGTCTGATAGAATACCAGGCTGAGTCCGTGAAGAGTACGTACCAGTCCTGCGTGTCCGTTCCAACAAAAACACGAGAAAGTATTCATAAAATCGTTGAGAGAAATTATAAGAAAGAGAAGGTCAAACTAGAATTAGAACAAATGGAAAGTAAGATGGAGCGGCGCATACAGGAAATGAGTGCAGCTTATCGCATTCAGCCCCATATTACTGGACGTAAATACAAGTTCTCTGAGTGGAACAGGCTCGTACGTAAGGATGGTTCAGATCATATGCATTGTGTTGAAGTGACAGCCGGTAATCTTCAGCTTATCAACAAACATTCATTATACAAAAGCGGATCGAAGCAACTTTGTCAACTTTTTCGCTCTACCAGACTTGCAGCGTGGAGAGAAGTGCGTTTCCGACAAGAAAATATATTGTTAAAGTTCAGTGAGAAATCCTATCTCGAGTTCATCACGCGTATGTCATATTTGTTGTCAACTGGTAGGAGGAAACATTTACTCTATCAAGACATTGATAATTTTGAAAAACGAATGAAGTTTCTTGGCAAAATTCAACTGTTGTCAAAAATTAGAAGAACAGAAACCGAGAAAAGAATGGCTAACGCCAAGAGAACGTTCCCCAAGTACAGAGTGTCTCGAAAACGGTTGACAATACGAGGTTCTTTTGTTATATATGGACCAAGAGGAATTAAACGGAAGTCATCTCCACTTTCTTCATCCAGCACTTCCGGAAGTTCATTGGGTAAAGGTGGAGCAAGCAGATCGAAACAAAAATCCTGGCGTGAATCTGAATCTGAAGAAATCATTGTGCAAGTGAAAGCAGATGTAGAACATGTAACTTCCAAAGTTATGCAAGACGAGACAGAAAGTGAGAACAATGAATCAAATATCGATGAAGAGTCTTCGAAAAATGTTGAACAAACAGAGAAGTTGGATGATGGTGGAGAAGATCTTGACAACAAAGAAGAGTTGGAACAGAACGTAACGGATGAGGAACTTGATGCTTATGAAGATGACACGTCTAGTTTAGCTTCAAAGGTAAAAGACAGTGTAAGGGATGTGTTGTCCGCACATCGAAGGACACCTCATAGTGCTTTGAACAGTCCTCGATCTCCCAGGGAGAAAAAGAAAAGTGCGTCTTGTTGTTCAGTTTTATAAAAGAATGGATATGTCGTCTAACTCTTTTAAACAGTACTCATAGTTCTAACAAAGTATACAAACTAGGTTGAACATTTCAGAGAGTTTAATTATGATCACGTGATCTATTGGTAAGAAGACAATAAATAAATAAATAAATAATAAACAAATAAATAAATAAATAAATAAATAAATGAATGAATAAATTAACTGGTAGAGTGCTGAATTATTTTTGGCCATCAAAATTTGTTCACATGTCTTTGCCTAGTTATAATTTATGGGAGAGTGCCTACAGGCACTCTCCCATAAATTCTAACAAGACAAGTCCCTACAGACTAAATAATATTACTTCAAAGATAATACGAAGCACATCTATTGAGTATGAAGTCTTCAAGTTGCAGTTCCTTCACCTCAGAGTAAAGCCCAAATATGGGCTTCCAGCACCCTACCAGTTAATAAAACGCTGCCAAGCCTTAAACCTCAACCTAACGTAGCAACCAAAACCGGCCAACGCTATTCGCAAAAATCGCCAATAAAAATTTATTGTCTTTTCATTGTTTGCCACAAAAAGTAGATTATGACTACTAATTGGAACGAGTTCGTTGAGGTCGGTCCAATGAGACGTCATAACCCGTTTTTGAGCAAAAAATGGAAACGTCTAGTTTTTCAAGAATTGTTTTGCTTTTGCGCGTGTAGACTCTTTGGATGGGTAAAGAGTAAAAGATATCACTAGATACGACGCTGATCTCTCATAGTCGGAATGGGTAAATGGTTACAACACGATCAGAAACGAAGCCGATCACAACTAGTTGGGCTGGGTAAAGGTTAACAAAGAGGACTAAATACGAAGCTGATCACTCTTAGTTGGGTTGGATAAAGGTAAACAAACAAGACTAGAAACGAAGCTTATCACTCTTATTAGAGCTGGGTAAAGGTTAACACACATGACTAGATACCAAGCTGATCACTCCTATTTAGACTTGTTAAAGGTTAACAAACACGACTAGATACGATGCTGATCTCTTATAGTCGAAATGGGTAAAGGTTAAAAAAACGGGAATAGAAACGAAACTCGTCACTCTTAATTGGGTTGGGTAACGATTAACAAACAGGAGTAGATACGACGCTGATCTCCCATTGTCGGAATGAGTAAATAGTTACAAACAGGAATAGAAACGAAGCTGATAATTCCTAGTTGGTCTGGGTAACGGTTAACAAACAGTACTAGATACGTAGCTGATCACTCTTATTTGGGTTAGGTAATGGCTAACAAACAGTACTAGATACGAAGTTGATCACTCTTATTTGGGTTAGGTAATGGCTAACAAACAGGACTAGATACGAAGTTGATCACTCTTATTTGGGTTAGGTAATGGCTAACAAACAGGACTAGATACGAAGTTGATCACTCTTATTTGGGTTAGGTAATGGCTAACAAACAGGACTAGATACGAAGTTGATCACTCTTATTTGGGTTAGGTAATGGCTAACAAACAGGACTAGATACGAAGTTGATCACTCTTATTTGGTTGGACTAGATAAACGTCAACAAAAAAGACTAGATACGAAGCTGATCACTCTTAGCAAAACTAGAAACGACGCTGCTCTCTTATAGTTGAAATGGGTAACGGTTAACAAATGGGAATAAAGGCGAAGCTGATCACTCTTAGTTGGGTTGTGTAACGGTTAACAAACAGGACAAGATACGATGCTGATCTCCCATAGTAGGAATGGGTAAATAGTTACAAACAGGAATAGAAACAAAGTTGATCACTCCTAGTTGGGCTGGGTAACGGTTGACAAACAGAACTAGATACGATGCTGATCTCCCATAGTAGGAATGGGTAAATAGTTACAAATAGGAATAGAAACAAAGCTGATCACTCCTAGTTGGGCTGGGTAACGGTTAACAAACATGACTAGATACGTAGCTGATCAATCTTATTTGGGTTAGGTAATGGTTAACAAACATGACTAGATACGAAGCTTATCACTCTTATTTGGGCTGGGTAAACGTTAACAAACAAGACTAGATACGAACCTGATCACTCTTAGCAGGACTGGGTAAAGGTTAACAAACATGACTAGATACCAAACCGATCACTCCTAGTTTGACTTGATAAACGTTAACAAACAGGACTAGACACCAAGGCGATCACTCCTATTTGGACTTGATTAACGTTAAGAAACAAGACTAGATACGAAGCTGATCACTCTTAGCAGGGCTGGGTAAAGGATAACAAACAGGACTGGATACCAAACCGATCACTCCTAGTTGGGTGGGTAAATGTTAAACTGGACTGAGATACGACGCTGATCTCTTATAGTCGGAAGGGTAAGGTTGACAAACAGGACTGGATACAAAGCTGTTCATCCCTAGTTGGGCTTGTTAAAGGTTAGCAAACAGAACTAGATACGAAGCTGATCACTCCTAGTTGGCCTGGTTAAATGTTAACAAACAGGACTAGATACCAAGCCGATCACTCCTAGATGGACATGATAAAGGTTAACAAACAGGATTAGATACGAAACTGGTCACTCTTGGCAGGGCTGGGTAAAGGATAACAAACAGGACAAAATACCAAGCCGATCACTCCTAGTTGGACTTGATAAAGGTTAACAAACGGGATTAGATACGAAGCTGATCACTCTTGGCAGGGCTGGGTAAAGGATAACAAACAGGACTAGATACCAAGCCGATCACTCCTAGTTGGACTTGATAAACGCTAACAAACACGACTAGATACGAAGCTGATCACTCTTACCAGGGCTGGGTAAAGGTTAACAAACAGGACTAGATATCAAGCCGATCACTCCTAACTGGACTTGATAAACGTTAACAAACAAGACTTTATACGAAGCTGATTACTCTTAGCAGGGCTGGGTAAAGGTTAACAAACAGGACTAGATACCAAGCCGATCACTTCTTGTTGGACTTGATAAACGTTAACAAACAAGACTTGATACGAAGCTGATCACTCTTAGCAGGGCTGGGTAAAGGTTAACAAACATGAGTAGATACCAAACCGATCACTTCTAGTTGGACTTGATAAACGTTAACAAACAGGACTAGATACCAAGGCGATCACTCCTAGTTGGACTTGATAAACGTTAACAAACAAGACTAGATACGAAGCTGATCACTTCTAGTTGGACTTAATAAACGTTAACAAACAAGACTAGATACGAAGCTGATCACTTTTAGCAGGGCTGGGTAAAGGTTAACAAACAGGACTATATACGAAGCCAATCACACCTAGTTGGACTTGATAAACGTTAACAAACAGGACTAGATACGAAGCTGATCGCTCTTAGCAGGGCTGGGTAAAGGATAACAAACAGGACTAGATATTAAGCCGATCACTCCTAACTGGACTTGATAAACGTTAACAAACAAGACTAGATACGAAGCTGATCACTCTTAGCAGGGCTGGGTAAAGGTTAACAAACAGGACTAGATACCAAACCGATCACTTCTTGTTGGACTTGATAAACGTTAACAAACAAGACTTGATACAAAGCTGATCACTCTTAGCAGGGCTGGGTAAAGGTTAACAAACATGAGTAGATACCAACCCGATCACTTCTAGTTGGACTTGATAAACGTTAACAAACAGGACTAGATACCAAGGCGATCACTCCTAGTTGGACTTGATAAACGTTAACAAACAAGACTAGATACGAAGCTGATCACTTTTAGCAGGGCTGGGTAAAGGTTAACAAACAGGACTATATACGAAGCCAATCACTCCTAGTTGGACTTGATAAACGTTAACAATCAGGACTAGATACGAAGCTGATAACTCTTAACAGGGCTGGGTAAAGGATAACAAACAGGACTAGATACCAAGCCGATCACTCCTAATTTGACTTGATAAACGTTAACAAACAAGACTAGATACGAAGCTGATCACTCTTAGCAGGGCTGGGTAAAGGATAGCAAACAGGACTGGATATCAAGTCGATCACTCCTAGTTGGGTGGGTAAAGGTTAAACAGGACTGAGATACGACGCTGATCTCTTAAAGTCGGAAGGATAAAGGTTGACACACATATCTAGATACAAAGCTGTTCATTCCTAGTTGGGCTGGTTAAAGGTTAGCAAACAGAACTAGATACGAAGCTGATCACTCCTAGTTGGCCTGCTTAAAGATTAGCAAAAAGGACTGGATACGAAGCTGATCACTCCAAGCTGGGAAGGATAAAGGTTAACAAATAGGACTAGATACAAAGTCGGATTGGGCCAAAGGTTACAAACACGACTAGGATCGAAACTGATCACTTATAGATGGACTGGGCAAAGGTAAACAAACAGGAAAATAGAACTGATACGAAGCTAATCACTCTTAGTTTGGCTGGGCAATGGTAAACAAATAGAAGCCGATAGGTCAGTAGGATTTGGTAAAGGGTTATCAAACACTACCACATATGATCCAGATCATCTCTAGTCAACAAACATGACTAGATACGATGATAATCACACCTAGTCGAGTTGGCTAGTGGGTTAACAAACATGAATAGAAACAATGGTGATCACTTCTAGTTGGAGTGGATTAATGGTTAACAAACATGACTGAATACGATGATGATCATTCCTAGTCGAGTTGGATGAAGGGTTAGCAGACATGACTAGATACTGTAACGGTCCAGCCCTCTAAGCTCTCCCCAACTGATCACACACTTTTGGGCTAACCGTTGATTCGGAACTTCTGGGAAAACAGAACACCGAAATCCCTTACAGCTTGAATTACCCAAACTTTGTATACTTGTGAACACCAGTAATAATAATAATATGAAAGATTGGTAGAATGCTGTTTTGAATTACTGATAACCAATGACTTCAGTGTTGGTAGCAGTGTTGGTAGCAATACGTTAGTTCAATATGAAGTTATTGGGTCAACAATAGCGTAGAGTCATCATGACCCCTAGTGATTGTTGCCGACAACGTGTAAATTAGTAATGTGAGGTTCAGTTTCTTCTTTCTGGTAAATATTGTGATTCTTAAGTAGCTGGAGCCTGAGTTTTAGTTTTTCCTTTCTGTTAAATGCTGTTATTCTTGATCTCCGCAGATGTGGGCCACCAGTAGTTACTACCCGATAATAGTTCCCCTTCAATATTTAGGCCATTCCCTTTGGGCTACATAAACTGTGTGCAAGAGATGGGTGAACAGGCGAGAGTTTTAAAGAGACTATTATTATCCCTAATGGGTGAGGGTGTGAGATAGGGAAATCTCATCCGAGGGCAAGATATTTGGGCCAGACACGAGGCTTGCCGAGTGTCTGGACCAAATATCTTGTCCCGAGGTTAGATTTTCCCATCTCACACCCACCCCCCATCAAGGATAATTTTTCTCCCCCACCAAAACACAATGACGTCATCAAAAGTAATTCCGGGACACATGCAGCTATATCGAACAATTTTGTTGTCCATTTCTGAAAAAAAATAATTTGCTTATCGGAAAGAGCGCACAAAAGTTCTGTATATACCATAGGTATTTGCCACGAAATTAATTCCAACACCGGTAAGACAGGGATTAAATATTTGTAGCGAAATGAAGACGTCCTATTGTGAATTCTGCAATGTCTGCCCATAACTTATCGACGGAAATTTCGTGCAACTCACTCCACTCATAACGGCGTTCACCCCAAAATTTATATAAAAGAGTCAAGTGGCCTTTGGTTTTGCGGTCTGTGTTTTTATTTCTGTTTTCTGCGACAAACGTTTGTGGGCTTCTCACATGGGACACGCACATCTTGCATAAGAAGTGTGTGTGTGTGGGGGGGGGGGGGGGGGGGAGAACCTGTCAACAAAAAGTTCGTCGATATGAAAAAATCACAATAAGCCAAGCTCTGCGAGCTCAGTTGGGGTAAATGCACATACATGGAGTTTGTATCGCACCATAGGAACGATTGCATGAACTACACAGTACACAGTGAAGAACATCCAATAATGTATACATGCATACTCTGAAGAGGAAGTAGAAAGAACGCAGATCATTATTCATAATAAGGGCGTTGGTAACTTGGTTTGTTTCTTCTCAGTAGAAATTGTTGTGTAAATATAGGCATAAAATAATGATGTGAGAGGTATTGTTCAAAAATTATTTCTAGACTGATTGACTCGAGTGATTGTTCATATGCAGAGAATCTTCTAGATTTCTCCCATCTTATTAAAATAAACAAATACTGTATTCGTCGTAAACGACGTCTAACATGAGTGTACACCCTCCCAGTGTCCGTCAAACTCGACAGGACTGTGCCTGGACAACGGTAAGATAAAACTACTACGACCTTTTGTTCCGTAACGAATGAAAACAAATCGTAGAAAAGTTCGCAGTGAAACTGAGTGAAAGGTGTGAAACTGAAAGTGGGTACCATTGCTTATAAGTGAGCCGTGTAGATCCAAATAGACAGTTTGTGGAGTTTCAACAGTCATATACTGAGTCAAAAAAGAAAGAATAATACACTTCGAGGAGCTATTGTTTTTAGTATTATAGACTTTAATCCCCCAAAAATTATTGTAAATTCATATTTCGAGTCTAGCTGTATGAATTTGCATAATTTCATGTTCTTACTGTTGCCAGCGTCACGTCAGGACGTCGCAATTCAGGCATGGGATGAAATGAAAAAGTTCACACATGCAGTCAATAGCGTGTATGTCCACCGTTTGGCGTTTGGCTCTTAGATGGCAAGACATCGACGGCGCATGGACCTGATAAGTCTCTGGATGTCACTCTGCGGTATTGCGTTCCACTCCTGCCTTAGAACATTACGTAAATCGCCTAACGCCTGAAGATCATGAAGTCGTACCCGACGGTCCGATTGATCCCAAAGATGCACGAGTGGCGACAAATCTGGCGAAAGTGGGGGCCAGGGAAGAAGTTCGATGCTCTGCTCCTCAAGAAAGTCACGACAGATACGCGCTACTTGACATCGGGTATTGTCTTGCTGGAATAACTGCAATCCGACGTTAGCGTTGAACAACGGGACAAAAACAGCGTTAAAAATTTGGTCCCTATATCGCTGTCCATTTAGATTACCATCGATGAAGATCAACTGCGTTCGATGGTGCAAAGAAATTCCTGCCCAAACCATTACACTACCCCCGCCGAAACGGTCGCTTTCCCGCACGAAAGCATCAGAAATCCGTTCTCCTCGTCGGCGATACACTCTTGCCGTAAACAAAATCGTGATTCATCACTAAAAAGAACTGTGCTCCGACGCTGCTGAGTCCAGCGAACACGCTGACGTACCCATTCCATTCTGACGGTACGATGACGTTGGATAAGGAGTGGACCGCGGTATGGACGCCTACTTCGGATGCCGTGTTCAGCGAGTCTGCTGCGGACAGTTTGTGCACTGGTTCTATTGTTAGTTCTACCAGGAGTAATTTGCTGCTATCCTCGTCGCCAGAAGGAAGCGATCCCGCAACTGAGACGTCCTGATGTGTCCGTCTTGTGCAGGGGTCATAACTCTTGGTCGACCTGAACGCGGTCGGTCGGTCGGTCGGTCGGTCGGTCGGTCGGTCGGTCGGTCGGTCGGTCGGCAGTAGATCCAGTGGTTCTGTACCTTTCAATGAGACGGTAAATAGTGGCCACAGTGACTCCGAACTCGGCTGCGAGCTCATCTAGAGGTATATCAGCCTCATGCAAACCAATGACACGCAACCTCTGATTTCGGTTAACCTTAACATTTTTTAAAATGTCGGAAGACAAAAACTAGCGTGTTTTCTCAATAACCCAGGCTCTCTAGCACAACATAACACAAAGAAAATCGTCGGTCACCCATTCAATTTGACATTCTCGGGTAGCACATGCTA
The DNA here is from genome assembly GCA_031216915.1 of Pictodentalium vernedei. Classification (NCBI taxonomy): domain Eukaryota; kingdom Metazoa; phylum Mollusca; class Scaphopoda; order Dentaliida; family Dentaliidae; genus Pictodentalium; species Pictodentalium vernedei. Next base: position 344,265,251 of record CM062294.1, read on the forward strand.
TTTTGAAATCCTTAGCAAAATTGTATGCGGTTGGGTGGACAGCAACAACATGTCATTAAACTCTTTGCACGACTTCTTGTCCACAAACTTGCAACATCAGAACTATTATATTTCATCCTTTATGCTATTTTTTCACATTTGTTTCTATTATACTTTCTTTTTTGACTCAGTATATATATGGAATGCTCGTGTTTAAGTATGTATTTTCACTCGATAATTCTTTTGTATGTACCTTGGAAATTAATTTAGGAGGACGCAATTCAGCTGAAGATGGTTTGTGAGCTGTCGCACTAGTATGCTAATTGGTCGCTGGTAAGCCTTGTTGTGGTACCGGTTAATGACGTATAGAAGACCTCTGCAAATGAGCGTCATCAGTCACTCTTTCAAAGCACCCGACTTCCGGAAAGTACCGGCAGCTCAAGATCATCCAATGAGCTCGGATGTACTTTCACCTCTAAAAAAGGTCAATGGAAGACATGGATGGGTTGGACGTAGTAAAACTACTTCCAATTTCGGAGGTTGGAGTGTGGGGAAAATCGCCATGACTACTGAGAAACGTAGTTAAATTTAGTACGACTCCCATTATTCCGTGAGTAATAATGGCTCATAGAAGTAAACTTTGCGCTAATAAATGATCTTGCAGTGTGCATTTTGTCAAATATTAAAACATTAACAACCCTAGCCGTAACGAACTGTGCACCAAAGTAAAAACTAGAGTTGCTGAAACCTACTTTTAACTGACGTTAATACAAATAAAAGGGAGAAATCCTACAAAAGTTTATTGCGCCGAAACGATGAAATACCGAAATCAAGAATGGCTTTGGATAGGGGGTTCGACGCTCACCTAAATTACCAACTTTAATTAATATTTAAGCTTGCTTTAATTTTTCAGTTAATTAATTATCATTTTATTTTTCCTTCTGATTATTTACTTAGATTAATTTAAATTAATTGCTAATTATAAAATTTTAAAGATGCATAATTTAGAAACTTCTATGTGTTATTCTTCCATTTGAATAATCAATATTTTCTAAAAAAAAAACCCAAGTTTTTTGGACTATCTACAAACGACGCGAGGAGCTTGGTGTGACATTACAAGTTGCATGGACAAAATATTCCGGTCAGCATTAGTTAACCCTCCCCGAGCTGCTAAACGTAAAAATTGTGATAAAATAGGCTGTATTTGGACACCAACAGCACCCAAACGGTATACCACAGAGAAAGTTGCCTTCATTTATCGGGCGCAAAACTGATCGGAAAATATTTTTGAAAGTGGTAAGGGTATTCAAAATTCGACGTCTTAACCCATTTTGGGCTGGTTAAAGAGAGATACCCATTAAAACCTTAAATGCCCGTTTTCTGTGGATTTCTCTAAAAACATCTTGTAGGTTTTGAAGAAAAAATCGGCTATTCGCAGGTCTTGGCGTGACATTACAAGTTGCATGGACAAAATATTCCGGTCAGCATTAGTTAACCCTCCCAGGGCTCCTCAACATCAAAATTGTGATAAAATGGGCTGTTTTTGGACACCAACAGCACCCAATGGGTACACCACAAAGAAAAGCGCCTCCTTTTATCGAGTGTACAATTTATACAGAAACATTTTTGTAAGTAGTAAGGGTATTCAAAAGTCGAAGTCTTAACCCATTTTGGGTAGGCTAAGAGAGATATCCCTTAAAAGCTTTAAATTCCCATTTTCTGTGAATTTCCCTAACAGTAACTTATAGGGTTTCGAGAAAAATTGTCTATTCGTAGGTCTTTATGTGACATTACAAGTTGTAGGGACAAAATACTCCGGTGAGGGTTTATTAACCATCTACAAGCTGCCAAGCATCGTAATGTTGTTGACATGGGCTGTTTTCGGACACGCACAGCACCCAATGTATACACGAGAGATAAACATAATCACCTTTGTTGGAAGTGGAATTCACAGAGGACCATTTTTGTAAGTAATAAGGGTATTCAAAAAACCAAGCGTTAACCCCTGTTGGGGAGGTTAACAGGGATACCCATCGAAAGCTTAAAAATCGTTTTCCCTGGATTTCTTTACAAACATCTTGTAGGGTTTTCAAGAGAAAATGGCCGTTGATAGGTCTTGGTATCACATTACCAGTTGCATGGATAAATTATTCTGGTAGGTATTTGTTAACCCTCCATGGTCTGCTAAATGTCAAAATTTTTGAAGAAATAGTCTGTTTTTGGACATTTACAACATCAAATGCAAATACCACAGAGAAACGTAACTTCTTTTACTGGACGCAAAACTGATAGAGAAAAATTTTTGTAAGTAGTAAGGATATTCAAAAATCGAGGTCTTAACCCATTGTCGACTGGTTAAGGAGATATACCCCTCAAAAGCTTAAAATTCCCGTTTTCTGTGGATTTCTCCAACAAATCTAGCACGTTTTCAAGAAAAATTGACCATTTGCAGGTGTTTGAGTGACATTACAAGTTGCATGGACAAAATATTCCAGTAAGCAATTATTAACCCTCCAGACCCTGGAAAGTATAGACATTTTCAGAAAATGGGCTGTTTTGGGGCACCCATAACACCCAGTGTGTACCTGCGTGATAAACATAACCTTCCTCATTGGAAGTGAAATTCACTGAGGATCATTTTTGTAAGTAATGAAGGTATTCACAAAACCAAGCATTAATCCGTTTAGGGATGGTTACAGAGCGACACCCCTCAAAGGTTAAAAATTCATATTTTCCGAGGATTTCTCTAAAAGCCTCTCGTAGGTTTTCAAGACAAATATTGGCCATTCTCATTTGAGACTACTATACTCACCTTGTATGAACTCAAAAGAAAGTGTATATTTATTTATTATCAGGACTAACCGCCCATAAGTTCCACTCTCATCGTATCCCGCTTCATTGGTCATTTCCACGGTGTCCCACGCCAGCGGTCGATTTATCCAAACAAAATTACCAAGGTTACCACCTCCTCCGTGCCTCTTTCTTCAACCAAACACACATTGAAAGGTACGCCTCACCTCGTATTCCACACTGCCCTGCATGATATCATTTATTATTCATTTATTGGTGTTTAAGGGCATATACTTATGCACAATGGCTAATCTACAGGTGGAGGAAGCCGCAGTACCTGGAGAGAACCACCGAGCAACGACCAGCAGCTGCCAGCTTCCCAACATCGTAACTCCGAACTGCAGCACAGGCAGGGTTAGATTGATTGAAGACAGGCGTACCGTCGACGTGCAGTACGTCTTAGTACATGGCAGCATCGTGCCCCCATATGGAGAATCAGAGTTAAGTGCCTTGCCCAAGGACACAGCATGGGAGTCTGAATTGATCGCTCAGACGGCCACCCATCCAATGATTAACCACGCTCAACGTTGCTTAACTTCGGTGATCTGACGAGAACCGGCTACCACAATGCCACCGCGCCCCGCCACTGCATGATAAGAAAGCAGTAAATAATGTTAGCTACAATGGGATCAGTTACTTATAATATCAAATAGTGTTGACACTATAGCATTTCCCCGACAGTGGGTCCAGGTATATACTAGTCTGTAAAACGGCTATACACTGCCCGTCCTCCGCCCCAGAGTGGCGACGTGGCAGTATATATCCATCTTACTGATGCTATGTTGTGCCTAAGGAACATTACAATAAAAGGTGTGGGTCCCCAACATGGGAAGGGGGGCAGGTATATTTACTACTCTGTAAGGCGGTTATCAAATGCAGTGGTGCATGGCGTCAACATTTCCCCATCAGTGGGGCTAGATATATACTAGTTTGTAAGACGGCTATACTCCCCTTCTCCGTCTCGGGGTATATTTTATCTACACATATGTACAAACAACACTTCCTATTTTCGTATGTAATTATTGTAGTTTATAACTTCATGTTTGTCGTTGTATGTATGGATATCTTCATTGTAATAAATAAAACTAATCCTACGGGGAAAAACCAATTGGAGAGAAATTTACTTCTGCTATTAACAGACAGGTGATAGGTGAGCTCTACAAGGTGTGAAAAAATGACATAATCATGCATAACAACTGTGGTCTAATAGGAGATAATTGATACAGGGACTATATAGTTTACAGTTAACAGTTTATTTTTGAACTTATTCCCATGTAATATGGGGTTAAAGTAATAATAAATATACAAAACATGTAAAAATTAGAAGCATGCTGGAGTTGGTGTATCCGCACAAGATAATATCATTATCAACTTTAGTCGATCGCTCCCTCGGCCCTCCATCCCTCCTCTCCCTCCCTCCCTCCCCTTCCACCCTCTCTCCTATTTCCATCCTTTAGGATCAATGCCCAAGTGTATTTTAGCAGAACACAACATGACATGCTTAAGAATTTAAAGTTCACATTTTCTGTGGATATCTTCAACTGGTTCTTACAGATTTTTAAGAACAAATAAACCCTGGAGAAAAATTATTCTTGCAAGCCTTCATTAACCCTCCACAAAACGTCAAATAAGGAAATTTTAGATAAATTTGTGATACAATGGGCTATTTACATTAGACGCTGATTCTCAGACGCTGATATTAATAATAACCCTCTCCACAAACAATGATGATTTAGCCAAAACGTTCTTTTATCACACTGGGTCATTTGAGACTATTATACCCACTTTTTTCAAGACATCAATAAAAATACTTTAATGATACAATTAAAAACAATTCTTCAGACACCCCAGGGTCATAAAAAATCATGGAATCTTGTCGGGAAAAGCATGATTCTCCAGAATCATAAAGTCTAGTTTTTTTTTTGTTTTTTTTTGTTTTGTTTTTTTTTCCACACATTTTGTCCGTACGATTCAGAAGCCATTTTCGAACAACTGATTTTCACCAAATTTTGCACACGCATAGAGGGGCACAAAATCTAAAAATGTACCTAAGCGGAATTTTCGATTTAACCCTTATTTCATCAGGATTGGCAAAAAACTGCCAAAATTGGGGTTTATCGGCACTTTCTCGAAACACGTCTTGTAGATTTTTTTTTATACATTCGTCATTGCTAGACCTGTCTGTGACACGCCCTTTGATACACACGACATATCAGGCGATGCATATGGTAACCCTTCACAGGCTGCCAAACATCGAAATTTTGATGGAATAGGCCGGTTTCAGGCCCCCACTGCCCCCAAACAATACACGAGAGATAAACATAACTTCCTTTATTGGGAGTGGAATTCACCGTGGACCATTTTGTCAGTAATAAGGGTGTTCAAAACACCAAGCGTTAACCCGTTTTGGGCTGGTTAAACAGCAATAACCCCATAAAGCTCAAAAATTTGTGTTTTCCGTGGATTTCTCTAAACAAGTCTTGTAGATTTTCAAGAAAAAATTGTCACTCCCAGGCCTTGATGTGACAATAGAAGTTGCATGGACAAAATACTGCGGTGAGCATTTGTTAACCCTCCACAGGCTGCTAAAAGTCAAAATTGTGATAAAATGGGCTGTTTTTGGACGCCAACAGCACCCACTTGGTGTACCACCGAGAAGGGTTCCTTCTTTTATCGGACGCAAAATTGATGGGAAAACATTTTTGATAGTGGTAAGGGTATTCAAAAGTCGAAGTCTTAACCCATTTTGGACTGGTTAAAGAGAGATACCCCTTAAAAGCTTAAAATTCCCATTTTCTGTGGATTTCTCTGAAAGCAACTTGCAGGTTTTCAGGAAAAATTGTCTATTTGCAGGTCTTTGTGTGACATTACAAGTTGCATGGACAAAATATTCTGGTGAGCATTTATTAACCCTCTACAGGCTGCTAAACATCGTAATTTTGTTGAAATAGGCTGCTTTCAGACGCACACAGCACCCAATGCATACCCGAGAGATAAACATAATCTACTTTGTTTGAAGTGGAATTCACCGAGGACCAAATTTGTTAGTAATAAGGGTATTCAAAAAACCAAGCATTAACCCCTTTTTGGATGGTTAATAGCAATACCCATCAAAAGCTTAAAAAATCTTGTTTTCCCTGAATTTCTTTACAAACGTCTCGTAGGGTTTCAAGAAAAAATGGCCGTTGATAGGTCTTAGAGTCACAATACCAGTTGCATGGATAAAATATTCAGATAAGCATTTGTAAACCCTCCATGGGCTACTAAATGTCAAAATTTCGAAAAAATAGTCTGTTTTTGGACAACAACAACATCAAATGGGAATGCTGCAGAGAAACATAACTTCTTTTACCGGACGCAAAACTGATAGAGAAAATTTTGAATAAGTAGTAAGGGTATTAAAAAATTGAGGTCTTAACCCATTTTAGCCCGGTTAAGGAGATGTACCCCATAAAAGCTTAAAATTCCCATTTTCTGTGGATTTCTCCAAAGAATCTAGTAAGTATTCAAGAGAAATTGACCATTTGCAGGTCTTGGAGTGACATTACAAGTGGCATGAACAAAAGATTCCGGTAAGCGTTTGTTAACCCTCCAGAGACAGCAAATTTTGAGAAAATGGGCTGTACTTGGCCACCCATTACACCCAATGTGTACCTGCGAGATGAACATAACCACCTTCATTGGAAGTGGGATTCACTGAGGATCATTTTTGTAAGTAATGAAGGTATTCATAAAACCAAGCATTAACCCGTTTAGAGCTGGTTACAGGGTGATACCCCTCAAAAGGTTAAAAATTCATGTTGTCCGGGGATTTCTCTAAACACATCACGTAGAATTCACTGAGAATTATTTTTATAAGTAATAAGCGTATTGAAAAAAACAACCCTTAACCCGTTTTGGGCTGGATAAACAATTATACCCATCAACAGCTTAAAATTCATATTCTCCCTGAATTTCTCTGGAAACATCTCATAGATTTTTGAGTAAAAATGGCCATTCACAGTTTTTGGTGTGAAATTACAAGTTGCATGAATAAATATTCCTGTTAGCACTTGTTAACCCTTACAAACTGCCAGACATCAATATTTTGGATACATTTGATATAAAACGGACCATTTTCAAACAGATACAGCACTTAGTGGGTATGTGTCAAACAAACATAACTCCTTTTGTCGGTCATTAACTTGTTGGACGACGATATTGATATTAACCCACTCTACCGTTAATGATGTTTTTTACCAAAACAATTTTTTATCAAACTGTGTCATTTGAGACTACTATACCCACCTTTCTCATAACATCAATAAAGGCACTTCAGTGAGGCAGTTATAAACAATTAATCAGACACTCTGGGGTCAGGAAAAATCTGCACCTTTCTCATAACATCAATGAAGGAACTTCAATGAAACAGTTAAAAACAATTCATCAGACACTGTGGGGTCATGAAAAATCATGGAATCTCATTGGGAAAAGCCATGATTCTCCAGAATCATAAAGTCTAGTATTTTGGGGTTTTTTTGTTTTTTTTTTTTGTTTTTTTTCCACACATTTTTGTCCGTTCGATTCAGAAGCCATTTTCGAACCGATTTTCACACAATTTGGCACATGCATAGAGGGGCAAAAAATCTAAAAATGTACCAAAGCGGAATTTTCTATTTAACCCTTATTTCGCCAGAATTGGCAAAAAACTGCCACAATTGGGTTTTATCGGCACTTTCTCGAAACACGTCTTGTAGATTTTTTTTAAACATTCATCATTGCTAGACCTGCCTATGGCACGACATTTGATACACACGACATATTAGGCGATGCATATGGTAACCCTCCACAGGCTGCCAAACATCGAAATTTTGATGAAATGGGCCGGTTTAGACCCCCACAGCCCCCAAACGATACCCGAGAGGTAAACATAACTTCCTTTATTGGAAGTGGAATTCACCAAGGATCATTTTTGTAAGTAATAAGGGTGTTCAAAAAACCAAGCGTTAACCCGTTTTGGGCTGGTTAAACAGCAATGCCCCTATAATGCTAAAAAATTCTTGTCTCTCGTGAATTTCTCTAAACGAGTCTTGTAGATTTTCAAGAAAAATTTGTCACTCCCAGGCCTTGGTGTGGCAAAAGAAGTTGCATGGACAAAATACTGCGGTGAGCATTTGTTAACCCTCCACGGGCTGCTAAAAGTCAAAATTGTGATAAAATGGGCTGTTTTTGGACGCCAACAGCACCCAATGGGTACGAAAAAAGGAAGGAAGCCTTCTTTTATCGAGCGCACAATCTATACGCAAACATTTTTGTAAGTAGTAAGGGTATTCAAAAGTCGAAGTCTTAACCCATTTTGGACAGGCTAAAGAAAGAGACCCCTTAAAATCTTAAAATTCCCATTTTCTGTGGATTTCTCTAAAAACATCCTGTAGTTTTCAAGAAAAATTGACTACTCGCAGGTCTTTGTGTGATATTACAGTTGCATGGGCAAAATATTCCGGTGAGCATTTATTAACCCTCTAGAGGCTGCCAAACATCGTAATTTTGTTGAAATGGGCTGTTTTCGGACACGCACAGCACCCAGTGTGTACCTGAGAAATAAACATAATCTCCTTTATTGGAAGTGGAATTCACAGAGGCCCATTTTTGTAAGTAATAAAAGTATTCAAAAAACCAAGCGTTAACCCTTTTTGTGGTTGTCAATAGTGATACCCATCAAAAGCTTAAAAAATTATGTTTTTCCTGGATTTCTTTACAAACATCTGGTAGAGTTTTCAAGAGAAAAAGGCCATTGATAGGTCTTGGTGTCACATTACCAGTTGATAGGATAAATTATTCCGGGAAGCATTTGTTAACCCTCCATGGGCTGCTAAATGTCAAAATTTTGAAAAATAGTCTGTTTTTGGACACCAACAACATCAAATGGGAATGCAACAGAGATGCATAACTTGTTTTACCGGACGCAAAACTGACAGGGAAACATTTTTGTAAGTAGTAAGTGTATTCAAAAATCGAGGTCTTAACCCATTTTTGACTAAAGAGATATACCCCTTAAAAGCTTAAAATTCCAGTTTTATGTGGATTTCTCAAAACTAAGTTTCAAGAAAAATTGACCTTTCGCAGGTCTTGGAGTGACAGTTCAAGTTGCATGGACAAAATATTTCGGTAACCATTTGTTAACCCTCCAGAGGCTGCCAAGCATAGACATTTGGAGAAAATGGGCTGTTCTTGGGCAACCATAACACCAAATGTGTACCTACAAGATAAACATAACCCCCTTCATTGGAAGTGGAATTCACCGATGATCATTTTTGTATGCAATGAAGGTATTCACAAAACCAAGCATTAACCCATTTAGGGCTGATTACAGAAAGATTCCCCTCAAAACTTTAAAAATTCATGTTATCCGAGGATTTCTCAAAAAACAACTCGTAGATTTTCAAGAAAAAATGGCCATTCTCAGATCTTAGTGTGACATTACAAATTGCATGTACAAAATATTCCTGGAAGCATTTGTTAACCCTATGCAGGTTCTCAAACATCAAAATGTTGATAAAATGGGCTGTGTTTGCATACCCACAGCACCCGAATTTGAGAGGAGAGATCAAAATAAGTGGAAGTAGAATTCACTGAGAATTATTTTTGGAAGTAATAAGAGTATTCAAAAAACAACACTTAACCCGTTTTGGGCTGGATAAACAATGATACCCATCAAAAGCTTAAAATTCGTGTTCTCCCTGGATTTCTCTGAAAACGTCTTGTAGATTTTAAAGAAAAAATGGCCATTCGCAGTTATTGGTGTGACATTAGAAGTTGCATGAATGAATATTCCTGTTAGCACTTGTTAACCCTCTACAATCTGCCAGACATCAATATCTTGGATACATTTGAGATAAAATGGACCATTTTCAAATAGCCACAGCACTACGTGGGTATGTGTCAAACAAACATAACTCCTTTTGTCGGTCATTAACTTGTTGGACGACGATATTGACATTAACCCACTCCACCGTTAATGATGGTTTTTACCTAAACAATTTTTTTATCAAACTGAGTCATTTGAGACTGCTATACTCACCTTTCTCATAACATCAATGAAGGAACTTCAGTGAGACAGTTAAAAACAATTCATCAGACACTGTGGGGTCATGAAAAATCATGGAATCTCATCGGGAAAAGCCATGATTCTCCAGAATCATAAAGTCTAGTTTTTTGGGTTTTTTTTTTTTTTTTTTTTTTTTTTCCACACATTTTGTCCGTACGATTCAGAAGCCATTTTCGAACCGATTTTCACGAAATTTTGCACACGCATAGAGGGGCACAAAATCTAAAAATGTACCTAAGCGGAATTTTCGATTTAACCCTTATTTCGTCACAATTGGCAAAAAACTGCCAAAATTGGGGTTTATCGGCACTTTCTCGAAACACATCTTGTAGATTTTTTTTATACATTCGTCATTGCTAGACCTGTCTGTGACACACCCTTTGGTACACACGACATATCAGGCGATGCATATGGTAATCCTCCACAGGCTGCCAAACATCAAAATTTTGATGAAATAGGCCGGTTTCAGGTCCCCACTGCACCCAAACAATACACGAGAGATAAACATAACTTCCTTTATTGGGAGTGGAATTCACAGAGGATCATTTTTTGTCATTAATAAGGGTGTTCAGAAAACCAAGCGTTAACCCATTTTGAGCTGCTTAAACAGTAATACCCCCATAAGCCTAAAAAATTCGTGTTTTCCGTGGATTTCTCTAAACGAGTCTTGTAGATTTTCAAGAAAAATTTGTCACTCCCAGGCCTTGGTGTGACAATAGATGTTGCGTGGACAAAATACTACGGTGAGCATTTGTTAACCCTCCACGGGCTGCTAAAAGTCAAAATTGTGATAAAATGGGCTGTTTTTGGACGCCAACAGCACCCAATAGGTACACCACAAAGAAAAGTGCCTTCTTTTATCAAGCGCACAATCTATATGGAAACATTTTTGTAAGTAGTAAGGGTATTCAAAAGTCGAAGTCTTAACCCATTTTGGGCAGGCTAAAGAGAGAGACCCCTTAAAATCCTAAAATTCCCATTTTCTGTGGATTTCTCTAAATACATCCTGTAGGTTCTCAAGAAAAATTGACTACTCTCAGGTCTTTGTGTGACATTATAAGTTGCATGGACAAAATATTCCGGTGAGCGTTTATTAACCCTCTACAGACTGCCAAGCACCGTAATTTTGTTGAAATGGGCTGTTTTCAGACACGCACAGAACCCAACGTGTACCTGAGAAATACACATAATCTCATTTGTTGGAAGTGGAATTCACCGAGGACCATTTTTGTAAATAATAAGGGTATTCAAAAAACGAAGCGTTAACCCCTTTTGTGGTTGTTAATAGTGATGCCCATCAAAGGCTTAAAAATTTATGTTTTCCCTGGATTTCTTTACAAACATCCTGTAGCGTTTTCAAGAGAAAATGGCCACTGATAGGTCATGGTGTCACATTACCAGTTGATTGGATAAATTATTCCGGTAAGCATTTGTTAACCCTCCATGGGCTGAGAAATGTCAAAATTTTGAAAAAAATAGTCTGTTTTTGAACAACAACAACATCAAAAGGAAATGCAACAGAGAAACGTAACTTCTTTTATCGGACGCAAAACTGACAGGGAAACATTTTTGTAAGTAGAAAATGTATTCAAAAATCGAGGTCATAACCCATTTCTGACTGGTTAAGGAGATATACCCCTTAAAAGCTTAAAATTCCAGTTTTCTGTGGATTGCTCAAAAAAAAAATTCAAGAACAATTGACCATTCGCAGGTCTTCGAGTGACATTACAAGCATGAACAAAATGTTTCTGTAAACATTTGTTAACCCTCCAGAGGCTGCCAAGCATAGACATTTGGAGAAAATGGGCTGTTCTTGGGCAACCATAACACCAAATGTGTACCTACGAGATAAACATAACCCCCTTCATTGGAAGTGGAATTCACCGTCGATCATTTTTGTAAGTAATGAAGGTATTCACAAAACCAAGCATTAACCCTTTAGAGCTGGCTACAGAGAGATACCCCTCAAAAGGTTAAAAATTCATGTTATCCGAGGATTTCACTAAAAACATCTCATAGATTTTGAAGAAAAAATGGCCATTCTCAGATCTTTGTGTGACATTGCAAATTGCATGTACAAAATATTCCTGGAAGCAATTGTTAACCCTATGCAGGTTCTCAAACATCAAAATGTTGATAAAATGGACTGTCTTTGCATACCCACAGCACCCGAATTTGAGAGGAGAGATCAACATAAGTGAAAGTAGAATTCACTGAGAATTATTTTTGGAAGTATTCAAAAAACAACACTTAACCCGTTTTGGGCTGGATAAACAATGATACCCATCAAAAGCTTAAAATTCGTGTTCTCCCTGGATTTCTCTGAAAACATCTTGTAGATTTTAAAGAAAAAATGGCCATTCGCAGTTCTTGGTGTGACATTACAAGTTGCATGAATGAATATTCCTGTTAGCACTTGTTAACCCTCTACAAGCTGCCAGACATCAATATTTTGGATACGTTTGAGATAAAATGGACCATTTTCAAATAGCCACAGCACTATGTGGGTATGTGTCAAACAAACATAACTCCTTTTGTCGGTCATTAACTTGTTTGACGACGATATTGACATTAGCCCGTTATACCGTTAATGATGTTTTTTACCTAAACAATTTTTTTATCAAACTGAGTGATTTGAGACTACTATACTCACCTTTCTCATAACATCAATGAAGGAACTTCAGTGAGACAGTTAAAACAATTCATCAGACACTGTGGGGTCATGAAAACTCATCGAATCTCATCGGGAAAAGCCATGATTCTCCAGAATCATAAAGTCTAGTTTGTTACTGCAGTTTATTGAGTTCATTGATAACGAATTTAATCCAGCTGGCCGACAGGGATAAGTTACAAGACAAAGACAGCCACTCAACACAAACACACTTCTTTTTCCGTTTTTTTTTCTTCTCTCTTTTTCCCCAATAACCGTTACGGAATTATTATAACCACTATGGGTACTTAGTAACCGTTATGGATTCTGATCATCCTTCACTCCGAGGAGGCGAGCGTTGGTCCTGCGTCCCTCTTCTTGCCCCTTTTTTTATAAACGCTACTAGAGCGCATTCACCCCCCCCCCCCCGTCAAATAGGTTAACATACAGGTCTGCCCCCGAAGTTTGGGTCTTTCATTGGGTAGACTCCGAAAAGGGCCGTTGGTTTTGTAGATGTCTCGGTTTACTCCTGTGAAAGAAGCCTTACCACAGAATCCAGCTCAACCTGTCCAACAATTGCCAGGGGCAGACTATACTCCCAGCCAGCATTGCATGGTTGGGCCAACATTGGCAGATGGTGGAGTACGAAGGCAACGGTCGCCGGCGTCATACACCCGTTGGGCCACATTGGATGACCGTTGGCAGTTACCCAGTTAGCATGCGTACGTTGGGCGAATGTTGGCACATCGTCGTATCCATATGCGCCGTTCGCCAGCGAAAATCAGGCACTGTGGGTAGACTGTTGGAATTCCCACAGTGAAAATTCTATGAGCGTTGTAAATTAGTGGGTCAAATTCAGAGCGAATATGGAATTGTCTCGATAGTTTCGAAGTTGCACAGAGTTAATAAAAACACGAGAATTTTATTTTTTACGTCAATATCAACGATATAATATTTTTGAAAAGAGAATGCTGTTAGATTCATGTAATTAAACCATTTACCGCGTTATATTTTTTTTACGAAATGGTACACGTTCCAATCCGTGACATGATTCACAGTTTTCAAAACAAACGCGGCAGAATCGAAGAAGTCCATTTTTTTTGTTTGAAATGTTGAGGGAAAACTATTTAAAGTAACTTCCAGTTTTAACATTTGTGCAGTAATTAAGTTGTAGTGGCTCAGCTAGTTTTGTTGCCTTTCAGTTATTTACGTTTTGTTTTGCTGTGAACGCCAAATCCAATTTCATTTAGTGTGTTAACTGTCAGGAATTTAAGAATATGTTCAAGTTGATTTGCATCTGGCTTATCGCAGATCGGGTTTGTACCGGTAAATACATGTACATGTACACAGGATTCTCGTAAGCCACTCTCGTTAAACTAAGACTTTATAAATATTGGTTTGAATATTAAATTTTCCGACCGCGAAAATTAGGGTAAATATATATATATATATATATAGGATGAAAGACTCTGACGCCGATGGGGATCGAACCACTGCGTTGATGAGAGTACATTTCTCCGGCACCAATCGCCTAGCGAAACTGGACCAGCGCCATAGACCACTCGACTGCCGACAAGCCCCAATAAAGGCATGCTAGCAGGTCACGCGTCCATGGAACTGGCAAAGTCCACACGAAATTGCTCGGTATCCCCCAGAATTAGTTGTTTACAATGAATTATACCATGTAATGCAGATGAAATCAGTGAGAATCAATCTCTTTTACAAATTTCTTGCTTAAGGTACAGAATACAGAATTCGGCACTTCTGTTATGCATTTTTTAGGATGAAAGACTCTGACGCCGATGGGGATCGAACCACTGCCTTGATGAGAGTACATATATATATATGGGATTGGATAAACCGTGAGTAACCTGATGGCAGGGAGGGCAGGGAGGGCAGGCTGGCATGCTATCCATTATAATATATATTTTATTTTTTTATTTTTTTTCATTCCCGAATATAATTCACCTAATGACTATGAATGAATGAATCTTTATTTGCAGCATACAATTACATAACATATGATTAACAGTTTAATTTAATTCAGAACAAAAGTAATAGTACACTGCATGGAGATGGCATAGCCGAGAAGCTGTCTTCCTGCCATCCCCATATTGAAACAGTAAAACATACGTGACATCAAAGTTAAATTAATTTGCTCAAAGCCAATTCCAAAAGGAGCGATTCACAGTTTCCAAAATGAATACATAATTTATCATTGTAGTGGAATATTTACTATGTGGAGAATGTTAAGGATTTGGGGAATTTCGGGATCCAGAGGAGCTGGAGGTGCAATCGGGGCATCTCAGATTGACACAAGCGACATTAGCCATATAAGAATTTAGGGCCTTATCCATTATTGCCTTCTTGAATTGCGGTCTGCTGAGTTGTTGGATTTGTGGGTCAATTTCATTCCAAGTTCGTGGGAGAATATGGAACGGCAGTTCGGATGAAAAACGTGTTCTTGGTTTAAGTGTGTGTATTTTCCCAGACTGTCTGGTGTTCATGCCTGATGGGTTCCTATAGATTTTAAATGTATCATCAAAGGACACGGGTAATTTATTATTGTACCAATCATGCATGAACAAAAGGGAATGCAGGGTATAGAGGTCGCTGAATTTTAGGATACCACAGCTTTTGAATAGGGGATCAGTGTGTGATGTAAAAAACTTGTTTGTTATAATACGAATGGCTTTCTTCTGCATGTTGAAGAGTTTTTTTGCAGAGGGTGAGTGCCACCAGATTAATATCCCATAGATCAAATGGCTGTGGATAAGTGAGAAGTACAATGATCTTAAGGCTTGCGGGGGAAGGGGGGGGGGGGAGAAATTTTTTTTTGCCCTATTTAATGCAAAAATAGCTCTTCCTATTTTTGAACAAACAGCTGATATGTGCTGTTTGAATTTCAGGTTTTCGTCCATATGAATTCCAAGGAACTTAAATGATGACTTCTCTTGGTGACTACCGACTAACGATATATTCGTCTCATTCAGTGATATCACCTTGTTCTTGGCACTGTATGCCTCCAGTTGGGGGTGAAATAACATGAATCTGGTTTTAGAGGCATTTAAGGCTAATTTATTTGCAGAACTCCATTCGTTTATCTTAATTAGTTCAGAATTTGCATTTTCTATTAGCGCATCTACATTGTTACCTGACGTATATGCTGTTGTATCATCTGCGAAAGCTAGTATTTTAAGTAAGGTTGATTGGCTAATGTCATTCACAAACAATAAGAATAAGATGGGTCCGAGGATAGAACCCTGGGGTACACCCGCTGTTATCTCTTGTTTATTGGATTCTTCATTCATGAATGAAACCGACTGACTTCTTCCATTTAAATAATCTTTAAACCAGGAGTTGGCCAATCCCCTGATTCCATAATGAGCCATTTTTTTTTCAACAGGATGACATGGTCAATGCTGTCAAAGGCTTTCGAAAAGTGCAGAAAAAGAGAAAGCGTGCAATCTTTCGACGGTTTATCATTGTTCTCGGCGACATTGTTTACCAAGTGTAAAACAGGATGTGTTGTTGAATGGTGTTTCCTGAAGCCAAACTGGTACTGGTATATAATCTTTTGTTCCTCTAGAAAGTTTGATAATCGCGAATACATTAATTTCGCCAATATTTTAGAGAATGCCGGCAGAATACTGATAGGTCGATAGTTGTTGAACAATTGCGGGTCGCCGGATTTAAATATAGGTATAATTTTGGCTGTCTTCATTTTGCTGGGTACTATACCAGTAGAAAAAGAAAGGTTAACTATGTGTGTTAGCGGGCTGGCCACCTCAGAGATTATTTCTTTTAAAAGTTTGGTGGATAAGTTATCACAGTCTTTGGTTAATTTTCCACAGAGGTTGTGGACACAGTGAACTATTTCCTCTTCATTGGTTGGTGATATAAAAAAGGAATCAGCAGTGCTGTTACCAATATAATCCAAGAAATGACGGGTTGATATTGGAATTTTGTCACTTACTGATTTACCTATATTGACGAAAAAATTATTAAATTTATCGGCAATTGTTTTTGGATCACTCAGTTCGGTGTTTCCATCACGAAATGAGGAAGGTAAAGACGGCGTACGTTCTGTTTTGTTAATGGCTTTACGCAGAATTTCCCATGTTTTTTTATGTTATTTCTATTTTCGAGCAAAGTGTTGGTGTAGTAGTTCCTTTTGCTTATTCTTTTCAATCGATTGAAAATCTGACAATATTGTTTGTAATCATCTCTGTTTTTAGGGGTTGGGGATTTGAGTGTTTTTTACATATAGTTTATTTTTGTTTAAGGAGGATTGTAAAAGGCCATGAGTCATCCATGCTTCGCGTTTTATAAATTTTTTTGGTATGGATATCACTTCCATGGGGAAGGCAGTATCAAACAGTCTGTAGAAAATATCGAAAAATAAGTCGTACGCGTTATTTGGGCAGGCTATGTCAAAAACCCCTGAGAAGTCGCGCGCTAATAGAAGCCGTTTGAAGTAACAAACGTTTGACCTTTTGAATACGCGTTTCTAGGTTTGTGTTGGGTGGGCAGGGGTCTTGTTATTTCCTTCGGTATAAAATGTTGCGAAGTGGTCACTGACATCACTTATTATGCTTCCTGAATCATATTTTTTGTTATTATTGCTGAATATATGATCGATAAGAGTCGCCGTGGTGTCTGTCACTCTCGTTGGTTTCGTAATAGCTGGATTAAAACCTGCTCTGAACAATGAGTCAACATAAATGTTAGTTTTGGGGTGGTTATTAAAGTTTAGCAAATCAATGTTGAAGTCGCCCATGAAATAAGCTTTTTTATTCTCCTGATTTATTAAGTCCAGTAATCGAGATAGCTCGGATAAAAATAGGTCGAGGTCGGCTTTTGGTGCGGTATTAGGTCTATAAATAACCCCAATTATAAATTTTCTGCCGGCAGAGACTTCTATGAATAATGACTCAAAGACATGAGGAATAAAGACTGTTAAATCAGAACGTATTTTGAAGGATAAGTTGTCCTTTACAAATAAGCCAACCCCGCCTCTGCCATCATCCTTGTCGGATCGTGTGCGGTAAGTTAGAGGGTGGTAGCCTTCAAGCTCATAAGATACATTGTCTTTAATACTGAAAGTTTCAGTTAGGCTTATGATATCAAAAACGTTTTTGTTGGGCTGTAGATCGCACAATAAGTTACTGAGGCTTTCGAAGTTTGCATTCAGACTACGGCAGTTGACGTTGAAAAGAGAGAGAGATGTATTTTGTGATGATATTTTGTCTCTAAATTGTTCGGGTGTATAATATTTGCAGTTTACGTTATCTACAGTGAGTGGTGGTTATAATCCTCACCATCAGTGGAGAGTAATTCATTAAATTTAAAGGCGAAGTCGAAGGCATCTGTATTCTGGATCTCGTCAAGTATTTGGTTGTTAGCAATGATGAAGGGTTAAGTGACAGAAAGCAAATTTGAGATTAGTTGTTTGGCAGTTTAGAGCAATCACAATAGTACTCCGGCTGTGCACGATCTGGGAAGCTGAGTAATTTTCTGAATCGGCAGGAACTTTGATGTCAGGAGTGAGAGACAGATATATATACATAATGAGTGAATTTACTGCAGATTGTGGGAAAAAATCCCTATACTTGGACAGCTGTTAATTGCGAGTTGTCCTGCTTCTGTCTTCTGTCCGTCTGTATGTCCGTCCGCAATTACCAGCTGTCAGGGAGGTAGAGAGGGCTGGATGGTATGCCATCCATTGTAATGTATATATTGCGTGAAGAAAATTCTCCATTTGTATGATTCATCTAATAACTGTTGGTTAGCAAGCCAAATACTGTTTATTACGGGCTTACCGGGCTAATTGACCCTTTCTCTAACAAGATTTCGCACAAACCGATAATAGACCGCAAAGCAAAAAATGACATACCCTTTTTGGGAGCCTAATGACACAAAAGGGGTGCGTATTTTGATGGGCCCGCAGAGCACTACTATGTTTCTCAAGGCACCATCTATAAATTTGGAGAATACCAAGCAGATTGCCCCTTTCGCTAACAAACAGTCAGAAAAAACTGATAATAGCCCATATAATAAAAACATTTCCCTTCCTTTTTTGGGATGCTACGTGGGCCCAGAAGGGTGCAAAATACGGGGGGGGGGGGGGGGCGCAGAGAACCACTGTGGTTAGCAAGACACATACTGTTTATTTCGGGAATACCGAGCTAATTGACAGTTTCTTTAACAAAATTTCACATAAACCGATAATAGACTATAAAGCATAAAACAACAGAACCCTTATTGGGGGCCTTATGGAACAAAAGTGGTGCATATTTTAGAGGGCCCCCAGAGGACCACCATGCTTCTCAAGGCTCCATCTATAAATGTGGAGAATACAAAGGAGATTGCCCCTTCCACCGACAAA
Organism: Pictodentalium vernedei; assembly: GCA_031216915.1. Taxonomy (NCBI): domain Eukaryota; kingdom Metazoa; phylum Mollusca; class Scaphopoda; order Dentaliida; family Dentaliidae; genus Pictodentalium; species Pictodentalium vernedei. The sequence goes on from CM062294.1 coordinate 344,284,205, forward strand.
CAGCGAGAAAAACTGATAATATCCCATATAAGAAAAATATTTCCCCTCCATTTTTTGGGTCGCTTTGTGGGCCCAGAAGGGTGCAAAATTTGGGGGACCCGCACAGAACCACTGTGGTTAGCAAGACCAAGACACCCACTGTTTATTTCTAGAACACCGAACTAATTGACCCTATCATTAACAAGATTTCACACAAACCGATAATAGACGACTATAAACATAAAACTACAGAACCATTTTTGGGAGCCTTATGGGACAAAAGCGGTGCATATTCTAGGGGGGTGGGGGGGGGGGGGGGGGCGCAGAGCACCACTATGCTTCCCAAGGTATCTTCTATAAAAGAATACCAAGCAGATTGCTCCATTCGCTAACGAACGGCGAGAAAAACTGATATACGCTCATATACGCTCATATAACAAGAACACTTCCCTTCCTTTTTTGGTTCGCTTTGTGGACCCAGAAGGGCGCAAAATTTGGGGAGCCCACACAGAACCACCGTGGTTAGCAAGACACCTACTGTTTATTTCTGGAATACCGAGCTAATTGACTCTTTCATTAACAAGATCTCACACAAACCGATAATAGACTATAAAACTACAGAACCCTCTTTTCGGAGCCTTATGGAACAAAAGTGGTGCATATTTTAGGGGCCCACAGAGCACCACTCTGCTTGCCAAAGCATCTTCTATAAAACTGGAGAATACCATTCGCGAACGAACAGCGAGAAAAACTGATAATAGCCCATATAACAAAAACATTTCCCTTCCTTTTTTGGGTCGCTTTGTGGACCCAGAAGGGTGCTAAATTTGGGGGGGGGGGGCCCGCACAGAACCACTGTGGTTAGCAAGACACCTACTGTTTATTTCTGAAATACCGAGCTAATTCATCCTTTGATTAACAACATTTCACACAAACCGATAATAGACTATAAAGCATAAAACTACAGAACCCTTTTTGGGAGCCTTATGGAACAAAAGTGGTGCATATTTTGGAGGGCCCGCAGAGCACCACTATGTTTCCAAAGGCATCTTCTATAAATTTCGAGAATATCAAGCAGATTGCCCCATTCGCCAATGAACAGCGAGAAAAACTGATATTAGCTCATATAACAAAAACACTCCCTTCCTTGTTTGGGTCGCTTTGTGGACCCAGAAGGGCGCAAGATTTGGGAGGCCCGTACAGAACTACTGTGGTTAGCAAGACACCTACTGTTTATTTCTGGAATACCGAGCTAATTGACTCTTTCATTAACAAGATTTCACACAAACCGATAATAGACCATATAGCATAAAACTACAGAACCCTTTTTCGGAGCCTTATGGAACAAAAGTGGTGAATATTTTGGGGAGCCCGCAGAGCACCACTATGCTTCCAAAGGCATCTTCTGTAAATTTGGAGAATACCAAGCAGATTGCTCCATTCGCTAACGAACAGCGAGAAAAAACTGATAACAAAAACATTTCCCTTCCTTTTTTGGTGGCTTTATGGGCCCAGAAGGGTTCAAAATTTGGGGGGCCCGCACAGAACCACTGTGGTTAGCAAGACACCTACTGTATATCTCTGGAATACCGAGGTAATTCATCCTTTCATTAACAAGATTTCACACAAACCGATAATAGACTATAAAACATAAAACTACAGAACCCTTTTTGGGAGCCTTATGGAACAAAAGTGGTGCATATTTTGGGAGGCCCGCAGAGCACCACTATGCTCCCAAAGGCATCTTCTTTAAATTTGGAGAATATCAGGCAGATTGCCCCATTCGCCAATGAACAGCGAGAAAAACTTATATTAGCCCATATACCAAAAACACGTCCCTTCTTTTATTTGGGTCGCTTTGTGGACCCAGAAGGGCGCAAAATTTGGGGGGCCCGCACAGAACCACTGTGGTTAGCAATACACCTACTGTTTATTTCTGGAATACCGAGCTAATTGGCTCTCTCATTAACAAGATTTCACACAAACTGATAATAGACAATAAAACATAAAACTACAGAACCCTTTTTGGGAGCCTTATGGAACAAAAGCGGTGGATATTTTGGTCAGTCCACAGAGCACCACTATGCTTCCCAAGGCTTCTTCTATAAATTTGAAGAATATCAAACAGATTGACCCATCCGCTAACGAACAGCGAGAAAAACTGATAATAGCCCATATAACAAAAACATTTCCCTTCCTTATTGGGATGCATTGTGGAACCAGAAGAGCGCAAAATTTGAGCTGCCCGCACAGAACCACTGTGGTTACAAGACACGTATTGTCTATTTTGGGAATACCGAGCTAATTGACCCTTTCTCTAACAAGATTTCAGACAAACCGATGATAGATTGTAAATCCAAAAATCACAGATCCCCTCTTGGGAGCCTTATGGCACAAAATGGTTGCATCTTTTACTGGGCTTGCAAAGCACCAACATGCTTCCCAGTGTACTATCTATATGTTTGGAGAATACTAAGCAGATTGCTCCTTTCGCTAACAAACAGTCAGAAAAACTGAAAATAGCCATAAAACAAAAACATTTTCCTTCCTTTTTTGGGTTGCTTTGTGAACCTAGAAGGTTCAAAATTTGGGGGCCCGCACAGAACCACTGTGGTTAGAAAGACACCTACTGTTTATTTCGGGACCGAGAAAATTGAACCTTTCTCTAACAACATTTCACACAAACGATAATAGACTGTGAAGCAAAAAATGACAGAACCCCTTTTGGGAGACTTATGGCTCAAAATGGGTGCATATTTTAGGGGGCCCGCAGAGCACCACTATGCTTCATAATGCACCATCTATAAATTTGGTGATTACTATGGGGATTTCCCTTTCCACTAACAAACAGTGAGAAAAACTTATAATAGCCCAAAGGAAAATATTTGGGGGGCCCGCACAGAACCACAGTGGTTAACAAGACACCTACTTTTTATTTCTGGAATACCGAGCTAATTGACCCTTTCTCTAGCAAGAATTTACATAATAGATAATAGACTATAAAGCATAAAATGATAGAACCCTTTTTGGGAGCCTTATGGCAACAAAGGGGTACATATTTTGTGGGGCTCGCCGAGCACCACCTTGTTTCCCAAGGCACCATCTATAAATTTGGAGAATACCAAGCAGATTACCCCTTTTGCTAATAAACAGTCAGAAAAATTGATAATAGCCCATATAACAAAGACATTGTCCTTTTTAGGGGTGCTTTGTGGACCCAGAAGGGTGCCAAATTTTGGGGGCTCGCACAGAACCACTGTGGTTGGCAAGCCACCTACTGTTTAGTTCGGGAATATCGTGCTAATGGGCCCTTTCCCTAACAATATTTCAGACAAACCGATAATAGATTCTACATCCACTAATGAGAGAACCCCTTTTGGGGGCCTTATGGCACAAAAGGGGTGCATATTTTGAGGGACCCGCAGAGCACCGCCATGCTTCATAACAAAATAGTTCCTTTCCTTTTTTGGGATGCTTTGTATACCCAGAAGGGTGCAAAATTTGGGAGGCCCGTACAGAACCACTGTGGTTAGCAAGACACCTACTGTTTATTTTGAAAAAAACAATCTAACTGACCCTTTCTCTAACAAGATTTTAGACAAATCGATAATAGATTCTAAATCCAATAATGAGAGAACCCCTTTTGGGGGCCTTATTGCACAAAAGGGGTGCATGCTTTGAGGGACCCCAGAGCACTGCCATGCTTCTCAAGGCACAATCTATAAATTTGGAGAATACAAAGCAGATTGCCCCTTTCCCTAAGAAACAATCAGAAAACCTGATAACTGGCTATATAATAAAATCCTTTCCCTTCCGTTTTTGGGGATGGGTTGTGGACCCAGAAAGGTGCACAATTTGGGGGGAGGGGAACCACAGAACCACTACGGTTAGCAAGGCACCTACTATTTATTTCGGGAATACTGAGCTAATTGACGCCTTTCTCCAACATGATTTCACACAAACCGATAATAGACTGTATATACCTTTTTGGGAGCCTTATGACACAAAAGGGTGCATATTTCGGGGGCCTGCAGATCACCACTATGCTTCCCAAGGCGCCATCTACAAATTTGGAGAATACCAATCAGATTGCCCCTTTACTAACAAAAGCAAGAAAAACTGATAAAAGCTCATAAAACAAAAACATTTCCCTTTGTTTCTTGGGATGCTTTGTCGACCCGGAAGGGTGCAAAATTTGGGCGGGGGGGGTCGCACAGAACCACTGTGGTTAGCAATAGACCTACTGTATATTTCGTGAATACTGAACTAATTGACCCTTTCTCGAATAAGATTTCACACGAACCGAAAACAGACTGTAAAGCAAAAAATGACAGAACCCTATTTGGGATCTTTATGGCACAAAAGGGGTGCATATTTTGTGGGGCCCGCAGAGCACTGTTATGCTTCCCAGGGCACCATATATAATTCTGGTGAATTCCAAACAGATTGCCTCTTTCGCTAACAAACAGCACGAAAACTGATAATAGCGCTTATAACAAAAACATTTCCTTTCCTTTTTTGGGATGGTTTGTGGACCCGGAAGGGTGCAAAATTTGGGAGGCCTCACAAAACCACTGTAGTTAGCAAGACACCTATCGTTTATTTCGGGAATTCTGAGCTAACTGACCCTTTCTCTAACAAGATTTCACACAATCCGATAATGGACTGTTCAGCGAAAAATGACAGAACCATTTTTTGGAGCCTTATGGCATAAAATGGGTGCATATTTTGTGGGGCCTGGAGAGCAACACTATGCTTCCCAAGGCATCATCTATAAATTTGGAAAATACCAAGCAGATTGCCTTTTCGCTAACAACCAGTGGGAAAAACCGATAAAAACCGATATAACAAAACCATTTACCTTCCTTGTCTGGGATGCTGTGTGGATCCAGAAGTGTGCAAAATCTGGTGTGGTTAGCAAGGCACCTACTTTTTATTTCGGGAATACCGAGCTAATCGACCCTTTCTCTACGATTTCACACAAACCGATAATAGACTGTAAAGCAAAAATTGACGTCACCCTTTTTTGGGAGCCTTGTGGCACACAAGGGGTGCATATTTTGGTGGAGGGGAGGTCGCAAGCACCAATATGTTTCTCAAGGCACCATCTATAAATTTGGGGAATATGGAGAAGATTGTCCCTTTTTGTACACTCAGTACCATCTTGGGGAGATTTGTAGGGGGGGGGGGGGCGCACAGAACCACTTGGGTTAGCAAGACACCCTCTATTTATTTTGGGAATACCTTCCTCTAACAAGAAATCAGACAAACCTGATGATAAGTCTTATAGAAAAAAATGTTAGAACCCTTTTTATGAGTCTTTTGGCACAAAATGGGTGCATGTCTTTTCATAAAGGCACCCAATGTTGCATTAGTGAATGCCAAGCCAATTAACCATTTCTCTAACAAGTAGTCAAAGAAACCGCTTATAGCCCAATTTGCCAAATGTGTAAATGCCTTTTAAAGTCATTGCGAGCTCTGTTACACCGAATGGGTGCATATTTTGTCGGGTCCGCAGAGCACGGCCTAGGAAATATTTTTTTTATCTCGTGCGCACGAGATACTAAGTCGTGCGCACGACATAATTATCTTGTGCGCACGAGATAATAAGTCGTGCGAACGAGATACTAAGTCGTGCGCACGAGATAATAAGTCGTGCGCACGAGATAATTATCTCGTGCGCACGAGATACTAAGTATAGCTTTTCATTGCCACGCGATTAACTGATGTTCACGGGAAAATACCACCAAGTAACTCCTTCTTGCAATGATAAATCTATAGAATAAATCTTCAGCCGCGGTGTACATATTCCTCGATCAAGGGACTGAATACAATTTTCACAAGATTGAAACAAATGTTTTTTTAAAACATATTCTGACATGTCTTATGTAAAAAAGTGTTGTGCAGATTATACGATAACCTTGCTTGCGTAGTGATCTTAATTATTTCAAGCATTCGCCAAAGAACAATTTTGTTATAATCCAATGTTTATAGGTAACTATTTTATTAAAGAATTTATACACAGTAAATGCTCTTATGATTTAATTAACCCTAGTTAAACTGTGACACCCTGGATGATTTAATTTGATAAAACTTTCTCGACCGAATAATTTGCGAATCCGTTTGGTACTACTGTGGAAGTTCAGCAATTATTCAGTCCTTAGGCATACTACTTGGTAAATCTGCCCGACGGACGATGGTCCAAATTAATGTTCCAGAATATTTGGAATTCAAACACAAAGACAGGGTGGATAGACCAATGAGGTAGTCTATTTATTTATTTATTTATTGTGGGGGGGGGGGGGGAGTTAACGACACTTTCAACAGCCAGGGTCACCTCGTGTCGGACAGTTTTACAGGTGGAGGAAGCTGGAGTATCCGGAGAGAACCTCCAATCAGCGGCGAGCAACTGTCAGACTCCCCAACGCACTAACTCTTCAGAAGCAGGGTTAGCATTGGCTGAAGACAAGTGCACAATTGACGTGCAGTACGCCTTAGTACACAACACCACCGTGCCCCCACGTGGGCAGTTGGAATTAACCCTATCAACAATAACACTCTGGAAGGTATCATTTCAGTCCAAACTGTTAACGGCGAAATGGGCGAAACCAGTCTGGTTTGTTGGGAGGATCAGTAAAAATTTAATACAACAGCTCTGTCGAGCTGCTGGATTAAATTATAACCGAGCCTCGCTTCAGAGTTTTTGCTCTTTACATCGTCTGCTCGTCCACTACCAATTTTTTCTTCAAGCAAACATTTATGCGTACCGGGTTGAAAAAGGGTCAAGTGTCTCGCACAAGGACACAACGCGGTTGCCGGACCTGCATCTCTACCTACCGAGCTGCCGCGCTCCCGAGGTAGTCAATATAGAACTATGCAATGGAAGTAGTAGTGTATGTTCCCCTACAGGTACAGGTTGCCGGACCTCGGTGCCGGACCTAGGAAGTGACGTCATGTCACGTGACCTAGTGGCGCCATGTTGTGTTGTCATGGTAACCCGCGTGAGCGGCCATGTTGTGACGTCATCTCCATAGTGATACGTGGTGTGAGTGCGCATGCGCAGCGCGTGTTGTTAGGATGATACGTGTTTCCATCGTCCATTTTGTATACTGGAAGCCGCCATCTTGGTTTCTATGGTAGCACGTGATTGCTATGTTACCCAATTTTTCTGCAATAGGACGGGGTTTGTTCGGAGGGTATGTTCCATTGGAGAAGAGTATTTCCCGATTCGTAGAATTACCACAAACAACCCGACAATCCCTCCAAATCACAAAAATCTATCCCAACTTTTACTATTTCGAATTCTTTCAGAATTCTCTGCTTCTATCTATATATGTAATAGTTATCGTTTATCTGACCATGTTCCTTTATTCTAGAGTATACTCCAGTAGCGTAGAAGAGCCTATCAGTTGGAACAGCTTTGCTTATTGTTACTATATTTAGCTATTTCTGGTCTATTCTTGTTAGTTCTGACCCCATTCTAAGTACTCTTGTTGTTTCATTTATCTAGAACATTTATAACCAATCAGATTGCTTGATTTCCCATAACCTGTACTTAATCGTATAGAGTTATCTCCCTTCTGTATAATAAAAGCCTAAATCCAATGGCCATATCCCATGGAATCCCATTTTTGGGGAAACACCCGTGGCTATTGAATCCCTTTTTGTCGTATGAGGCCATGAGGGCTATGTAAAAGCCCTCAATGAGTCCTCATTTATTTTGCCTCATAGCCTCATTGAATTCTGAGGTTATGAGGACCATTAAAAATCCCTCAATGAGGTATAATTTACTACGACTCTTAGCCTCATTTCAGTATTTGAGGATACCTATGGCCTGGTATTTTATTATTCGAGGATACCTATCGAGGATACCTTTTATAGGATACTTATCTGAGGATACTATATAGGCTGTACATATCCCTGTAGGTCTCTTGCTGGCCCTTGGTACCATTAATCCACCTGATGCTTCATGTTATCCTATGACTGGTATAGGTAGTATGCAATGCTAGGCATAGGGGTATTGTGGGTAGGGGTACTGCCTGGTAGTTTAGAACGGTACTATAGTATGGGCGGTATATACACCTATAGGCCCCTGTTAGTGCTTGGTACTATTAACCAACCGATTGCTTTGCTTTATTATATGGCTGGTATATATAGAACGTTATGGTAGACCTAGTGATTTTGTGGGGGTGGGGGTAATGCTTGGTAGTTTAGAATGGTAGTATAGCATAGGCTGTGCATATCCCTGTTGGTCTCTTGCTGGCCCTTGGTACTACTGATTCACCAGGTGCTTCATATTATTGAGCGGTATTATGGGGTGAGGTCAATACCGGGTAATACAGAACGGCAGCAGAGTATGGATGGTATATTCCCCTGTAGGTCCGATCCTAACCGTTGATAATATTAACCTACCAAATGCTTTGCATCATCCTGTTACTGGTAAGATGGTACGTAATAGCAGTAGTTCTGACCCTATTCCAAGTACTCTTGTTGTTTCATGTATCTAGATCATTCATATAAATTATAACTAACCACTGATTTCCCATAATCTGTATGCAGAGTTATCCCCCTTGTGTATAATAAAAGCCTATATCCAATGGCCATATTCCCAGGCACCCCAATTTCGGCACCCCTTTTTAGGAATCCTATTTGTGGAATCCCTTTTTTGTCAAATGAGGATAAGAGTCGTATTAAAAATCCCTCATTGAGGGATTTTTAAAACGACTCTTATCCTTATTTCAGAAAAAAAGGGATTCCAGAAATGGGATTCCTAAAAAAGGGGTGCCGAAATTGGGGTGCCTTCTAGAGAATCCCTTTTTTCTGAAATGAGGATAAGAGTCGTAGTAAATTAGACCTCATTGAGGGATTTTTAATACGACTCTTATCCTCATTTGCCGCAAAGAGATTCTCCAGAAGGCACCCTAATTTCGGCACCCCTTTTTTAGGAATTCCATTTGTGGAATCCCTTTTTTGTCAAACGAGGATAAGAGTCGTAGTAAATTAGACCTCATTGAGGGATATTTACTACGACTCTTATCCTCATTTCAGAAAAAAAGGTATTCCACAAATGGCGTTCCTAAAAAATGGGTGCCGAAATTGGGGTGCCTTCTGGAGAATCCCTTTTTTGTCAAATGAGGATAAGAGTCGTATTAAAAATCCCTCAATGAGGTCTAATTTACTACGACTCTTATCCTCATTTGACAAAAAAGGGATTCTCCAGAAGGCACCCCAATTTCGGCACCCCTTTTTTAGGAATCCCATTTGTGGAATCCCTTTTTTCTGAAACGAGGATAAGACTCGTATTAAAAATCCCTCAATGAGGGATTTTTAATACGACTCTTGTCCTCATTTGACACAAAAGGGATTCCACAAATGAGATTCCTAAAAAAGGGGTGCCGAAATTGGGGTGCCTGGGAATATGGCCATTGGATATAGGCTTTTATTATACACAAGGGAGATAACTCTGCATACAGATTATGGGAAATCAATGGTTAGTTATAATTTATATGAATGATCTAGATAAATGAAACAACAAGAGTACTTGGAATAGGGTCAGAACTACTGCCATTACGGTGCCCTGGCTGTCGAAAGTGTCGTTAACCCCCCCCCCCCCCCCCCCCCCCCCCAATAAATAAATAAATAGACTACCTCATTGGTCTATCCACCCTGTCTTTGTGTTTGAATTCCAAATATTTTGGAACTTGGACCATCGTCCGTCGGGCAGATTTACCAAGTAGTATGCCTAAGGACTGAATAATTGCTGAACTTCCATAGTAGTACCAAATCGATTCGCATATTATTCGGTCGACAAAGTTTTATAAAATTAAATCATCTAGGGTGTCACAGTTTAAGTAGGGTTAATTAAATCATAAGAGCATTTACTATGTATAAATTCTTTAATAAAATAGTTCCCTATAAACAATGGATTATAACAAAATTGTTCTTTGGCGAAAGCTTGAAATAATTAGGATCACTACGCAAGCAAGATTATCGTATGATCTGCAAAACACTTTTTTACATAAGACATGTCAGAATATGTTTTAAAAAAACATTTGTTTCAATCTTGTGAAGATTGTATTCAGTCCCTTGATCGAGAAATATGTATATCGCGGCTGAAGATTTATTCTATAAATTTATCATTGCAAGAAGGAGTTACTTGGAGGTATTTTCCCGTGAACATCAGTTAATCACGTGGCAATAAAAAGCTATACTTAGTATCTCGTGCGCACGAGATAATTATCTCGTGCGCACGACTTATTATCTCGTGCGCACGACTTATTATCTCGCGCGCACGAGATAATTATCTCGTGCGCACGAGATACTAAGCGGACGACTTATTATCTCGTGCGCACGAGATAATTATGTCGTGCGCACGACTTAGTATCTCGTGCGCACGAGATAAAAAAATATTTCCTAGGTCCTATACCAGCCACCGTACACCACCATGTTTAACTATGCATTACTTATATATTTTCATACTATCAAACAATTGCGCTTTTCTCTAACAAGTAGTCAAAGAAATCGATAATAGCCGAGCAAGAGAGTGTAGTAATTCCTTTTGGGGCATTGTGCCACTACAAGAGTGCACACTGTATAGTAATCCACACGCCACAAATTTCGAGAATAACGAACCGGCTACATTCTCATCGAACAAGCAGTTTAAAAAACTAATAATAACGCTTACTGCAAGAAAATGCAAGAAAATGTAATTATTTGTTTGGTTGCGATGTGGTCCGAAGATGGTGCTTATTTTAAAGAACGGTGGTTGAAGGTAAGTGGACATCATAGATATAGCTGCTCAGTACTCCTTAGTGCACAGCGCTACAGTGCCCCACATGGGCATTGGGGATTATGTACCTTACCAAAGGACGCAGTTACTGCTGGTCATAGTCAAACCACCGACCTTGTTGTTTAAAGTCCAATGCTCTAACCAATGCTCTTCACGAAACCTGTTCATGTTGTTTGGGGAGGGGGCGGTGGCGGAGCACACAGAACTGCCCAGCTTAGCAATCACACTATCATAAAGTTTGAGAATAACAATATTTTGGTAGATTTGAGGCACAACATGAGTGCGTATTTTTGAGGCCCGTAGAGGAGCACCTTGTTTAACAGTCATTTCTGTACCGTACTGTTTCATGAGGTGATTTTTTTTTTGTCTTCCAAAATCAGCCCAACACACATTTAATAGCTTTTAAAGCACTGGTGTGTAAAAATGATCTCAGGTGTCAACGTGCACTTGGCAAGAGTGGGGATGGGGCAACCACCCCTTGAAAAGTTTGTCTCAAAGGGAAACTTTGCATGCTTTTCATGCTGCTTCAGTGAGGGTCTTGTATATGAAAATGGAGAATAAAGTAACTACCGTTGGTTGTCTCCTCGTACTAATCACAATTGTGACGTCCATGCCCATGCCTATGTAGGGACGTAGGTTTCGACTGGTGCACAGATTCAGGCGACACTCTTTGAGTCTAGCCTGAACACGTGGCGTGGATCTATTTCTCCCAGTAATGACCATGCCCGGTTCTCGGCCAGCCCCAGGAAGGACCTAACTTGTTACTTCGTCCGATGGTGTGTGTGTGGGGGGGGGGGGGGGGGGGGGGGCTCGCATTGCGGATGCGGATCCTCTCAACCTTTCAACCTTGCCTTCACCAATCTTGTGACTGAGAAACTTGGTGGTCCTACGCCCTATCTACATGTTGGGAGCTTCACTGTGACCTCCGTCTTCTCGAGCCCCTTAACCAGCACCCTAAGATCTGCCATATACTCTATACTCTGCCATATACTCTGTCCATGTCTTTGTTTTAGAGAGGATGTCGTCCACATTGTTGGCCAAGTTCGAAGTTGGTCAACAGCTTCCGTATCATCCTATTAAAAGTGGCATCAGTGTTTATCATCCCAAAAGGGTGCTTACAGAACTGGTAACAGCCGCCCGGAGTCGTAAATGCAGTCATGTGTCCATCTTCTGATATGACTGGGGCCTGTCAGTAGCCCTTACTCAATTCAACCTTACTGAAATACTTGGCCTGCCAGAAGGGCGTTCATGTTTCCCATGGGTTCATTTTCAAACTTTGCTATGTCGTTGAGTCGTCTAAAGTCAATACAAAATCATAAACCATTGTCCTTCTTAATTAAAACAAGGAGAATTGGAATGTTCGATGACTCCCACCTCCAACATTTTCTCCACCTCCTCCCTCATTTTGGTGTGTGGGCAATAAGACGGTTACCTTCTGACCTTCCTCAAACTTCCTCTGCTTCGTTCTGCGGTCATAATGGTTTTTACGTAGACTCTCAATTGCCAGTGGAATCTTTCTGCCAGCTTGTTTCGGAGGCCCAACACATTTTGGTATGCATTACGTACTGGAGATGTATTTTCCTCTGTCCAAAGGTCATTGAGTACTTGCACTGTGCCTCTCACTGTTCGGTTGTAAAGCAGCTCGAATGGAGAGAAACGTGTGTTCGCCTGGGGAACTTCCCTCGAGTCAAATAGAACCCTGGTAGATATCGACTCCTTGGGCCTCTCCTAACACATTTTTAAGCACGCCTTTAGACTCTCATTGATCCTGTCGCACAGCCCATTGCTTTTGGGGTTATAGGGGATGGTGAATAGTTGTTTCACCGCAACCAAACGGCACACCTCTTCCAACATCCCAGAGGTGAATTGGGACCTCTGATCTGTCAGAATTTCCTTTGGGAAACCCAACCAGCTGAACATGTCGCGCAAGACTTCAGTCACGCACTCCATCTAAAATTTGGGAAGAGTGATTGCTTCGGGGTATCTTGTGGTATAATCCGCAGCTGTCAGAATATACCTATTTCCCATTTACCTTTCCGACACGTGTTTAATCGGACCGACTAAGTCCACCCTTGCCCTGTCAAACGGTTCGTTCATTAGAGGCGTTTCCCTTAACGGAACCCTGGGGAGGTTACATTTGGGCGCAGTCTTCTGGCATACGTTGCAAGACTGACAAAATTTTGCGACGTCACCTATAATGCCAGTCCAATGGATAATGGGTGTGATGCGGTCGACCAGCTTCCTCGACCCCAGGTGCCCTCCCACTAGCGATTCATGCGCTAGGGTCATCACCTGCTTCGGATACTTCTCCGGAGCCATTTTTTTCACCTCGCTGTTCGACCTACCCTTCTGTTCTTCACACACCGGATATAGAACCTTACCCCTTGTAGCTATTGGCTCACTACTTTTGGCCAACTCCCAAACCTTCTCAAATGTGGAGTCCTCCTTTTGTGCATACATGCGGTCTTCCACGTGGACGTCGTCAGTTGTCTCCCCAGATAGCTTTCCCTCGCAGCTTGTGACTACTGCAGAAGCCTCCTCAGGTGAGTCACAGATGGGAACCTCTATACACATGGCCTCCACTTCGCCAATGACGAATGGGGTGTCCAGCCCCACCCTCGCAAGGGGGAACCTCCTCGCCATTCCATTTATGAGTACACACATGTGATCGTGTCCAATCAGTTGTTCGTCACAGACGAGTGCCCGCTTGACAGCCACACTACTACACCCCGTGTCACACAACACACAGTCTGTCCCCACCCCACAAAACCCAGACATACTGACATCTCTCCCTTCTAATCGAATGGGCACTCCTCCCCTACTAACCTAAGATGTCCAACGTCTATACACCGCCGCAGTGGGTTCTCTTCGGGCCCAATTCTTTGGCACAGTGCGGCCGTTCATATCTTTCCAGAGGACTGATTGGCATTTGTCCAGTTTTTCGTAGATGGGTCTCTCCTCCCATTCTTGCTGGGCTCCAACCATAGCCTTCTGCCAACAGTTCCGGTCCAGGTGCCCCTTCTTGTCACAAATGTAGCAAGTTAACGCCTTGAATCACGACCCGGTGGGCCACTGCCCGAATCTGTGTTGGGCTCTTACAGGTGCCTTTGCAACCACGTTACTGCCCTTCCAACCTTGTGTCAGACTTTCCCCATTAGTCTCGAAATACTGCTCGGCCACCCTAGTCGTTTCTTCCACCATACCCTGCTTTTTCTCCTCAAAAGGCAATGCCATCTCGAGGGTCCACGACAACACAAATTGCTCCCTGATAAGTAGGTCCTTCAAGGAGGGAGATGACTCTTTATTTCCCAATAGTTTGACGCAACTGTCGAAATAACACAACCTAGTACACACTTACACCCTCCACAGCCTCACACTTTCTGAATTTCACCCTGACCCCCTCCTCGGTGTGCTGGTACCTATTGAGGACAGCCTTTTTCAGCTCACCGTAGTCATTAGCTTGGCCAGGAGACCTGCTCAAAAAAGTTGGTAGCGATTTGCCTGTTAGCAGCGAAAGAAGACTGAAGACCCCCCCTCAAGCGTCGTCGAGCCAACCCTGAGTCGACGCAAACATTTCGAACCTCTGTAAGCAAGTATCAATGTCGTCAGTCTGTTCATGAACTCGTGTAACCGGGGATGAGGTGCCTTCACGTTTCCCCCAGGATTTTCTCCACCCAGTCTACAATTAGCTTCAGGTAACCGTGCCCATGCCCTCAAAATTTCCATTTCCCTCTCGTGTTGCCTTCCAGCTTCCTCGACAGCCTTCTCAGCTTCCTTACGTGCCCTTTCAGCTTCATCACGCGCCTTTTCAGACCTTTCGCGCCCAACCTAAATATCTTTCTCTCGCTGTGCAGCTCTTACTGCTGCCTCTCTCTACTCCATTTCACGCTCTAACGCAGCTTCTCTTTCAGCTCTTTCTCGCTCTAACGAAGCTTCTCCTTCAGCTCTATCAAACTCTTTCTCACGTTCGGTCAGACTCCTCGCGACCCAACGTAATCCAACGCTCTAACATGCTTTTGCTCTTCTTTTACAATTTTTTTTTGTAATTCACTACCTGCAATGCCCAATAGCTCGCTCATGCTAATTATCTTTTCCAAGGTTGGGGTATCCATTTCTGAAATTTATCACTGAAAATTTCATACAAAAATATTTTTGACTTAAAGGGTTAATTATTCCCTAACCTACAACGCATCCTATTCTTCTGATAGAATTTCCACCACTGTTATGTTCGATTTCGCCGATCGAATTGAAGAGCTAATTTAACCAAATATTACCCACTAAACCACTTTTTAAAACTGCAAAAAAGTATTGAGGCAACCTGTATGAATATGAAAACTGAAATCTAGGAAAATTAACATTGAGTGATACTGTTGATTTTTAACTTTTAATTCTTACCTGATTCGGGAACCGGGCGTAATTGTTACCAGGAGAAATTGATTAACGTCGTGTATTCGGCCAAGACTCAAGGAGTGTCGCCTGAATCGGTGCTTGAACGTATCTCTCACCGATTCGAACCCGCCTGCTTAGTTTTTGTTGGGGTGTTTCTTATCCTAAAGGGGTCAGTGACTTTTCACCAGAAAGCACAATTAATAGGGCATCACTGAAAATAACAATTTTAATACATTTAAAAAAATATAGTAACTTGTGACTTACATGGAATCCAATGAATGGAACACAAAATGTAATCACACCCCACCCACACAGGTTTTGAGTTACTTTGCGGACCAGTGTTCTCTGTTTTCGTTGGTTGATTCTTCCTTGTCACTGGTGTTTGATCTTCTCGGCTCAATGTAGTGTCTCTGGACTCAGATCGCTTTTTCACAAACATGTAACGTAATGTCGCAGAGTCCATGTAACGGAATGTAGCATGGCCACTAAAGCATTGTCACTTTACTGGACGCCTTTACTCTAACAGCTGCTACTTCGAGAGTTAACTGTTTCACTGTAGCTACCTAAGTCTAATGTTTATACAAGCAAAGCCTACTCTGTCCACGTGTGGCTTGCCTTCTATAACAGGCAATACCGTCTACATGAGTGCCAATATTCGTGAGCTCCCGGAGCTTGTACTACCTATTTAGATCCTACTCTCTTAGATGGCCACCGACTTGGCCCGCGACTGTTCCTACTCTAAATATGAGCTCTGTGACTCCCCTCACATTATAACGAGCCTATAATTTCGCAACGATGCGGAAACTCCTCTAACTATAGTATGGGCATATGCAGCGCTTTGTGTACGGCCCACAGTCTTACATGCCCTGAGACTGGAATTAATTTTTTAGAAGACACCCGACGCATATACGATTGCAAGGACACTTCCCACAGCTGCGTAGCTAGGTTTTCAATTGGGAGGGGGGGGGGGGGGGTTAAAATATCCAACTAGGAGTGGATGATTAAAGGGGTCCCCCTTCACCCCATCCCATCCCACCCACCACATTTTTCAAAAGCCTGACTCCGAATGACTGTACCGAGAGATTTTAGGGCATTCTGAGAACATTTCAAAGCATTTCGAAATGGCTACAGTTAAATATATATGCACATAATTTGAGGTTTTAAGACCGCACAAAATGTCATCTTCTTGTGGTACAGTAGTTTGTAAGTAGGCCCTATTTGGCTCCATTAGGCATTGTGCCAATTATATGAATGTACATGTATGGAGAATGTTGAAAAAATCAGTATTCAACCAATAATTTATTAATTAATCATATCAAATATGAGTAATGAATTAGCTAACTAACTCAGCCTTTTTGTCACAATATGTGTGAGATAATAATTGAATAATACCAAATACAAATCAAAATTTTCAGTTTGGCGATATTCGTCTTTCATTAGAATACAGAGCCATAGAAAACTCAATTTTGGCTGTAACAGGATACGCCCTCACAGATGGAGGGATTGGGCACAAGTAGGTAATAAAGGCCGATTCCAGGACAGAATTTCCAAAAAGTGTACAAGTACACGTACATGTACGTGTATCGCCATAGGGATTCAGTGCAAAATCGTGTACAGAGTGCAAAAAATGTCGTTTTTTATGTTGTCCTAGAATCGGCAATTGTTTTGAGGCTCACAGATCGCACTTTTAACGTTCAAACACCCGTTGGCGAACGTGTAGATTCGACACATCGCTCAAAAGTGAAAAAATGTACGAAATTTGAAGAAAATGTAAATTTAAAAATTTTTCTCGACGTTCCCATCGGGGATCAGACCTTCGATATATCGTTGGTGAGCGCGAGCAAAACACGCTTTGCCGGTTCTAGGACAGCATCAAAAAAACGGTTTGCCGATTCTGGGACACCGACGTTCGACAACGGTTGTTTGAACGGTTAAAGTGCGATCCGATCGGCGAAAAGCCATTTGCCGATTCTAGACCAGGAAAAATCGACCTCAAAACGTTTTTTCGACGTTCGCCAACGCTGAAAAGTGAGCGTAAAGCGCAGTTACTCATCGAGGATTTTTTTTAAAATCGATTTCGTCCTCCGGTGCATGGAAAAAAGACGGTTTGCCGTTTCTGAGACACCGCCACGTTCGCGATCGCGTTTCGGACGGTCTAGGGTGCGATTCGACCAGCGAAAACCCATCATGCCGATTAACCTCGCGAGTTTTGTGAGGTGAATCGTGATAGAATCGGTATTGTCGGGAGGAAATAAAAAAGTGATTAATACATATAGGAGAGAAAAAAAATATATAAACGAATAGTTATTTAAAAAAATAATATCGAATCGAAATAGATAATAAAATATACGTAAATCATGAACAATTCCCAGATGTTGAGTGCACGATTTCTTTTAAAAATGCTGATGAGAGCCTACGCATTCTGCGTGAATGAACAACTAGGTCGCCTCTTGTTAGAATGATGCGTCGGATGTCGGGATCATCTAGACTTCGATCACGAGGATCATTCGTGTCTGACGATGGAAAGAGAAGATATGGTCGTCAAGTATTTTGAACCGGTGTTCGAATGCATTCAAATTGACGATCAAGTTTTGGAAGAGATTTGTCTCCTGTAGCGGGCGAGATAAGCCCACCAATTCGGAAGAACTGAAATTGGCGCGTAGAAGTCTGACTTAAGAAGACAAGGGATGTATCATGAAATTATTGCGGAAGGAAGCATACGTCTAAGTTTTCTCGTTGATATAAATAAGGGAGAATAGAAAATAAAAATAAATACACACATAAATTTTTTATCTAATATTAGAAAGAAAAAAAACACAAAAATGAGAACCAGAAAGAAATTGTATCCGACGTTAGATGACGACGAGGATGAGAAGCCGAACGACGTTTTGCCAACGGCACCATCGCTAGAAGAAAAAGAAAGAGGAGAGAGGTATCGCATCGATCAAATCAGTAGAATCCAATTGTATCTGACTCGAGAGAGAGATTCTCGCCATTCTATCAAGAAGGAGTATTTTCGCGTTTCCTGAAATTCGTCAACGCGGCTGATGCGACACTCATCACGATTTCCATGGGTTTACACGCGGCCGGCAACGGATTGTTGTCGACTGAGGTTGGCGTTCCGATCGTGTTGACCATAGAAGGAGTGGCTCTCGCCGCCGGATTGTTTAGCATGCTAGGAAACTTTTTGAGTAGGAAATTATATCTGAAAGCTAGGAAACATGAAAAGATTCGTGTCTTGGCCGACTCCAAGATCGACACAATATCCGAAATGATCTTGATGGCGTTGAAAGACGGTAGGATATCGGACGGAGAATACTTCACGATATTGGGCGAGAAAACGAAATACGATGCCATGAAAGAAGCCGTGAGAATCAAGACTTGTCAGATCATCAAGGAAGAGATGAAGGATTCTCTCGTGGAAAAGGGGAGGAAAGAGGCCAGGGAGGAATTCGGTAAGACGATAGAAATCAAGAGCAGCGATTGAAAAAAAAATTATATATAATAAGAACTGAAACAAGAAATATTAAATTTATATATAAAATACAAACAAAATTAATTTAAATAACTCTCAAAAAATGTATTGCGTAAAGTGTAAGAGAGTTACCGAGACGAGTAATTCTCGAGAAGTACGAACTAAAAACAACAGACAGATGCTTTGCGGAATTTGCAATGTGTGTGGTTCGATCAAGACTCGATTCGTCAAAAAAAGAACATGAGCAAAGGTAAAGGCATCATGAATAAAATGATCAATAATCTACCTTTCAAAATGCGTCTGCCGGGTCACAGTTTCACGGGACCTGGAACGAAATTGAACAAGAGACTCAATGCCGATCTGACTCCTAAATCTTTGAGCAAACCCGTGAATAGGGTGGACGCGGCCGTGTATGATCATGATCTGTGCTACGCCGGACATCTGGACACCAAGACTAACAATGACATCTGCGATAAAAACATGTTGGCGAAATTGAGAGGTATATCGAATCCGACCAGAAGAGAGAAGATGGAATGTTCACTGGTCGGTAATCTGATCGGTGCGAAACGTCGATTCGGATGGGGTGTTAAAAAAAAAAGCGCATCAGAAAAGAAGAAGAAACGATTATTGACGAGCGAATTGGCCAAGGAGTTACACAAACCCAACATGCGTAAATTTCGAAAGAGAAGGGTGTTCATGAAGGGTTTGGATGACATTTGGTCCACTGACTTGGTCGACATGAGATCGTTTTCGAGGTGGAACGAGGGCGTCAAACATCTATTGACAGTCATCGACGTTTTTTCCAAATATGGTTGGATCAGAGCTTTGAAGAATAAATCAGGACCTTGCGTCGCCGAGGCTCTGAAGAGCGTGTTCGACTCGTCTTCTCGAAAACCGAATAAATTGTGGGTGGACAAGGGAAAGGAATTCTACAACAAGCACGTTCATCGATTTGTCGACCTCTACTCGATCGAAAACGAAGAGAAAGCTAGCGTGGTGGAACATTGGAATCGAACGATGAAGGAAAAGATGCACAGATACTTCATGGCGAATTCGAACAAGAAATACATATACGCTCTGAACGGTCTGGTCAAAGATTACAACAACACGTGACACAGATCGATCAAGATGACTCCCGCGGAAGCTAGCAATCCTCGAAACGAAAAACGGGTCTACGTGAGTCCATATCCTGAGAGATCTAAGATCAGTAAGAAGTCTACAACAACGAAATTTGTGGTCGGTGATCGCGTGAGAATCTACGCTTATAAGAAGCACTTCGAAAAGGGTTATACTCCTCGATGACCTCGGAAATGTTTGTGATAATCAAAATATTTCACACCGATCCGGTGACTTACAAAATCGAAGCTTTGGATGGAGAAGAGATCATCGGAAAGTTTTACGAACAACAATTGCAGAAGACAAAGTTTTAATAAGAAAACATTTTTTTTTTTTATTTACTCTCTTTAACATTTTCTTGTTTACATATATATATAGGAGAGAAAAATAATAATAAAAAATAATTAAAACTATTTTTAGATAAAAAAGCAAGCTAATTTAAACAAAAAACAAAAACCCTTCAAAAATGGCAAATATACTAGATATCGCACAAAGCATGGTGAAAGATGAAAGTATTCAAGAATATGAGGTTCACGAATACGAACCGATAACTGGAACGAGTTTGAACAATGCAGGAGAGATAAGAAACAATGTC
This sequence comes from Pictodentalium vernedei, assembly GCA_031216915.1. Taxonomy (NCBI): domain Eukaryota; kingdom Metazoa; phylum Mollusca; class Scaphopoda; order Dentaliida; family Dentaliidae; genus Pictodentalium; species Pictodentalium vernedei. The sequence continues at coordinate 344,304,548 of CM062294.1, forward strand.
AAAACCCGAGATCTATTCGTCCATCCTAGCGAGAGTTACATAGTGGTGCAGGGACGTCTCACCAAGGAAGATGGAACCGACTACGCCGACGACGACACGGTTACTCTAGCCAATAATGGCATCATGCATCTAATCAGTAATATAAAATACTTGCTATCCGGACAAGAGATAGAATCTGTGTTTCATCCGGGTCATGCCACCACGATGTTCGGACTCTTGACGTATCCAGATGATTTTTCGAAATCCAGAGGACTTAATCAGTTGTGGATGAAAGACACCATCGGCCCTGCTAGCGCGGGGGCCATCGCGATATTCGACTACGTTGTCAAGATGTCCAGACCTAAAGGAACGTTTTCGTTCAGGATACCTTTGAAACACATCTTCGGATTTGCAGACGATTACAACAAGATCATGTACGGATTCAAACACAATCTGACGTTGATTTGAAAAGGAAACGACGACGCGATAGTGAGACTCACTGCGACCTATGTGGGTAAGATAACTCTACACAAGATATCGTGGTTCGTTCCGCACGTGGAGCCTTCGATCATGGAAAAAACGCGTCTCTACAAGATCATAGAATCCAAGAGTAAATTACCCGTGGGATTTAGAATGAGACAGTGTGACATGGCTAGCATTCCACTCTCCACGAATCACTTCGATTGGAGATTGACGGTGAAATCCACTTCTGAGAGACTGCATTTCATTGTAGTTGCGTTTCAGACCAAATAGGGACGGGTCTCAGGAAAAGAATGTGTCGCTGTTCGATCACTGCAATTTGAGAAACATGCAAGTGTTTCTGAACGCCACGAGATATCCAGCAATCGGTTACAACACGTCATTCGACAAGAAGGATTTCTGCAGACTGTACAGCGATGCCACTGATTTTAGAAAGAAGTATCACGGTCTAGTCAAATTGATGAGCAACCCTAACATATCTCCCGGTGAATACAAGTCGATGTATCCCATGTTCGTATTCGACGTCAGTAAACAGAGTGAACGACTCAAGAGTAGCATCTTAGACATTCAGATCAAGATGCAATTTGATAGGAACGTGCCGAGAAAAACCGAAGCCTTCACCCTGGTCCTGTCGGACAGAGAATTACAATTCGAATCGGATGGAAATAAGATGTCGATCATTCGATGAGAGACATGTGTGAAAAAAAATTAATAAACGTTAAAAATGAGGATGTAAGATTAATTAAAAAAACCAAAATCTCAAAAACAAAATGGATGTTTTTGACACGAAAACAACAAATCATCTGTTCACTTCAGATCACTATGACGTCAAAATAAATTGCTTGGAAAAATGCATTCAAATTGAACATGAAGAACGTAACACAAAAAAAGGATGGAATAATTGTGATTTTAACGAATATCGTTTAAAAGAAAAAGAAGAGTTTGATCTCATAAGATATAATGAAGAAATTATAAAAAATACAGTTTTAAAATGTCGCAAATGTAAGAAACGTCAAATAAATATCGAATCTCAACAAACTAGATCTGGTGATGAACCAACAACCGTATTCGCAAAGTGTATAAATTGTAATCATAAATAGATAGAAAATTAAAAAAGAGATGTAATTTTGATCATCGTCATAAGTGACAAAATTCTTTTGCTAAAAAAAAAAACATTTCAGAAATCGTATAATAATATATAATAAGAAAAAGTTATCCAAAAAAAACCAAAAAAAATAAAAGTAATGAGATCTAGAGAAATTGAACATCTTTCTAAATCTCATTACTTTTTTTTTGTTTTTAATAATCACTCATTATTTTTAATTAATTATTTCCACGCATTCACTGTTTATTCAAAGAATCTAGTTTGATCAGTAGACTCACCACGGAAGTGGCGGCTTCGGGATTATTGGTTTTCGTAATGAAATTAATCCTGTCTCCAGCGTTCACTTTGAGAGGCGTGCCGAATGTGCTAACATTCGCGTGTTGATTCACAGTCTGTTCAACGCTGTATCTCTTATCGCTCTCTACTCCATTCACTGTGAGATTGATGACCGCTCTGTTATTCAAATCCGTGGAAGCCAGACCCATTTGTATGATTTCACCTCCTAACGGCATGGGATATCCCACCTGACCATGTTGCGATCCGCTACCTCCGTTTCCGAAACACCACTCGGTTTTTCCCTCCTCTAACATGCCGGCCTCCTTGGCTCACACGGTGATCAATTGTCTAGCGTATTTGACTCTTTCCACCACTTAAATCAGGGTGCAGGCATCCGTCATGTTCACGGGATCTGGTAGATTCGTGAGCGCGTGTCTGCCCATGTCTAGTTTACCTTCCATGATGTCGCCCTTTCTCGGGACTGAGTTGTCGTCCACGTACTTCCTGCTGACTGTGCTGGAATCGAATTCGGGATCGTGATAGAGACCGAATAAATTGTGACCGTTCATGTTGATGCCACCCTCCATGGTTCCGCCAGATTGTTTGTTCAGGTAGAGATCATCCACTTGAGATTCTACGTATTCTTGTGATCGTATCACGGCAGAATCTACGTAGCCCTTGTTGACCGCGGTTGAGTCCGCATCCGCATCATCGACCTTTGACAGATTCAATATCTTGTTGAATCCCGCATTCAGATCCGATTTCATTTCTCGTCTGTCAGACTTTCTCTGTTCCAGATCTACGTAGTGTTTGGTCGCCACATCCTTGGGATTCGTGGGAGTGGCAACGTTTGTTATCTTGTTAGAATTGGCGTTCAATTCCGAGTGCATCGTTTTCTGAACGTATCTACTACTCAGATGTTCACTGAATCGTATCATCCGCGTATTTCTTGGTCGTGGCATCGGTGGAATCTATGGGATTCGCGACGTTCACCAGATGTTTAGATTTCAGATCGAGATCGTCGTTCATGGCTTTATTCACGTAATTATCTAGCATGATTCGTTTGAAATCCGCGTTCCCTCTGTCGACGTATTTTTTAGTCATAGCATCTGTGAGATCTATTGGCTCGGGAAGATTGTAGAGCTTCTTATCATTCATGTTCAAAGGTTCCTCTCGAGGTTCGTATCTCCGAACGTAGCGTTCGTACAAGTTGGCAACATCGTAACCATCACCAACTTCGAGCGTCTTCCTCTTCTTTTTGGGTCGACTTTCATTGTCACTTCTACCAAATTTATCAACTGGCATGTTGTTTTGAGGTTTTTGTTTTAAAATATATTTCAAACACAGTTTATTAAAAATGAATTATTTCACTTATTTTATTTTTCGTTTTTATACGATTAAATTTTTTAAATAATTTTTTTACCTTTATATATACTATAAACAAAATCTCTCCCTAATGTAAATCATTGAGAATGTCTTGAAACCCATCTCTTTCAGACCATCTCTTGAGAACGTAGAGATACAGGTGACCGCAAAACACTTGATCTCGCGATTGCACTCGTTCGGTGTTGTAACGAACCATTGATTTGTTGAAATACTTCTTTATTTCTTTCGGCAGCGAGATTCCGTAGCTGTCGAAATAATAATTCTTCTTCTTCCCATTCTTGAACCACGCCACCCAGTGAGTGCCTTCACCGATAAATCATCTAGATTTAAAATTCTACATTCCGATTGTCGAGGTCTTCTCTTCGGCAAGGCATCTCTGGAAAACACGCCTAGAATATCTTTGATTTTCAAATCCTTCGTCGCATTCAACAGATCGATGTTGGATAGGGGTTCGTTAGGTAAGACGACACCTTCTATGGATATCTCTATTTTCTTATTCATAAATGTGTATATTTTTTTTTTTTAATTTATTTATTTTATTATAATTCACTAAAATGACGTTATTTTTTTATATTTTTCTTTTTCTTTTTAAACTAACTCTATCGACTTCCATAATCTTGAATCTGTCTAATTCCTCTTGATTTTCTGGAATCCTATCATCCTCAATCATATCTGAAATCCTATCATCTAAAATTATATCCAAAGTCCAATGTCCGAGTGCCAAAGTGCTTATTTTATCATCTAACATGAATCTCTTATCATCGTCGGCCGTCAGCGAAATCTTGTTGACTATTTCGGTATACAAGTCATGATTTTCGCTTCGAATCGATTTCATAGCCTTATACACTGGACCACTTCCTAACAGACAATCTTTATACTCTTGAAAAGAGATGTTTTTCTTCACCATGTACGCTTTAACCCCTTTGCACTTCTTGATCTCTTCATCTTCTAGATGATAAGCATACAGTTTGGGTCTCAAGCCCACGAATTTGACGATTTGTTTACCGCCGCTCTAGTCCTTAAATTTACCCAACACCTTCTTGTTGTCATTCGATTGAATGTTGGACAGGTGATCGACGGAATAATTGCTCGTGTCGAACCACGTGGCCACATCTGGAGATATATCTCAGTAGACATCTTTTGTCTCTATCTCGTAAACTAAACTGTCTGTGTCGTTGAACAGTAGTTTGGCTTCATCACCAAATTTTCGTTTGACGTAATCATAGTGAAACTCGTACATCAATCGCTTGCTGATATCTAAGATGATCGGTCCGAGATAATACGGTTTATCGAACTTCAGGTGCATCTTTTGCATGTGAACGGCCACTAGATTTTCGTCGAATATGGTTCGGTGTTTGTAATTGGGTTTCGCCACTAATTTTTTAGCTTTTTCTCAGATGTGACGAGTCGAACGTCAGTTCTCTTCTGATGTTTTCCATCGATTTACCGTACACGAAGTTGTTCATGAGTTTGAAGAAATCTTTTTCGAAATCGTTCTCGGCTCGAATTCTGAGATTTGTGTTGAGATCGATGTATTTTTTCATCCAAGGCTCTTCGTCGAATCGAATGATGCGATGTATGTCGATTAATTTCATCCCGTGATCGACGTATTGTTTCAAATTCTTGCTGTATACGATGTATTTACCTTTGTTAAATAAATTGGGAATGAGTTTTTCCTCGTCTCCTGCGATCAGTTCCATTCGTTCGGGAGCCAGCGGATAATCATTGTGTAGATCGTGTAATTCTTCTGGATAGTTCAAACCGACTTCTAAAATGCAAGGATAGTCTCTCCATTTTTGCATCTCTTCTGGTTCCGTCACCCATTCGAAATTTCCAATTGGTAAAGGATGACTCATAGCCCAATCGTACAGATTATTAGCATCCCAATACTGTATGTATTTATTCGATCGTTTCAAATCGAAACCTTCTTTCATGTAGCAATTGTTAGCTTCAGAATATCTGTGGGAGATCATCGAGATGCCACCTCTCGCAGTCCTTTCGAACATCAGCAACATGTCCACGTTGGATAATAATTCCAATTGGACTTCGGTGGTCTTCAACAAAGCGTCCCACGCCAGACCGGGTGTGGTGAAATACCAAGCCGGATCCAGATCGTAATTTCGACCACAGACGTCTCGAAAATTTTCGAACACATCTGCCAAGAGCAGAACGTCGGTCTTCAGATAGAGATCATGATAATCTCTCATGGTTTTTATATCGAATGATTTCCACACGTTTTTGGCGTGTTCGTAATTCTCGTCGGAAATGTCGGATTCGTATAATTTCGAATAAAAATCTTCTTTCGAAGGTAGTGCGGTGTCGTCGAATCGCTTTAGATCGTTCATGTAATCGTAAGGATAGACTCCTTTCCTCAACATGACGTCTACTCATTCTCCAAAATGTTCGCTCGTGATTTTAAATTTATCCTTGCTCATGTTATTGACTAATTTTTCCAGAGCGGTCGACATGAATTTAAAACTGTCGATGAAACGTATTCTTCTACGAATGGATTTCGTTTTTTCTTCCAACGTCTCTCCATCGATTACTCTTTTCTTCTCCATGCACTTCCATTTTGTAAAGGAAATGTATCTTTCTTCACTGTTCGTGATGCAATTTAATTCTCCATCGGAGGTGCCAAGATTTTTCACAAACAGATGACTGTCGTAACCCGAGAGATTGTGAAATATCACCAGATAGAAAATGGCGTCTCGATATTTTAAATTACACTTGCTGTGAGCCGGACTGTGATACAGACCTATGTAATGATCTGAGCTTCTTATTTTCCTCCAAATTCTCGTCGAATGATTGTCTGCATATGTGACATTTGGTGGCCCTGTTATTTTCGTCCTGCTGCTCTCACGTGATGATCATTTTCGCCGGAGTTTTGAATTTGTTGTATAACATTTGAATTTTCGATTCTAACTCTTCCACGAACCTTTGAGCCACGTCGTCGTCTTTGCACTGTTTCGTGTAGGTGAAGGGACCCATGTCGTGTTGCGAGTCAAAAGCGCATTTCACGTAAATGCAATTGCCCGAAGGCATGTGCTTTTGATATCTTTCGAAGAGCGTTGGGTTGGCAGGAACTCATTTTCACGGTGAAGCATTCGAAATCGCGTACACGACGAATGGTATTTTTAACCTTCTATTGCGATTTTCAAACTTCATGATGGTGTTGAGTTTGGGCATTTCGACGGCGACACCTTGATTTTCGTTGCAATATTCCTGATGTTTCACTAACGATTTTTCGCTGCGAAACGCGTTCATGCAGTTGCAACATAAACATATCTTATGTTCATGTTTATTATTTTGTCTCGATAGTAATCAGCTCAAATGTTTAACCCAACAATAATGATGATTGTCACCATTCGAAATCAATAATAAATTAATCATCTTTTCTCTTTCGAGATACAAAATCTGTCTGAGAGGACAGATCATTCATTTTTCATCGTAGTATCCCAAGATGTTCACCGCTACAGTGGGATTTTGAGCCTCGAAACGTTTGATGTGTTTTAACTCCACTGGAAAAGTCACTCCGGTCCAATCGAGATTTTTAGAAGTCTCCTCGTAATGAGAAACTCTCTCAGGATGGATTTTGATGGGGTATAAAGCGGCGGTGACTGCCCATTTAAAACACTGATCATCTTTATTTCTCACGTTGATCACAGCATTTTTTTAGCTAAGAAATACGGTAATTCCACGTAGGAAGACCCTTTCAATGAATCGTTTTCAGTTATATGAATTTCGAGTTTCAACACCTCATAGAACGTCCAATTACTACCTTCACGTTGATAGTTCGCGAGAGACGTCAACATCTTGTCTTTCATCTTTTCGAAAATGTCTGATAAATCTGAACCTTGAAGTATGGGTTCAACGTTAGATCTGAAAAATGCATTTGTCACGATGCTCTCGCCAGACTTCACGTCGATTTTATTCATCAAGCAATGGAGTATCATCTTAATTTTTTGTCCCACGTTCATGTGTTCATGAAACAAATCCTATACTTTTTTCTTCACCCATTCCATGAACAATTTTGGATTGACTTTCTTGAATGAGGGAACCACGTCGAAAGTTTTAAAAACGCCTTTGATCGCACTCTCCCGTTCTATGGGATTCGATTGGAATGCTTCCACGATGAGTCATGCTACATATTCTTCTCTTTCCCTTCGTCGATTGCTCGTCGAATTTCGTTCGATATATCTCGTTTGTCTAGATTCTGAACTGCATCACTCGTTTTCGTTTTTTTTTTTTTTCTTTTGAAACTTGAAGTTCTTCAATGGCTTTTCGTTTAGTCGTCTTCTCAGTTTTCACAACCGATGCATTTTTTGATGTCGTTGCTATCAACATTTCATTTGCCTTTTCATCGCGCAAACTATGTATCTCCTTGCGTGTGATCTTTCTAATTTTATCATGCTCCACTTTTCGTTTTCTATCGTCAGGCATTACTGTCATCGGCTTATTTTTTTTCGCAATTCAAGTCTGTTTAAGTTTATCCACTTCCGAGCTTTCGATTTTTTTTCTTTCCATTGTTTTGCAAACAATATTCCTGTATGACTCCAATTTTTTTTGATTTGGTTCTATGATTTCTGAAATGTGGAATTTTTAATGTTTCACAAATCTCGTTTTAACTGAGGTACGGTTTTCTCATTCAATTTTCCTTTTTTTATTTGTTTGCTTCATTTGTAAGAATATTTTTTTTTCGAATTTTGTATTTAAATAATAATTTGTTAAAAAGTTTTAAAATTGTTTTTATAATATATATGTTTTAATTCCTTCAAAAAATTTTTTTTCACAATAAAGAAAATTAAAATTAAAGAAAACTTTTTCATATTATATATAAAGAGTAAAGAAAAACCAAACTTTTTTAACAAATTATTATTTAATACAAAATTTTAAAATATACATTATTTGCAATAATTCATAAAACAAGAAGACAAATAATCGATCATGACAACAACACCTAAAAGATGTGAATTGAAATTGAAACAAGTCGAAACGTGTAAGAAATTCGGTTATAAAATCTACAGATTACAACGACACAACTCCATCGAATAGAACAAGGTCGAGACGAAGGGCTTAGAGCACAAACATGACAAATATAACATGCCTTTGAAATTGGACGAAGCCACGCTCGATTTATTTTACGAGTACCAAAGCGATCTACAGAAAATCATCATCGCCAAAGATAGAGAATTCGACAAGGATGATTTGTCGTTGCCCTACAGAAGTTACATATATCCAAAAATCTCTCTTGAACTCGTGAACAAATCGGGTGGTGAGAGCGCGTTCATCGATGTAAAAAAACTCAAAAAAGTAAAGATAAACATTCAACACATTTTCGAAAAAGGAGAAGAAACGACCATCAACATGCTAATGACAGACTTGAAATATAAACAATAGAGAGACTGATTTTTAGCGAAGAAGAAGAAAAAAAAAGTAATGACATCTAGAGAGGTTGATCATCTCTAGATCTCATTACTTTTTTGTTTTTCTTGTTTTTTTGTTTTCCTTCTTCTTCTTCTTCTTCACTATCGCTCATATATATTATAATAACGTTTCCTTTTTTCTCAATTTTGGCGTCGATTCTTCTTTTCTTTTTTTGTGATATGTTACGTTTTTATAAGAACACATTTGTTTATCCGAGTCATAATTATGAACGAATGTTGTGCATCTCTCTGAGATCCAGAAAGATAGTACTTTTGATTTTGTATCAAAATTTAATGACGCTATATCGAACAATACCGATGACCCAAGCCCTCCCTTTAACATTGATAATCAGAGCTGCAGGTATATGACACCTAATGACTTCAAAGATAATGTGTCAGTCAAAAATAAATCACTGTCTCTTTTTAATATTAACTGCCGTAGCTTAAATGCCAATTTTGAAAACCTTCGTTGCTTACTATGTGATCTTCAGGCAAACGAAAATTGCTTTGATATAATAGGTATGACTGAAACTTTTAGCATCAAAGAAGAAGTAAGTTATGAGCTAGAAGGGTATCATCCACTTATTTACAGTTCTCGCCCTTCCAATGGCGACGGAAGAGGTGGCGTTGGCCTTTTCATAAAAGAAAATTTATCATTCAAAATACGCAAGGACCTCTCTATCTTCATTCGCCATGTTTTTGAATCATTATTTATTGAAATTACTTCAAATGAAACATGTAAAGTCGGTATTATCTACAGACCCAATACTGCACTGAAAGCAGACCTCGATTTATTTCTGTCTAATTTAGGCCTACTCCTGGAGAAAATTAACCTTAGTAACAAAAATGCTTATGTAATGGATGACTTTAATATTGACCTCTTAAATTTTAATAATCACTCTAAAACCAGTATGTATGTTGATTCTATGTTTAGTGCCGGTTTCTTACCGGCTATCACGAGACCAACAATGGTCACACACTCTACTGCAACGTTAATAGACCATATCTTCAGTAATGCCAACAAGGAAAACAAATCGGGTATTATTATTACAGATGTAAGTGACCACTTTGCAACATTTTATTTGGAAGAGTCGGACAAAGTTACCCCTCAAACTACTGAAACACAAAAACGTGCATTTAACCGAACGAATATTAACTATTTTAAGGACCTTCTTTCGACAACCGATTTTTCGGATATACTTAATACTAACTGCCCTAATGAAGCACATAATTAATTTCTTAATATCTTTTATAGACATTTTGACACTGCATTTCCAATCAAAACCACGCCAATCCCAAAGAAATTTGTAAAACGTGAACCTTGGATGACAACTGGACTTTTACAATCATCCCTCAACAAAAACAAACTGTATGTCAAAAAGTTAAAGTCCAGAAATCCTCAGATTGTAGATGAATACAAAAGGTATTGCCAAATGTTTAATCGATTAAAACGAAAGAGCAAAGCAGACTACTACAGTAAGGTATTATCCCAAAACAAAAATAATGCTAAAAAAACATGGAAAATCTTACGCAAAGCCATCAATAAAACGAAATGTGATCATACACTACCCTCTTCTTTCATCGACGAAAATTCTGAATTGACCGATGCTAAAGAAATAGCCAATAAATTTAACACTTTCTTTGCGAATATTGGCAAATCAATAAGTAATCAAATACCAACACCATCACGGCATTTCTCAGAATACATTTGGGATAGTTGCACTGACTCATTTTTTATATCACCCACCAATGAACAAGAAGTAATTCTCTGTATTCAAAGCCTAAGCGGAAAACATACCAAAGATTGTGATAGCATGTCGACTGAGCTACTGAAAGAGATAAGCTTTGAAATAGCAAAGCAACTCACCCATATCATCAATCTCTCCTTCTCGACGGGCGTGGTGCCGACCAAAATGAAAGTCGCTAAAATAATACCCATATTCAAAAGCATATTTAATAATTATAGGCCAATCAGTATTTTTCCCACGTTTTCAAAAATACTTGAAAACATAATGCAAGTGCGTTTGCAACTATTTTTGGATGAACAAAGCATCATCTACCGGTATCAGTTTGGTTTCAGAAAACACCATTCAACTATACATCTCATTTTGCACTTAGTAAATGATGTCACCGCTCAGAACGACAAAAGGACGAAGGACTGTACCCTCTCCATCTTCCTAGACTTTTCCAAAGCCTTTAATAGTATTAATCACAACAATTTGCTTAAACAATTGCATCACTATGGTATTAGAGGTGTGGCAAATTCTTGGTTCGAAAACTATTTAACTGGAAGAAGTCAATTTGTACCATTCAATGATAAAGAATTGGATAGGGAACCCACAACTACAGGTGTGCCACAAGGGTCCATCCTAGGCCCTATCCTTTTTCTGCTGTTCGTTAATGATATCAGCAATTCAACATTATTAAAAATTTTGTCATTTGCAGATGACACCACAGGTTATGTGTCATCAAATAACGTGAATGATCTCATTGGAAGTGCAAATTCTGAACTTGTGAAAATACAGGAATGGTGTGCTGCTAACAAGCTGGCTCTTAATGCTTCTAAAACCAAATTTTATTATTACACCCCCACGGTGATTTATACACGGCCAGAGACAAGAGCATAGTCATTAATAACACAAACATACAACTAATCGGAAATGAGCAAGAGGAAACAACACTCAAGTTTTTAGGAATCCACTTGGATGAAAATCTAAAATTTAAGCAGCACGTTTCAGCCGTTTGCCTAAAAATAGCTAGAGCAATATATGCCATAAACCGAGCAAAACGATTTCTCCCACTACATGCATTAAGAACACTATACTTTTCCTTAACCCATAGTCACTTAACGTATGGTATTCTTGTATGGGGACATTCTCCCTTTGTTAGTAGGATTTGTGGCTTGCAAAAGAAGGCTATCCGAATTATAGCGAATAAATCTTACACATCCCATACTGATCCACTTTTTAAAAGCTGTCGAATGCTAAAATTCAACGATCTCTACAAACTGCAGACGCTTTTGTTCATGCACGACTGGTGCAATAACAAATTACCTGTTTCCTTTGACGAAACGTTTGAAATATACCATAATCCGTCGGGCATGAACACAAGGCAGTCTGGCAAAATACTTATTCGTAAGCCCAGAACTAGTTTTTCATCCGACTTACCTCTTCATTCTTTCCCACGTCTTTGGAACGAAATCCCTCCATTAACTCAACAGTACAATAGGCCCCAATTCAAGAACAGATTAAGAGAGAACGCACTAAGTTCATATTTGACTAACATTCCCTGCACCAATCCACAATGTCCTGACTGCATCACTAACCCCTCTGGATCTCTCCACATCGATCTTCAATCTTAACCGTATAGTTCTGATCATTAACCCATGCTACACTCACAACCGGGAAAAAAAGAAAACTAGGCTCGACCACCCCCACCTCCAACTCTGATGTCAGAACAAATGTGTTTTTTTGTTTGTTTGTTTTTTTTTGTTTTGTTTTTTTACATGGGAGCAGCAGGAAGACAGCCTTTATGGTATGCCGTTTCCATGCAGTAGACTATTACCTTGTATAATACTTTATTTTCATTATGAACTTATCATATAATAGTGTACTGCAAAATAAAGATTCATTCATTCATTCTCTTGGTAACACTCACATCATTACCATTCTCTTCAGAAGGTAGTGGTGACGGTGGAAAGCGTCTCATTCTTTTCAATTTCAACCATCTGTCCCGCTCTTTTTTCAGTTCTTTCCTAAGACATCCATCATTAGCGTATAACTGTTTTTCCACATCTTTTTTCCACACTATCCTGCAATATTCATCATTAGCGTCTAATCGTTTTTCCACATCTTTTTCGCACTCTATCTCGCGATATTCATCATTATCGTCTAATTGTTTTTCCACCTTTTTATCCATTTTATATTATTTTTTATACTTTCTATGATTTATATTTTTATATTTTATATAATTATATAATTTTTACATTATAATAACATACTCAAAATCGGTATATTCTTAAATGGCGAATTCTCACCAAACAACAAACCCTTACCACCGAGTCGCTCAACGTTTTGTCCACTCTTCAGATAGAGACCGTTTCCACTCAAAGAGTTGCCACCTCTAACAGGTTCTAGATACAATCCTTCACCGCTGTCGTCTACGTGGACGCGACACACGGCTCCTCCATTCTTCAAAAACAGTCCGCTGCCACCCATTAATTTCTCAACTGCCGAACTCGCGAGTCCTGAGAGAGCTCCCATGCTGAGAGTCTTTCCGAGAAAGGGTAATGCTTTTGCGACAAAGGGTAACGCTTTTGCGGCGATTCCTGCCAATAGCGGTAGGAAACCGCCTTTCATTCTCAAATTGTATCTCAGTTGAGCGGGACTCAATCTCACCGTCAACCCTCTTCCATCACGAATCGCTTTCTCCATCCTTTTGATTTGACTTCTGGTCCAGGCGATTGAATCCTGACCGCCACTCTCCAGATCTTCGTGAGTGAATTTGAATCTCACCGCCTCGCCTCGAGTTGTTAACGCTCTCTTAAGTTTCTTCCTCTGTCCTGCGGATATGTTCACGTTTTTAACCACGTATTGTGTCATAATTCTTTTTTTAAAATATATTTTGTTCAATTGTTTTTTTTGTTTTAATGATAATTATATATATATATTAAATAATTTTTGTAAATTAATATTGCGTTTATTTTATTTTCTTATTTATATATATACGCAATTTTTTTTTTTTTTTTTTTTTGCTTTTATATTTCTCTTATGTGAAATCATATCGTCACCCTCTCTCCGCGAAGATCTAACAGTTCACCATTTTGATCTGTCAACGTGGTTTTGAGACTATACAACGTGTCTAAAATCACTGGTAGATAAACTAAATTTCGAGGTCTTCCACGATCTTATAACCCAGCGACACGTTTGGAAAGAAGGAATAGATCGTCGGTTGAGCACTACCATTCACGTAGCTTCCAGCAATCACATCCACGTTCACCAGAATGCTATTGACTGCGAGAATGTCGACCGTATTTTCAGATGCCGCATGGCCTCGATACATCTTTCGATCGAATCCCAGCATCTTGCCTATAGAATCGTCCATGTTGAAATCCACTCGAAAATTATCTTCCAAATCCAATATCGTCTGTAAGGTATTAGGGTTGGGAGCGAGTCTGATCTTGTTGCTTCCCTTTCCATCCGTCTTCATTCGCGTCTGAATGTAATTGTTCAAATCGTCTATGTCGAAACTTCCTTTGGGAATTCGAATCTCCAACCAATCCACTTCGTCAGAATACTTGAACGAGTTATTCTTTTCGGTGACGTTGGGAAAGGAATAATAAGTCTCCAGATTCACCACCGCCATCTCGTATCTTTTCTATCTATTCAATTCGATGTAAGGTTCGAATTTCGTCGCGAATCGAGTCGAATCTCCACTCACCACGATTTGAATGGATTGTTTTGCAGCCGTATTCTCGGCTATCCGTTCTAACAATTCTCCTTGTTCGAACATTATTTTATTTTTATTATTTTGAAAGTAAATTATTGATGTTATATATTATTATTTTCAATTTTTGTTTTCACTCTCCATTTATTATCACTGGAAATAAAAAAATTGTCGAATCCACACCGATATTTTCTGCGATTAAATTCGCAAGTCAAATCGATCACGACGAAATTGTAAAGTCCTCCATCCCAAACCCTCTTGCAGAATCTCCTGAATTCCGCCACGCTCATGTCGTTTGCGACGTGATCACCGTAGATGTGATTGAGATTCTTCAGATCCTGGCGGCGTCGTTACAAGACATATCTTTAATGTTCTTTGTTTATTTTTTGGTTATTTTTACATTTTTTCAAACACAATTTTTATGTTTTTTTGAAACTCAGTTTTATTAATATTATTATTTATTTATATTACACTGTCGCAGTTCTCTTCAATCCAGATCCACTTGTCATTTTGGCTAAATCTTGTATGGGTACCACAGCATCCTTAAAATCTTTCCAACTTTTTTTGCTCGCTTCGCCGGCGGACTGATCAACTTGCAGATCAACGTGTCGGCTGCCCTCTTGCCAGCCACAGAAGCTATCCTACCACTGGCTTCAGAAGCGGCTTTCTTCCTAGCATCCAAAGCCGTCTTCTCACCGACCTCAAATGCGGTCGATGCGAGTTTTCTACCTGCATCGCTCGTGAACGCTCGCATTATAGAATCGACGATGCCAGAACCAACTTGAACGTAAGTTCTGACATATCCCCTGTTCTTTATCACCAACATATTTTTATTTTATAATATATATTTTGTTTTTCACTGGTAAATCGTTTGTTGTTTAAATACTTTTATTATTCTAGTGTAAAATTTACTCTTTTTATTTTATATATTTTTGTTTGTTTGTTTGTTTCTCTCTACTTATTATATATCAATCCTTCAATTCGTTCATCAGTCTTTTGTAATCGCGTTTATTCAAAACCTTCGGCCTCAACAATTCGTCGCATATGCTCACTATCTCATTATCTAATCCAGTGTTACCAGCGCGTCTACTTGCCATCAACAAACTCAATCTCTGAGACAGAGCGTCAGAATCGGAAGAAAAGTGGTTTTCACCCCTTTGCCAGTCACCGACTCGACGAACTTCTTATTCATATCCCATATGGGTTTCACCACCTTCGTCCCCTTGTAACCTCTGTTGGCTTTGGGTCTCGTCTCTCCGGCATCGTTATTTCTCTTCATGGCGTGAGTCTGAACCAGAATGTCACCGTAATTGTCGTAATCCTCTTCTGTGTAACATCCAGGCTTGTCAAACCAAAGCAATTCACGCAGTCCCTCAGTTTTTTTGTACCTATTCGGACCGACGTATAAATACTCATCATCCATCGACACTTTGGTGTCACCCACGAAAGTTCTACCATCCGAATCCTCATGAACTCCATACAACAGATCTCTCTTACCACCATCCTCGGATGACGCGAAGCTATCAGTGGTGATAGTCGAAGCTGTATCGTCACTTTCGCTCACGTCGGTTTCGATTCTCATGGGAACGTAATCCGGTGTAGATTGAAAGGAATACTGTTTTGTAAAACTACCGGGCAACGAACCCATTCTCAAAGAACTCTCTTTTATGGGTCTCAATTCTTCAACTATCTCCTTCTTGCTTCGTTCCTGAACCTCCGTCACAGGTTTAAATATTTTTGTGGCTTCGCATCTCAATTCCATTTCTCCAAGTCTTCTGCTTCTGTCAGCTGATTGAATACTCTTCTTAGCACGTTCATATTCGTTTAAAAGTTGATCTCTACGCTTGGAATCTGTGATGTGTAAAAACATTTTTTTCGTTTTTAAATTATTAATATTTCCTTTAGAGTATGCTAACGTGAGTTATTTTATTATTTTCAAAATCAAATGTATAATTATTTTTATGTTTTATGTTTCAAGTAAATACAAATCTTCTGTCTTTAATATAATAATGAAAACCAGTTGAGGAAAAATATTTTACGTACGTGTTAAAGATCACATCACCGATTATTCACTCCGCGACGAACAGGAGAACTTTGAAAAAGTTTGAAAGTTTTAGCGCATAAGAAACCGGTTTCTGATTTAACACGTTTGAGAATAATTATATCCGTTAAAAGGGTTCATTCATATCTCCGAACATTATCACAAGTAGATTAAAATTCAGTTTCCTCTTAAAACCTGATTGAGTGGAAAACGCGCTTTTATTGTCTATTATTAAAACGAAATACCTTTCATTCACACCGGAACAAAACACGAGTGTCTATTATAATACAATCTATCTCTTAAAATTCATCCAAGTGAAAAACCCTCTATAGTGGAATTTTTATTTGAATGAAACAATTCTACAAACTGTTTTATTAAGATTTATCTAACAAAATGTTGCTATGACAAAACGTGAACGGACGATTTCCATCGGTTCTAATTTTCCAAAACTCGAGTTTTCAATGTCATCCATTGAACGAATACCTTTCATTCACACCGGAACAAAACATGAGTGTTAATTTACAATACATGGGACTCAATTTTATAGTCGACTCTATTGAATGAAAAAAGCTATATTTACACTGACTACAAAATTGAAAAACTCCTCAAAACCGATTCTATCACAATTCACCTCACAAAACTCGCGAGGTGAATCGGCATGATGGGTTTTCGCCGATCGGATCGCACCTTAGACCGTCCGAAACGCGATCGCGAACGTGGCGGTGCCTCAGAAACGGCAAACTGTCTTTTTTCCATGTACCGGAGGCCGAAATCGATTTTTTAAAAAAATCCTCGATGAGTAACTGCGCTTTACGCTCACTTTTCACCGTTGGCGAACGTCGAAAAAACGTTTTGAGGTCGATTTTTCCTGGTCTAGAATCGGCAAATGGGTTATCGACGATCGGATCGCACTGTAACCGTTCAAACAACCGTTGGCGAACGTCGGTGTCCCACAGTCGGCAAACCGCTTTTTTGATGCTGTCCTAGAACCAGCGAAGCGTTTTTTGCTCGCATTCACCAACGATAGATCGAAGGTCTGATCCCCAATGGGAACGTCGAGAAAAAATTTTAAATTTACATTTTCTTCAAATTTCGTACATTTTTTCACTTTTGAGCGATGTGTCGAATCTACACGTTCGCCAACGGTGTTTGAACGTTAAAAGTGCGATCTGTGAGCCTCAAAACAATTGCCGATTCTAGGACACCATGAAAAAACGACATTTTTTGCACTTTGTGCACGATTTAACACTGAATCCCTATGGTGGTACACGTACATGTACGTGTACTTGTACACTTTTTGGAAATTCTGTCCTGGAATCGACCTTTATTACCTACTGGCACATTTTGAGTCCTAAAATAAACTGTAGTCTGTAAGTGCATTACAATTAGGTCCCATACTGTGCCCTGTATACTGGCCTCATAAATCAACTGCTTATGACTATTGAGCGTACCAAATTAACCAATCTGTTTGTATTTCTGCAGTTTCTGTTATAATTTAAGAAACGGTTTGCGAAATGCTTGTTACAACATAAAAGTTTAAGGTTAGACATAGAAGGGAACAAAACACACAACATGACCACTGTTGGTGAATTAACTTTGGAGCCGCTGAGTAGTCGGAAAATCTTGCGTTGTTCGATCAGAATCTGTGGAAGATGTGGGTGGGAATTTTCATGAAAATGTAATACCACATTCGGAAAAAACCTCCGTCCCTACAATGCTTCGAATTTCCAACTGTTGGAATTTTTGCCTGAAAAATTTCCAACTATCTGAATATTTGGACAAATATTGGGGGTGGGGGTAGACGACCCCTCCTCCTCCCAAACGCTACGTCACTGATTCCCACTTTAATTGCTTCTCTTCAGCTTGGCCGCTATAGATCTGTCTTAATTTAAAAGTTTGTTACAAATTATTTTAAGGTTTCGTAACTTCTCTATACATGACATTTGTGACAATCCCCTGTCAGAAAGTGATGATGTCCATATAACACAGGTGCTCTACTTATGATTAGGAGATTATCAACACTTATAACTATATAATTAGAATTTAGATGACTGATCATAATACACTTTTAAACTATCAAAAGCGTAAAATTGTCAGCCTGACACTATGAGCGCAACTCACTTTAAAAATTTTGCATTTGCTTCCACCCACTTTTTGAGTGTAAAATACATGTACGAACATCTGAAATGTATCAGGAGGTCATAAAGTGTGATTATCAGCAATTCTGAAGAAATGCACTCAATTATCCCTGTTTGACCTCAGTGACATTGGGCACCAGTTTGGACCCCTATTCAGTTCGACTCATTTTGGTGTTGGTACTATGACCAACGTGCGGGCCCCCAAAATTTTCTCGATTCTTGGGCCACAACCCCCCCCCCCCCCCCCCCCCCACCACCCCGCCAAATGGCATTGAAATTCTCTTGCTGTATGGGTTATTATCAGTTTTTCGGTTTGTTAGAGAAAGGGGCAATTTCCTCCGAATTCGCAGAATTTATAGATGTGCTTTGGGAAGCATAGTGGACCCCCAAAATATGCACCCCATTTAGTGCCACAAGACTCCCAAAAGGGGTTCTCAGACTTTTTGCTATAATGGGTATTATTGGTTTCTCGAACTCTTTGTTGAAGGAAGGGTCAATCGACCCAATATCTCTAAACTTTATAGATGTTGCCTTGGGAAGCATGGTAGTGTCCTGCACCTCCGCACTAAGATTTGTACTCCTTTGGCTTTCAAAAACGGTTCGGACATTTCTTTCTTGACGGCTTCTTATCTGTTTGTCTGGGTTTTTTTCGAAATTAGCTCGATGTTCCTAAAATGATAGCCATAGTTGTGTTGTGCGGGCACCCCAAATATGAACACTTCAGGGGCCACAAAGCCAACCAAAATGGTACTGAAATGTTTTTGCTATATGGGCTATTATCATTTTTTCTGGATGTTTTCTAGAGAAAGGGGCAATCTCCTCACTATTCTCAAATTCCAAAGATGTGCCTTTGAAAACATGGTGGGGCTCTACAGGGCCTCAAAATATGCACCCCTTTTGTGCCATAAGGAACCAAAAAGGGGTTCTGTCATTTTTTGATTTACAATCTTTTATGGGTTTGATTAAAATCTTGTTTGTGAAAGAGTCAATTAGCCCGGTATTTCCGAACTAAATAATAGGCGCCTTGCCAACGACAGTGGTTCTGTGCAGACACTTCCACCCCCCCCCCCCCCCCAATTTTGCTCCCTTCCGGGTCCACAAAGCACCCCCAAAAAAGAAGGGAAATGTTTTTGTTATATGGGGTATTATTAGTTCTTCTGGCTGTTCGTTGGCGAAAGGTGCAATCTACTTGGTATTCTCTAGATTGAAAGAAGGTGCCTGGGAAGAATAATGGTGCTCGGCGATCCCCCCAAAATATGCACCACTTTTGTTCCATAAGGCTCCCAAAAAGAGTTCTGTAGTTTTATGCTTTATAGTCTATTATCAGTGTGTGTGAAATCTTGTTAATGAAAGGGTTAATTAGCTCGGTATTCCAGAAATAAACAGTAGGTGTCTTGCTAACCACAGTAGTTCTGTGCGGGCCCCCCGAATTTTGCACCCTCTCGGCCCATAAAGCGACCAAAAAAAGGAAGGGAAAAGTTTTTGTTATGTGGGCTTTTATCAGTTTTTCTCGCTGTTCGGTAGCGAATGGCGCAATCTGCTTGGTATTCTCCAAATTTACAGAAGATGCCTTGGAAAGCATAGTGGTGCTCTGCATGCCCCCCCCCCCCCCCCAAAAAAAAAAATATGCACCACTTTTGTTCCATAAGGCTCCGAAAAAGGGTTCAGTAGTTTTATGCTTTATAGTCTATTATCGGTTTGTGTAAAATCTTGTTAATGAAAGGTTCAATTAGCTCGGTATTCCAGAAATAAACAGTAGGTGTCTTGCTAACCTCAGAGGTTCTGTGCGGGCCCTCCGAATTTTGCACCCTTCTGGGTCCATAAAGCGACCAACAAAAGGAAGGGAAATGTTTTTGTTATGTGGGCTTTTATCAGTTTTTCTCACTGTTCGTTAGCGAATGGAGCAATCTGTTTGGTATTCTCCAAATTGACAGAAGATGCCTTGGAAAGCATAGTGGTCTTCTGCGGCCCCCCTCCCCCCCCCCCCCCCAAATATGCACCACTTCTGTTAGATAAGGCTCCAAAAAAGTGTTTTGTAGTTTTATGTTTTATAGTCTATTATCGGTTTGTGTGAAGTCATGTCAATAAAAGGGTCAATTAGCTCGGTATTCCAGAAATAAACAGTAGGTGTCTTGCTAACCATAGTGGTTACGTGCAGGCCTCCCAAATTTTGCACCCTTCTGGGTCCACAAAGCGACCCAAAACAGGAAGGGAAGTGTTTTTTGTTATATGAACTAATATTAGTTTTTCTCGCTGTTTGTTAACGAATGGGGCAATCTGCTTGGTATTCTCGAAATTTACAGAAGATGCCTTGTGAAGCATAATGGTGCTCTGCGGGCCCTCCAAAATTTGAACCACTTTTGTTCCATAAGGCTCCCAAGAAGGGATCTGTAGTTTTATGCTTTATCGTCTATTATCGGTTTGTGTAAAATCTTGTTATGTGGGCTTTTATCAGTTTTTCTCGCTGTTCGTTAGCGAATGGAGCAATCTGCTTGGTTTTCTCCACATTTACGGAAGATGCCGTGAGAAACATGGTGGTGCTCTGCGGGCCCCCCAAAAATTTTGTTCCATAAGACTCCCCAAAAGATTTCTGTAGTTTCATGCTTTATAGTCTATTATCGGTTTGTGTGGAATCTTGTTAACGAAAGGGTCAATTAGCTCGGTATTCCACAAATAAACAGTAGGTGTCTTTCTAACCACAGTGGTTCTGTGCGGGCCCTCCAAATTTTGCACCCTTCTCAGCCCACAAAGCGACCCAAAAAAGGAAGGGAAATGTTTTTGTAATGTGGGCTTTTATCAGTTTTTCTCGCTGTTCGTTACTGAAGGGGGCAATCTGCTTGGTATTCTCGAAATTTACAGAAGATGCCTTGTGAAGCATAATGGTGGTCTGCGGGCCCCCCAAAATTTGAACCACTTTTGTTCCATAAGGCTCCCAAAAGGGGTTCTGTAGTTTTATGCTTTATAGTCTATTATCGGTTTGTGTAAAATCTTGTTAATGAAAGGTCCAATTAGCTCGGTATTCCAGAAATAAACCGTAGGTGTCTTGCAAACCACAGAGGTTCTGTGCAGGCCCCCCAAATTTTGCACCCTTCTGAGCCCATAAAGCGACCAACAAAAGGAAGGGAAATGTTTTTGTTATGTGGGGCTTTCATCAGTTTTTCTTGATGGTCATTTGCGAATGGAGCAATCTGCTTGGTATTCTCCAAATTTACAGAAGATGCCTTGGGAAGCATGGTGGTGCTCTGCGGGCCCCCCAAAAATTTTGTTCCATAAGACTCCCCAAAAGATTTCTGTAGTTTCATGTTTTATAGGCTATTATCGGTTTGTGTGAAATCTTGTTAATGAAAGGGTCAGTTAGCTCGGCATTCCAGAAATAAACAGTAGGTGTCTTGCAAACCACAGTGGTTCAGTGCGGGCCCCCCAAATTTTGCTCTCTTCTGGGCCCTTAAAGCGACCCAAAAAATGAAGGGAAATGCTTTGTTATGTGGGCTTTTATCAGTTTTTCTCACTGTTCGTTGGCGAATGGAGCAATCTGCTTGTTATTCTCCAAATTGACAGAAGATGCCTTGGGAAGCATAGTGGTCCTCCGCGGACCCCCAAACATATGCACCACTTTTGTCCCATAAGGCTCCGAAAAAGTGTTCTGTAGTTTTATGTTTTATAGTCTATTATCGGTTTGTGTGAAGTCTTGTCAATGAAAGGGTCAATTAGCTCGGTATTCCAGAAATAAACAGTAGGTGTCTTGCTAACCACAGTGGTTCTGAGCGGGCCTCCCAAATTTTGCACCTTTCTGGGTCCACAAAGCGACCCAAAACAGGAATGGAAGTGGTTTTGTTATATGAGCTAATATCAGTTTTTCTCACTGTTTGTTAGCGAATGGGGCAATCTGCTCTGTATTCTCGAAATTTACAGAAGATGCCTTGTGAAGCATAATGGTGCTCTACGGGCCCCCCTAAATTTGAACCACTTTTGTTCCATAAGGCACCCAAAAAGGGTTCGGTAGTTTTATGCTTTATAGTCTATTATCGGTTTGTGTAAAATCTTGTTATGATTGCTTTTATCAGTTTTTCTCGCTGTTCGTTAGCGAATGGAGCAATCTGCTCGGTATTCTCCACATTTACAGAAGATGCCGTGGGAAGCATAGTGGTGGTCTGCGGCCCCCCCTCCCCCCCCCCCAAAAAAAATATGCACCACTTTTGTTCCATAAGGCTCCCAAAAAGGTTTCAGTAGTTTCATGCTTTATAGTCTATTATCGGTTTGTGTGAAATCTTGTTAACGAAAGGGTCAATTAGCTCGGTATTCCACAAACAAACAGTAGGTGTCTTGGTAACCAGTGGTTCAGTGCAGGCCTCCCAAATTTTGCACCCTTCTGGGTCTACAAAGCGACCCAAAACAGGAAGGGAAGTGTTTTTGTTATATGAGCTAATATCAGTTTTTCTCGCTGTTCGTTAGAGAATGGGGCAATCTGCTTGGTATTCTCCAAATTTATAGACGATACCTTGGGAAGCATAGTGGTGCTCTACGCCCCCCCCCCCCCCCCCCCCCCCGAAATAAGCATCACTTTTGTTACATAAGGCTCCCAAAAAGGGTTCTGTAGTTTTATGCTTTATAGTCTATTATCGGTTTGTGTGAAATCTTGTTAATGAAAGGGTCAATTAGCTCGGTATTCCAGAAATAAACATTAGGTGTCTTGCTAACCACAGTGGTTCAGTGCGGTTCCCCCAAATTTTGCTCCCTTCTGGGCCCTTAAAGCGACCCAAAAAATGAAGGGAAATGCTTTGTTATGTGGGCTTTTATCAGTTTTTTCTCGCTGTTCGTTAGCGAATGGAGCAATCTGCTTGGTATTCTCCAAATTTACCGAAGATGCCTTGGGAAGCAGAGTGGTGCTGTGCGGGACCCCCAAAATATGCACCACTTTTGTTCCATAAGGCTCCCAAAAAGGTTTCTGTAGTTTTATGCTTTATAGTCAATTATCGGTTTGTGTGAAATCTTGTTAATGAAAGGTCAATTAGCTCGGTATTCTTCAAATAAACATTAGGTGTCTTTCTAACCACGGTGGTTCTGTGTGGCCCCCCCCGCCCCCAAATTTTGCACCCTTCTGGGCCCACAAAGAGACCCAAAAAAGGAAGGGAAATGTTTTTGTTATGTGGGCTTTTATCACTTTCCTCTTTCTGTTCGTTAGCGAATGGGGCAATCTGCTTGGTATTTTCCAAATTTACAGAAGATGCCTTGCAAAGCATAGTGGTGCTCTGCGGCCCCCCCCCCCCCCCCCCCAAAGAAAAAAAAATATGAACGACTTTTGTTCCATAAGCCTCCCAAAAAGGGTTCTGTAGTTTTATGTTTTATAGGCTATTATCGGTTTGTGTGAAATCTTGTTAATGAAAGGGTCAGTTAGCTCGGTATTCCAGAAATAAACAGTAGGTGTCTTGCAAACCACAGTGGTTCAGTGCGGGCCCCCCAAATTTTGCTCTCTTCTGGGCCCCAAAAAATGAAGGGAAATGCTTTGTTATGTGGGCTTTTATCAGTTTTTCTCACTGTTCGTTGGCGAATGGAGCAATCTGCTTGTTATTCTCCAAATTGACAGAAGTTGCCTTGGGAAGCATAGTGGTCCTCCGCGGGCCCCCAAACATATGCACCACTTTTGTCCCATAAGGCTCCGAAAAAGTGTTCTGTAGTTCTATGTTTTATAGCCTATTATCGGTTTGTGTGAAGTCTTGTCAATGAAAGGGTCAATTAGCTCGGTATTCCAGAAATAAACAGTAGGTGTCTTGCTAACCACAGTGGTTCTGAGCGGGCCTCCCAAATTTTGCACCTTTCTGGGTCCACAAAGCGACCCAAAACAGGAATGGAAGTGGTTTTGTTATATGAGCTAATATCAGTTTTTCTCGCTGTTTGTTAGCGAATGGGACAATCTGCTCTGTATTCTCGAAATTTACAGAAGATGCCTTGTGAAGCATAATGGTGCTCTACGGGCCCCCCTAAATTTGAACCACTTTTGTTCCATAAGGCTCCCAAAAAGGGTTCGGTAGTTTTATGCTTTATAGTCTATTATCGGTTTGTGTAAAATCTTGTTATGTGTGCTTTTATCAGTTTTTCTCGCTGTTCGTTAGCGAATGGAGCAATCTGCTCGGTATTCTCCACATTTACAGAAGATGCCGTGGGAAGCATAGTGGTGGTCTGCGCCCCCCCCCCCCCCAAAAAAAAAAATATGCACCACTTTTGTTCCATAAGGCTCCCAAAAAGGTTTCAGTAGTTTCATGCTTTATAGTCTATTATCGGTTTGTGTGAAATCTTGTTAACGAAAGGGTCAATTAGCTCGGTATTCCACAAACAAACAGTAGGTGTCTTGGTAACCAGTGGTTCAGTGCAGGCCTCCCAAATTTTGCACCCTTCTGGGTCTACAAAGCGACCCAAAACAGGAAGGGAAGTGTTTTTGTTATATGAGCTAATATCAGTTTTTCTCGCTGTTCGTTAGCGAATGGGGCAATCTGCTTGGTATTCTCCAAATTTATAGACGATACCTTGGGAAGCATAGTGGTGCTCTGCGGGCCCCCCGAAATAAGCATCACTTTTCTTACATAAGGCTCCCAGAAAGGGTTCTGTAGTTTTATGCTTTATAGTCTATTATCGGTTTGTGTGAAATCTTGTTAATGAAAGGGTCAATTAGCTCGGTATTCCAGAAATAAACATTAGGTGTCTTGCTAACCACAGTGGTTCAGTGCGGTTCCCCCAAATTTTGCTCCCTTCTGGGCCCTTAAAGCGACCTAAAAAATGAAGGGAAATGCTTTGTTATGTGGGCTTTTATCAGTTTTTTCTCGCTGTTCGATAGCGAATGGAGCAATCTGCTTGGTATTCTCCAAATTTACCGAAGATGCCTTGGGAAGCAGAGTGGTGCTGTGCGGGACCCCCAAAATATGCACCACTTTTGTTCCATAAGGCTCCCAAAAAGGTTTCTGTAGTTTTATGCTTTATAGTCTATTATCGGTTTGTGTGAAATCTTGTTAATGAAAGGTCAATTAGCTCGGTATTCTTCAAATAAACATTAGGTGTCTTTCTAACCACGGTGGTTCTGTGTGCCCCCCCCCCCCGCTCCCAAATTTTGCACCCTTCTGGGCCCACAAAGCGACCCAAAAAAGGAAGGGAAATGTTTTTGTTATGTGGGCTTTTATCACTTTCCTCTTTCTGTTCGTTAGCGAATGGGGCAATCTGCTTGGTATTTTCCAAATTTACAGAAGATGCCTTGCAAAGCATAGTGGTGCTCTGCGCCCCCCCCCCCCCCCCAAAAAAAAAAATATGCACCACTTTTGTTCCATAAGCCTCCCAAAAAGGGTTCTGTAGTTTTATTCTTTATAGTCTATTATCGGTTTTTGTGGAATCTTGTTAATGAAAGGCCCAATTAGCTCGGTATTCCAGAAATAAACCCCCAAATTTTGCTCTCTTCTGGGCACACAAAACGACTCAAAAAAGGAAGGGAAATGTTTTTGTTATGTGGGCTTTTATCAGTTTTTCTCGCTGTTCGTTAGCGAATGGGACAATCTGCTTGGTATTTTCCAAATTAACAGAAGATGCCTTGGGAAGCATAGTGG